>CM053786.1:287423805-287658805 GCA_028749045.1 Cupressus sempervirens | reverse complement strand
GTAATATAATAATTTATTATATTCTTATTATGTTTATAATCTATTAAATTTACATTCTCATTATTAAATGTGAATGCTCAATATTTGTGAATAAAACATATATTAATATTAACCATTAAAATAATTTACAATTTGGTTAATTAAGGGGATATTACATCATACCTTGTGGGTTGGACTCTATGTTTTTACCTTCTTTGTTGGTAGTGTTTCCTCATCCACCTCCATTGACATTGGGTCTTCCTTACTCCCCATATTTTCCTTTTCAAATATCCCTTCAAAACTTGTTGTTTCTTAGATTTTGGGCTGCAACTCCTCAACCACCATGACCTTAAGAGATGACTTGTTATTTCCCAAAACCTTGTCCTTACATCCATCATTGTTAGGAATGGCTTTCTCCACTTTGTTATTTGCATCATTAGATGATACTCACATAATCAAGCCAACCTAAGACTTTCACAAGCCAAGTTCAGGCAACACCCACTAATGAGTGCCCTAATCAGAACACATGGGCCAAGCACACAACTAAGACTGAAAGAATGCAAACAAAAGAAAACCATAAAGCAAACAAAGCTAAGAACAAAACTAAATGCAACACATGAAAAACACAAGAGAGGTTTCCCTTGGTCTACAAGAGGGTGCAACCTACAGGGTACGAGGATGCCTAGATGGCACCCAAGTTGTAGATTGACTTTTCTCTTCAAACCTCTAAATGTAGCAACTTTCCCTTTCAAACTCCAAAAAATATATCTTAAGCTCTTTGTAAATGGCTAAATTTTATGAGAAAGTGTAAACCAAATTCTAAATATATTTTGAAAACAAATTTTTTTATATTCTAATTTAAAATATGGTCAACACAAAGAACAATACTAAAAGAGATGGACATAAATCACTTTCCACACGTATGTTTGTATAGTGATCAACTTTTTTATTTATGCTCTGAATGACTGAGAATTGTTTGATCATCTCTCATTCCCTTCCCTAAGAAAAATCTAGGCCAAGCACTAGATTCATCATGGTCTCTTCAGAGTAAACTCAATGAACACAATGAGGATCCTTAGCCAACTCCTAATTACATTACCTAGTATCGAAGTCTGAGATTCAATTGAAAATATCTTTCTCCATGAAAGCAATGAAAACCATAACCATCTCTTTGCCTAAGATCCACTTGTGTTCCTTATTTAACTATTAAGCTAACCATAATTAACACCCACTACATGGTGACATTAATGAATGCTAAGGACATTTTACGTACCATATTTCTAAAATGTAGTGAGAGAACCAACACACTGGTAAAGGCCAAAGATATATTTAAACAATTGATACCATAAGCCCTATACAATAAAGAAGATGATTTGATAAGCCATATCAAAGTGTTTGTATATCATATCTACAAAAAAGTGGAGACGATAACAGAAATCCTTGAGCAGCATGCTCCAATGAAAAACTTGGAAAATAAAATATGCTTTGTTCAAGAGAAGAAAGGGGAATTGGCATTGTTAAACATAACCCTTGTATTCAAAAAACCCAACACATCATGCACCATAATAGGTGATTTAGAGCAGAGAAGAGAGAAATCTCAACAAGAGCTTGATGAAGTCGTTTAGGCTTACGATCCACTAGTAGGATCAACCTTAGAGCACACAACAAGATCCTGGATACCATGTACTTAGTAAATCAACTAAGAGAGGAGGAAGAGAAGAGAGTAGTCTGATTGATGGAACTTTAATGCTTTTTATCCCCACTAGCAGGGATCATCAACAAATAGCTCAAGGATGCAAATGCTCAGATAGCCAAGCCATTGATTGAGACAAAAGTTACTTTAGATTGACAACTAGTTGAGCTAAGGAATTGAGCACTTTCTTTCTCCTACATAAAGGATTCATGGGTGACTCAATTGAACATAACTAGGGAGAGTTACAAGGACATCTCTGAGAAGTTGTGCAACCCCTTGTCACTGTTGACAAAAAAAGGAGAGAAGAATGAGTAAGGGGAGATAAATGAAGGCATAACAAAATAAGGATCTGAGGGAGGTACCCTTCAAGAGGATTGGGAGAAGATAATAAGAAGAAATTAATGAAAAGGAGAGATCAAATAGACAAAAGAAAAAGGGAAAGTTTTCTCATATTGGAGCCGGAAAAAAATGTTAATACAAATAAAGTCTAAGGCCACACATAGGTAGAAATGAGATATAGAAGAGATGAGACAAGAAAGCTTAACTTGTACAAAGATGCAAGTCTTGTTAACCAATATATTTATTTCTAAGTATAGAGGTTTTGCCATCAATGCCTAAGGGGGAGATTGTTGGACTAAACTAATCGCTATCATAATTGACTGAAAAATGGTAATGAGTGAACTCAAGTATTCAATAAGCATTAAAGTGTCTTCATTGATTGAAAACCAGTTAACAAGAAGATTAAAGTGTTGCAAGAGAGTGCAACCACTGGTAGACTGACATACTGGTCATAACACAAGAAAAGTTACACTCAAGTGTATAACAGGTAGACATGCATGAAAATTAGATAGGCAAACCTACATGAATAGGCACCTATGTATAAGTAGTCACATGCATTTTGTGATTATGCTCGTTATGTGTTTCAAATCTTGATAAGAATATTTAAGTGGGATACTTTACGGTTTTGAACCATGGATTGGACGAGTGGATTTAAGGCCACTCAAACTTCAGTTTGAAGTTGTTGTTGTTATGTTGATTAGATATCTATAGGAGATAGACAAGAACATAGAAGAATAGTGAGTAATAGAAGACTGATTCTCAAGCATGTAAAAGAGGCAGTGAACAAAGAGCATTCACTGAGTCGAGCCAAAACAACGGAAGGAGATATGAGAATCTTCATGGAGTATCACTATTGATCTACAAGGCAAGTTATGCCACATCTTTAGATCTAGTCCTTAGTTTGTTTTCTTACCATTGCAACTATTGTAAGGCTTTGACAAGGTTGACTTTTAATAAGTCTTTGAAATCCTCTACAAGGTATCTCTCTAAAAGGGATCAAAATCCTCTAACGACGCATTGTTAATAGGTTGTTGTAATCCTAACAAATTATGTTCATTCGTAATAGGATGAGTTCTTAGAAAAAACATATGTAAGCTTTTTAACATGACATCCTTTTACTTGTAAGGGAAGGCTAGCGGGTATATTACTTTCACTGTGGTTTTCATCCTTGCACTGGAGGTTTCTACGTAAAAATATCTATGTCATTGATGTATGCTTCTCTGCGTGATCTTTTATGGTTCTATCATATTTCTTTCATAATAGTTTTACTTGTTAAAGGTTTGATAACAAGGTTTTTGAATTAGGTCATTGTTTTAACCCATAGAGTTGTGTGTACTAGTTTATCCACCCTCTCAGTACTATTTGGGACCAACAAATAAACCCCCTTAACTAGAGTTTGTAAAGGCCAATAAATAACCAAATACCTCTATTATAATCACTCAAATAGTTGTGTCAAGGTTCAACTTTTATTAATGGAGTGGAAAATTCCAAATTATTTAAAATATTAACCACGAATTGTAATACAAATTTTGACATCAATGTATTATATATGTATTGATTGGATAAAACAAGGTCCAAACTTGAGTACCTAAAACAAGCCAATAATAAATTGCCATTCAACATGGTCACAAAGCTCAACAAAACCAATTTTAATGAAAATGATAAATTATTGAGAACAACAAAACCATTTTTATTGAGGACTAATTAGTAAAGGGTTTGAGCCCTTCCTACACTTATCTATTCAAAACATCAAACCTATTTAATTCCTTTCAAAATAATGATATTATCCAAATAAATATGAACTTCATGGAATTTGTTTTTGAACGGAAACAAAAGAGGAAGAGGAGACCTAAGCTTAAAAGCCACAATCTTGACAATATTATTGTATGATACATTGAACAAAGTGTTAGGTCATCACTTGTTAATTTCTTCAAGGCTATAAAATTTATAAATGACTTTAATATTCCCTCTATTAATTAAATGTACTAAAGACTTTGTA
Source organism: Cupressus sempervirens (assembly GCA_028749045.1). Lineage (NCBI taxonomy): Eukaryota > Viridiplantae > Streptophyta > Pinopsida > Cupressales > Cupressaceae > Cupressus > Cupressus sempervirens. The sequence continues at coordinate 287,654,795 of CM053786.1, read as the reverse complement.
TGAAAAACCTTTAGTCACATATTGTAAACATCTTTACTCATTTTAAATTATACCATTTGCAATAAAATCCATCTAGACCACAAGCCTTCTTGTTTGACATTGAAGAAATAGCCTTTTGAATATCATTTGGTAAACCAATCATAATGAACACACAAAAAATTGAAAACCTACCAACAAATCACATTTAGACATTGTTGTAATGTAGTCAAAGTATATTCTTAAGCGACAAAAAATATGGTCATAATGCTAATAAAAACTTGTTAATTTTTGGGAAGCTCATTAAAGAGCCACCATCCTTCCTTGATTTGCTTAATGTTTTATGCATGACAAGTGTGTTGAGCCTAGTGAAATTCTTTTGAGAGACCTTATCCCTATCTCAATCTCATAAAGTCGAGAGCTTTGATATGATTTCCATGCATAATAGATGGATTTGAAACTTATGGTTATAATATCAAGCCACTTGCAACTAAGTTACCAAATGAAAGGGTTAGATTTGATAATTGATAGGAGCTTGGCGGAGAAACCTCATATGGTTAACAACAGAAAGAAACCAATTGACATACATATGATTGACAAGAGAAACAAACTAATTGACATACAAAGAAAAAATAAAAATTACAACTAATGACATCATTCCACAAGGCTATCCATTTGATCTTGTTTATGAAGTGTAATTCCAATTTTTTAACATGTTGAATACAAATTAACATGACCATATAATTCAAAACATGATTAAAAAAATATTGATCATAATCTATAAATTTGATAAAATATTAATTTTTTTGGAGGTCCTCTACAAAATCTATTTAGCTACTCGATAAGGGAGCACAAGCCTTATGACTAAACCTCTTCAGCTAAGAACCAAGGACTAAGGGGTATCCATTCTAGCAAATTCGCTCGAGGCATGATCCCAACCTCATCCTTTTTCCATGTTGGAACCTTACACTTAGCAAGACTTGATCTCTCATGGGCTCTTTAGAAAAAGAATTAAATCTAAAAACAATGTCCTTCAAGATATCATCGATAAAAAGTAAAAATATGTTTAGCTACCCAATACGGGGCAATGAGCCTTACGTTTGAACATCTTTGACTAAGAGCTAAGGACTTAAGGGGTATCCATCCTGCCAAATTCCTTGGGCATGATCCCCACCTCATCCCTTTTTGATGTAGGAGCCTTACACTCAACACAACTTGATCCCTATTAAACCTTTAAAAAAAAACCTTTACCAAAAAGTCCTCCAAGATATCATTGATTAAACAAAAAAAAACTTGATTAAATTATACAAATATTATGTTTTCCAACATTTCCTCTCGTATTTGGTAAATCATACTCTTCCCGTTTCATAAATTCTAAATACCAACCGTTTAATTTGATAACCCTAGAAGTTGGAAATCTAAAACCCTAATCTGATAGATATTCACTATATGTATTCGTTGAAGTTCTGCTGTCTAGTTTCTCTTGAGCGGAGGCTGTGGGCGAAGGGAACTAGAGGAGTCAAGCCGGTCAACTTGTTTTAGCTAAGGAACAGAACCAGAGAGGCCGCCATGGTATTTTTGCCATATCTTCTTTCGTTCATTTCTCTCGTGCTTGCAATTTTAATCTTGCCCTTGGGCATTGCAGATTTGCATTAGGATTTACAGCCGAGGGTTTATATATTTTATTGCCTTACGTTTCTTTCGGAGAATCCTTTTCTTCTAAATGAAATAAGCAACTGTGTAACAAGTGATGCCGCGGTTGAGAGTCCTTGGGAGATTATTAACACACCTATTGCACTCGTTCTAAATACCATTTAGAAACCTTATGGAAAATATGCAATAACTTTTTTGAAGTTTTAGTTACGAGATTTGTTTGTAAAGGTCGTTGATCATACGATTACCCAACCCCATACTTCCTGGGAGCAAACTAGTTGCAGGCGTCTACACATCTAATTGTGCTTGGCGTAGATTTCGGTCTGGATTTGGAGCCGTGCTTACTGTCTGACATCTATGGAGTATACAAGCCTTTATCATTAATGTGACATAAGATATTTTCTGGATGTCGCGATTACAGATTACACACCTTAATCTGAAATGTGGATATTTTGTCTATCTCGTACAGTTTTGATCTGGAAATGTCACTTTATGTTGGACTGTGGAAGACTGAAAATATCTAATCATACTTCAACAGAGGTTAATTATTATCTTTAGATGCACATCTCTAAATTAAGGATGTGGATCTGAATGTAATATATTTCACAACTAAATGGCATGAACCATGATGTTAATTGTTAGTAGTTTCGTCTTCTACTTATAGATTTCTGAGTTTCCCTGTTATACCTGTGGAAGGTGAAAACTTCTATGAAAGTCTTATTGGGATTGATTATCCTTTTACGCTCATATCTAGTGAGTCATGGCACATCCCAAAGTGTCACTTAAGACAATTTATCTCTACTAAAAGTCCCGACGTTGGGAGCTTAGAGTGGCAAACAAGTCTTAAGTTTTTAAGTTAACCTGTTACACTCGTAGCTTTTGCCTCATTGCTTTTACCTTCAAGTTCTATTTAGACAGTTTCTATTCTACTACAATTATTTATTTTGGATGGGCCCCAAAAGAGAGAGATATTATGCAAGAAGATGCTTAACACACATTGTTTTGCATTTTAACTGAAGTACAACTAGTTTAAATAAGCAAAGTTGTTTGGAAGAGGGTCCCTGGAAATTTCTTTTTTAGTGATATAGTATGTTATCTACATATATGATTTTACTTTTTGTTGTGTTTTTTATCAATTCTTTTTATTTTTTGTTTTGTTTATTCTTTTTTGCCCTTGCTTGAATCTCCTATATATCCATCTTTTCAAGAGGTAGTCAGCTTAATTTTTCACGTACTCCTTATGCTCCTTTCACTCATCCTGATGATGGAACACACTGTGATCCAAAACGTTGATGTAAACAAAATTGTTACACAATCGAATCCAGAAATAATAGCAATTGATTTCATGGATTGTGGAAATCTACTTACTATTACTCTTAATTTCCTTCTCATTCTTTAAATACATTTGGAAACTGAAACAATAAATTTTGACATTTTAAAAATTAATTATAATGTATTTTTGTTACAAAATTTGAGTTCTGAGTATCAAAATCAAAGCTGATTATCAGTCGCTGAATGCACCTGGACAAGACAAAGAGTCTACATACATATATAATGTTGAATCAGCAGTTTACATAGTGTTTTCCATCCCAAAGGGCCCTCCAACCAGCAGAGGATCTTATCTTCTTGGAAGCCTTGGCTGTAAGGCTGAATGACTGCCTCAGCAATTGGAACCGCAGCAGGAGCAGCAGCAGTAATGGCAGATAGGGACCCAACAGCAATGGGTTCCTCTTGTTCTTTTTCTTCTTTACTCCCCTGTTCATTGATATGAGACTTGAAATTCTGAAGAGCTATCTCAATTGGTGTATGTTCTGATGAAAAGCAGGTCCATGTATATGTGTGAGACTTATTCTCCGAGATTCCTCACTTACCCATCATGTAGTAGGTCTAAATTCTTCTTTTCATTTGAGCCTCATGACCACAGAAATCTGCACAGCAATGTTATAAACTAATAAAGAATGAGTCACTGCAGAGACTCAGCAGACCTGTCCTCTCCCATTTAAAATGCTGTCATTATGCAAATTCCAAATGCATCACAGAATCTCAGTATAAAGATCAAAGCAGAAAGTATTGCACTCTTTCTCATTCTCATCATAATACCAGATAGTGCATTAAAGATTTCTGCTGTGTTACAATTATTTATTTTCTGCTGTGCTGCAATTGTTTGCTTTTGGATGGGGCCTCATAGAGAGGGATATCCATGGAGATGCTTAACAAACATTATTTGTAGTTTCATTTTTAAGTGAAAATGCAACTAGTTTAAGTAAATAAGGTTAGTTGGAAGAGGGCACCTGGAAATTTCCTTTGCATTCTTTAAATAAATTAGGAAACTGAAGCAATAAATATCGATTTCTCTAAGATTCTTTATGTCTATTAGAAATACTGATTGCATTTGAGAGCAATTTTTAGTTTTTATTATTTTATAAAATTAAATAGGAATTTCAAACTCACACCTTCAATATTTTCTACTAGGGTGAAGTTCTGCTGATATAATGTGCTTTGATCTCCTTGCCAGCACCCATTCTCTATAGATCCATTTTCTGCAATTGTGATGTTGCCTTGAGCTTTGTGTACAGTTTTTCTGGTGCTAATAGATAATTCCTGGGAATCACTGTACAGGTCTTGCTGCTAAGATGATTCCTATTCCAGTTAACTGGGTCTGACTGCTGGCATCCTTTTCTCTGAAATTGTTTGGATAAGTAGCTTTTTTTGTTATGACATTGTAAAGCAGTGAAATTATGACTAGCCTAGGTAGCCACTTTACTCGTATCCTCAGATGACCAAGTTCAAGACTTAAATAGTGACAAATTACTTAAATGCTGATCAGCTGAAGTATAATGGGTTTTTTAGAAGAGTGAAAGTATACACCATAGATGGAATGCTCACCAAGTAATTACCAAGTTTTACTTGCCGGTGAGTAAAACCCAGAAAAACTCATAGAAAAAACTTGCAGTTTTTATGAAAAAGTTGGCTCATCCGCGTCTTTCGTTTGTATCAAAAAGAAAAAAATTGACATTTTTCCTCAATTGTTTTCCGACAGCAACGATTTAGATTGTGAGTAGAGGAGGAAAGTGGGCTTAAATGTCTTTCAAGCCCTTGCAAGCTGAATGCTATCAATTAGAAGTGGAATGTTGACTCTATTAGTGCAATAGGAAAACTTGGCTGCTGTTGTGCATAACCACATAAAGCAAAAAAAAATGGTACAGTCAAAGTTCATTTTTATGTGAAGAAATCTGGGGGGAAACTGCGCTGATAGAAGTGGGGTAAAATTAACCTTCGAGTTTGACTAGGCTCCATAAAACAACAGTCACACTCAATGTAGGCTTCTAGAACTAGATCCTCTAGTTGTACCTGTTCCTTAGTTTTTATTAGAGCTGGGAAGAGCAAGATGAAATTGTAATTTTGTAATGATGTAGTTACTTTTTCTTTACAGATACTGTTTATTGTTTTGCTTCAGGCCACCGGCATTTCTCATGAGATTGTGATTTCGTATCCACTTTCTGTTTAAGAATATCTGAACTCAGCTTGTTCTCTATAATTGACTCATTGGTATACACCAGTTTTTTGTCAAGTTTTTCTTCTTGTTTTTCAGGCCTTGTCAAGTTTGTGCTGAGTCCGAGTTTTCCAACCATGGTATACACTAGTCGATAGTTCTACGAATAATGTTGTGGGCTCCAGTATGATTTTTAATATCAAGGAGTGCCAGTTTGTTTGATTGTCTATATATACAGGGCTTTCATCAGCATAATTTATTCCAATTTGTTTCAAACGGTCCAGTCATTTTATCTGTTTGCTCAATCAATCTTGTTTGGGCTTAGTTAAATTGAATGAGATTTGAATTTCAATGGTTAGAGTTGGTAATGTACAGTAGCAAGATTTATAAAAATGCATTCAAGATTATTTGCATCCTAGAAGATTACATCAAATTACTTAAATTGGCAAAGTCTCATTTGTGTGTTTTATGTTGTGCTCTCTCATTTCCACTAGTTGGATATTTTGAAATTGGATTACAAAATTGAATTAAAAAGGCAGAGTTGGGCACTTGAATGATACAAGTGCTGGTAATTTGAAAGCTGATTTTTTTGTGCAACTTATCAGAGATTTTGTCTCCTCGTTTGTTCACATGGGAGTTGGATTGAAAAAATCTTTAGCCACTCTCAGAGTTGGCCACTTGAATGATACAAGTACTGGCTATTTGAATGCTGAATTTTTTGTGCCTCTCATTAGAGATGTTATCCTCCCATTTGTGTGCAATATATAACAATGCTTTAATATTTCTTGATTGGGGTACCTTCTGTTATATTGGTCTTTCCATGCTTGGAAATGAATTTGCAGCCAACATTCTGTCAGGAGGTTTTCCTTTTAATGTGGACAACCTGTTTAGCCCCAATTTTAAGCATGTTTATATCTGCTGATGTATTCTCTATTGCCTATTTGATTTTAGTGAAATTTTAATTCCTATACGCTATGGTCACTTGCATGTATCTATAAATATGTGTCCACTGTCTGTATAACTGCAAAGCTTGGAAAGAGGAAGAGACAGATATAACACGAACTTGCTAATACTGGCACTTGTAAGCATTCAGACTTCTCTGCTTAGTTCTGATTAAAATTTACTAACTGCTGTCAGTTGAATTTGTCTTGCATGTACTCTTAACTTAATCTAGCTAGATACTACTCTTTCAAAATAATTGAAATAATCTATCAATGAATTTGTCTTGCATGTACTCTAACTTAATCTAGCTAGATATTGCTCTTTCAAAATAACTGAAATAATCTATCAACGTGTACAATAGGTGGGGAAGAGAAGAGACCATAGGAAGAGCTGATGTGGCCAAGTTAATCTTGTGCCTGTTTATATGAAACAACCGACTTCATTCTGCATCATTGGTTTTGTGAAGCACCTGCAATTTTTGTTGTGGAAAAGTTCATTTTCTGCACTAGGATATGTGGTGACTTTAATAAGCTTATGCTTCTAAATGGTTCTCTAGATTGAATAAGTATGAAGGATTTGGGTTGCATAGACTATTTTGTTTGATCACTGTAGTTTGCTATCATAATCTATATTGAAAACAATGTAAACTAAACTTTGTCATGAATTAGATATGTGTCTGTATTGAGGGGTTATCTCTGGTCAAATTCTGGTATTTTGCCTTGATAATAATGCTAATGTATTTTTTTGCAGCCTTTCAGGCGTTATGTAGAAATTGGGCGAATTGCCCTCATCAATTATGGCCCAGACTATGGCAAGCTTGTTGTGATTGTGGATATTGTTGACCAGAATCGGGTATGTACTAGTATTTTGCTCTTTTAATGTGATGAATGCACCATTTTTTAATAAAAAAGTTTAAAATGTTATCAACACCTAGGAAATGCAGAGATACAGGTTTGAATCAGGTATCATTATTTTCATGCAATGCCATGCTTTTACATATTAGTCAATAAAGGTTGTTTTATGAGATAAAATTGACTTTTGTTTTTTCAAGTCTTCTTACCCAAAGGAGGTTGCAGGCAGATGAATCCATTGACACATTATGTTTCTAGTCTTTTACCTATCGACAAACATTAAATTTGTCGAGTAATTATTTAGACACAAAATGCTTTCTAAAAGATGCTTCAAGGTGAGTATTTAGTGTATTGACTGGTGTTTTACTACTTCCAGTTTTGGTACATACAGTCGACCTTTCTAGGGGTCATTTCACATGCAGAATGAATAGTTTTTGAGACCCCTCTCTGTGCAATTTTGCAGTTCAAATTCCTTGAAGTTTGTTATGCTCTGGAGTATTTGTCACAACCCTATAGCAACTCACCAATTCCAATATTCACTTTTGTTGATTTTAAGTGTTCAAACTCTATTTGTACATCAATCTGTGAAAGATGGTGTCAAATGTGGATTCTTTCTGTTACTCGTTTAATTACAGTGATTATACAGTTCAGAGTGTAATCATTTCTGTACAAATTGTGAATGAGGTTTGAGGAGTTCTTGATTTGGAAACCATGTATGTGGTAGTGTGAAGCTTGTTTGTATTCAATTTGTGGACAGGAATGATTCATTTCACACATGCCAACAAAGTAGTGGTGCAGTGCGTCCTCTTTAATTGCCTTATCGTAATGTGCTTACATTTCTGTGCGTAATGTTTGATTCAAATCTATGGGTAAGAGCCATGGACTGAGGGTCATCCATTTCATTAAATTTGTCTGGGACACGATTACTGCTTCATCCCTCAGGGTGTTGGAACCTTGATCTTAGAAGACTTGATCAGGGTTAGCTCATTAAATTCAACTTCACCAGCAGACCAAGGGTTCATTGATCCAGCCCATCTATAACTTTTTTTTATACACGAGCCTTCGGCTAACTTAGAATTTATAATGCACAGGAGGGCTTGATACCTACATTATAATTTTAACTAAATTAAATGTCAGTTTGAGATTGAGGTTTGTTTTAATGATTTATGAACTATGAAGAATACTAAATTAATATAGCTTCATGACCTGTAGATTATCAACCCTTGTGTAATTACTAATATGCTTCCTTTTACTTTATGTTATTTATTTTGTACTTTAAAAAAAAGGTTCTCCTGTATCTTCTTTTTTGTTCTTTTCACGTATCTTGTTTTCCATCCCACCTTCCTTGCCCCTTCGTTTATCTAGCATTTGTTTGCAATCCACCATTTTTACTGCCTTTCTGATGGTGGATCTTTTAGTATATGGAGTTGCAACCAGGTGCTCCTTATTTCTGCAACTCGAGTATCTTAAATGTTAATTTTTCAATTAACATGCTTCCTTTAACAAATTATGCTTTCTATTGTACAAAACATGACAGATAATTTGGGTAAACTTTAAGCAACCCCCCTCCAGAAAAAGATATAAAAATATTGGCAAATCTTACATGATTTATAAAATTAAATTTATTTCTATTATTTAATTGGTGGATCTTACATTGCCTAAATATTTTTAGAATTAAATTTTATAAAAATGTGGCAATTGTAAATATTTTTAAGAACTAAATTATTAGCCAAAAATTTCTAAAATTAGCCTGGTGAATATTAGCAATTTAGCACTTAAAAATACCTGCAGATAAATCGCCTATGCTTGTTCCTAAAGTTTGGTACTTCAACCTATTATTAATATCCACTGGTGATTCAAAATTCTTAAGTGGCAATCATCAATGGTCCAAAATAATTTTGTTTCCATCAACTAAAAGGAGAGAAGACTATAATTTGTAGAAGTTTGCCCTTGTGAAAATTACCTTAAAGATTGAGGGTTATATGTTGCTGTGCAAATATACTTTTCAACAATGTTCCTGTCTTGTGTCATGACTTTGTAGTTTTGACTTTGACTTTGACTTTTGAAGCTTAAAGACTTTTTGCTATTGATTGAAAAATAACTGAAATTGACCATCCAATTTAATTTTTAATAATGCATATATGAACCTTTATTGATGAATTAGATTAAGTGAATGCTTGTTAACTGATTGAAATGGTTGCCTCGAAGTAAATTTGTCTAAAATCTTATTTCATGAAGAAAAATAAAGTTTGCTGCCATTAATTTTCTGTACAGGCTTTGGTGGATGCGCCTAAAATGATAAGGTGCCAGATGAATTTTAAGAGACTCTCACTAACTGATATCAAAATTGATATCCCTAAGATACCAAAAAAGAAAGTCCTTCTCGAAGCTATGGAGAAAGCAGGTATAGGATTTTAGACTTGTACATAGTGGCTACCATGGATGTTAGCAGCTTGATACTGACTGTTCACTTTTTAATTATTTAACAGAGGTCCAGAAGAGATGGGACAATAGTTCCTGGGGAAGGAAACTAATTGTGCAAAAGAGAAGAGCTGCATTGAATGACTTTGATCGGTTTAAAGTCATGCTTGCAAAGATTAAGGTTGGTCATGTTTTTCTAAACATTGGCTTGCAAAATTTTCCTTGCAACTGCTCAAGTCATGTTAAGTTGTTTTGAGCTGTGTATGATTTTAACTGAATTCTTTTCAATTGTTTTGCATCTCTGGAATCATCCCACTAATGGAAAAATTGTGTATTTTATGCAGAGAGGAGCATTAATCAGGCGTGAACTTTCCAAGTTGAAAAGAGAGAGCTCTGCTTGAACCATTACTTGTTTTATTTAGCTGGATGATATTTTGTTGCATGTGGTTTACGTGAATTTTTTTTCGAGTTTTCAGAGGCCAGCCTAAGTCAAGATAGCTGGTATCATTGGTCATTCATATGAAACTGATAATGCCAATGCCTTTATTAAGGATTATCTGAGTTTATAGGCACACGAGAAGAAAAATGGATATTTATTTATTTCTGATTTTACAAATTATTTTTATCGAGAGAAACTTGAGGTCTTGTAGTTATAATCCAATGTCCATATTTCTAAGTGCTTGCTTGTGCCTCTGTTTATTGAAGATCCGATTTGTGAAGATTATGTCAGAAAATGGGGTTAATGAAACTTCTGTAATTTTAGAAATTAGTTGTAGATTATTTTCCATGCTCCTGAATCTTTTAGAAAACTAGGCTGACATTGATTGTGAAATATCCAAAAATTAGAGTCTGCCCAGAAGCACAGTAGATTTGGACAGGTTTCATTAGTTTTGTGACAAAATCATTTCAAGTTGCTTTAGTTTTGTGGCTGAATCATTTCAAGTTGCTGCCAGCTGAACCCCCGAAATTGAGTTCTACGTGGCATTTCCAAGAACACCACAATTCTAGTGTTGGCATGGTTATTTCGATGAATTTTGCTTGATGCCAGGAAAATCCTTAATACCATGCTTTTCCTAGAAAATTAAAACACGAATCATCACTCCTTTTCTGTTCAGACTTAACTTTTAAAGGGTTTTGACTTTTCAACGCATGCTTCAGATTTAAAACGGTCGAAATTATGTGGGTCATGACAAAGTAGCGAGACAATGGGCAGCTAGATGTAATGACAGCAAAAATGGCGCAGTTGTAATGCATTTTTACAAACGGTGTTTGGTGTGTGTGGGTAACATGTGGGGATATGCTTGGTTCCATTTTGCTCTACATTTGTTTGATTTATTATTACATTCTTTGGTTTTCATTTGTTTTTTAAATTTCAAACTATAATTTATTTAAATTAAGAAATATTTCTGATTAAAAGAACAAAATATTCATTTATTTATTCATAATATTTGGGAACAATAAGTTCATTTTATAATTAAGGAGTTGTAAGTTTGATAAATTAAATTGATGTTGAATATATTCTATTTTAAAGTTGAATTGTACATATGCATTTTGCTGAGTGTGTTCATCCACACTTGCATGCATGATTTTCATATGTTCCTTGTTTGAAGGATCCAAGACATTGAGTTAATCACAAAATTTGCCATGCATTTGTATATTACACATAGTTGTGTCTAGTTCCATTTTGGCAACTTAGATGTATTTTAAATGCCCTCTAAGCATGCTTTTAGTAAATCTCAATTTTGTGAGTGAATATAGATTTAAGCATGTTTTATAAAACTTGATGACAACTTTGTTATGGGATTCTAAATTATGTCCTAGCCCATTTTTTTCCATTGGCCTTATTGGTGCCCTAAAGGAACCTTGCTCAAATTATATGACAACTTGAAGGCTACCCTAGAAAAATAGGAAAATATGCAATTGTATACTTTTGCGAAAAAAAAAAAGGTTGCTAAGGTCCAACAAATAGGACACACATTACAAGAGAAAAGGTTAATTTATTATTAATTATTGAAATATACAAATATATACTTTTGCAAAAAAAATAAGGTTGCTAACACAAGGCCCAACAAATATAACACATTGGAAGAGAAGGTGGGTGTGAAAGCCCACCAATGGACAAGGACAAGTTCTTTCTTCTCCTCCAAACAATTGTTTAGGTGATATGATCCTTAGGTTCTCCCTAAACAATTTCATGTTTTCCAAACAATTTCACCACCAATCTATTTAGTAAACTCATGCAAATGAAATAAGTAGAAACAAAATAAGTCAAACATGAACACATTAAACTTTGACACCAGTGTTTTTCATGTGGAAAATCCTTGCTTAGAGGGAAAATAAGCTGTCCTATTAGGATTTTTTTATATCCACTTGGTTAGGGTTTCATCTAATTAAGATTGTTAAGACTTGTTACAAGCTATATACAATAAAGATAATTAGATCTACCCAATTAAGGGAATTAGAACTCCTAAGAGTCACCTAGTTAGATGATTTTCTTTTTAGACCTAATATGATTCACCTAGTTAGATGATTTTCTTTTTAGACCTAATATGATTTTGTGCATGGTTAGCAGAGACCTTTTTAAAGGATTTTGCTTGTTAACATATTAAAATCAACAAGTGTGGTTTGAGTTGATTATTGTACTATTGCATGATTGATCCTTTATTCTCGTGATCAATTTCTCTTTTCTAGTCACACTATAATGCAATTACCCTTAATAAATTTTGCATCATAACACCTCTTCTCATATCAATTTGACATTACTTTTATAATGTTCTTTGAGGCGGTGGAAAACCCTAAATGTATTTCCAATGGTTGACTTAAAAATTAATTTGAATCTTCATAGCACAAATTAATCCCTTGAATTTGATGCCCCTTTATGTTGGCCTCTTTACGAATATCCACTCACTCTACCAAACTCAATTACAAATTATACTAGTTCATTAAATCTTTTAAAGTCAACTATTCATGTTAAGTGTTCTTCATAATCATCTTCAAACATGTCTTACAAACATATCTTGTAAGCCATGCCTCATAATTCACAAAAAAATTCACCACGCATCCAAGGCATTCTAAATGATTGTCTTTGCCTAGTTCATCCTATACTTGACTGTTTGAAATCTTTAATCAATCTTTTTACCAGTTTAGTTGATCTGATACTTGTAGATCACTTGGCTGCCAGTAATAACACACAAATGACGATCTACAAAAAAAAACTTATATTGTACATTATTGCTTATCATCTTTATGCCAACTTGAGACCCTACATTCATACAACCCATTGATTGATGTTTTAAATGAATTCCAAGTGGAGGAAAAACCAATTTCAGAAACATATCAACACTATTTGAGTAAAAGAGATGGGCACAAGGTTTATCTACAAAACTAGAAACATGGAGGCAAAGGTACATAATGGAGCAACTATGCACAACACCCAATTTTGATTAAGGATAACAAGCTACAAAACTTATGTTTACAATGGAATGGAAACCCAAAATAACCATCAGAAACTCCATGACATGACTCTTTATTGGACAACTATGAAGGGACATTGCGAAACCTGCTTAAAAGAACAAAACATGACACAGAAATAGGCTCAACAGACTTCGAAAGGAAGAAAATAAAATACACCCTAACCAAATGATAATGGATGGTAAACCTTGTTTTTTTTTTTTTTTGCAACCGGTGAATATAAAACCAATCCATATCCAATATCCTCACTACTGCTGAAATGGGAGCAACAAACCAGGGGCATGGATACTTCATCACAAAGAATGGTCAATTATGAAAAAAGAAGAGGGCTCAAGGAAACTGCCGGTTGTAAAGGTTGTAGTGGATTGATTGTTTAAAACGACTTTTGAAACCATTTCAAGAAAAGCAAGGTTGCAGACACAAAGATGAACTTAACAACCTTTGCCAACGTCCTCCCTTTCTGCCAATAAAAATACATAATGGTTTCTCATCTAGGAATATTGAAACAAAGTTTGGTTTCCTATCACAAAAGTAGAGGTGCAGTTACAATAATGCTCTAGCAAATATGTATGTAAAGTCCAAATCTAAAGATAGGTTACCCAAATAGATTTAATAGGGAAACCTAAAGTTTTTAAATTTTAATAACTAGCCGGTAGGCTATTATAAATGAGGATTTCATTTTCAACCTGTCTGATGCTGAAAATTGCTTACCATGTGACACTCGAAATTGCTTACCATTTGACACTCGAAATTGCTTGCACTTTTATGATTTTTCGACAGCTGTTATGATATGGAAGATTCTGACAGTTTAATGATATGGAAGATAATATTAATGGATTTTTTAACAATTGTATCACAGTCTTCTGGCTCTATAGGCGGCAAGATTGTAACTCTAACACATCACAGATGTGAACAGAAGTGCATTTCTAGAATGAGGGCTTTTGCTTGTCATTTCTTCTCCAGCTAATGAGTTGTGATATTCCAATTAAATCTAATCTAATAGTCTAATCAAATCAAATCTCCAATCATATAAATATCTAATTCAATCAATAGTTTATGTAAAAATTGTATTTCTAGATTAATCATCAAATTTTGTTTGATTTACTCATTGAAGCAGTGTTCATTTTTAATACATTATTTCTTCTATTCCTCTGCTTGGGTAGCTTTTACCCTTTTCCATATCTTTTCTCTCTTTGGTTGTACTACATACCCAACACCCACTCTCTTAGTTGATGCCCTCTCGCTTCTATCCTTCTCTCTCATCAATGTGTTTTGGGGTTTTATCTCACTCCCCATGAATTCTATTCTATTCTTCGTTCTATTTAACTCCCCATAACTCTTGAACTATTAGATGTGTCATATATTCTTCTCACAGGAAACATTCCTTTGGAGGTTGCCAATCTTTATAACATTGAGTTTAATTTAATCTGTCCAACATAGAATGGCTTAAACATCACACACTAAGCTTAATTCCTAGACCAAAAGTGTTAAATAGTCAAAGTTGACTTTTTTTCCCAAGCTTAATTCTTTGATTAGTGTGTGATGTTTAAGGGTGGCCATCGAACATCCAATTAACTGGGCCAGTCCCTGAATTGCTTGGGAATAGAGATGGTGCTAGTGATTGGCCTCTCTTCCAACAAGTTAGTAGGCTCAATGGCTAATGAGCTTAGTAGCTATGCAAGACTTAGAGTACCTCAATTTGTCGCATAATGAGCTTCAAGGAACTCTTCCAAAATCATTTGGTAACTAACTGACAAGCATTCAAGATATTGATCCTTCAATAACTTGCTAAGGGTACTCCCAACATATCTGGGAAAGCTGAAAATGCTTCAACATGTAAACTTGTCACACAATCATTTCTCAAGACCAGTCCCCTATTTTGGATCATATAAGAAGCAAAATGTCACATCGTCTTTAGGGAATCACTAGCTATGTGGGAAGTGTCTGGGTTTGCAAGATTGTCCTCATGGGACATGTCACAATGACGTGCTAAGCAAAAAAATTATCTCAAGTACTGCAAGTGGCAATGTACTACAATTAGCAATGTCTTCGCACTGTGCATTTTATATTTTCTATAGAAGAATTTGCAATTGTGTCTTTTCTATTTCATGTCAAGGCTTAGCCTCCACATCTTTGCATTCCCTTTTCTACTTCCATATTTTTTTCGGCAATGGTCATGAGTTTTGATAGGTTGATGCTTCTCTATGTGTAAGGTTTTGGGTGAGAAGAAGGTCCAAAACTGATTTTCCTCTACCCATTTCTTCTAAGGCTTAAGTTCCTTCTCTTCATGAAATGCAGGGGACTAGAGGAGAGTTTTGAAAAGGGTAGTGGAGAAAAGGAGATGAAACTTCCTCCAACAATAGATGATAATGGAGTTGAAGTCCAAACTTTTATCAACTTAGTGGACATAATATGAGAAATAGGTAAGATCTGTAAATGGAAAAGAATGAATTTCTCTTTTATATCTTTGGATAGCCTTGTTATCAAAAGGTAAATATCTATAGATGCCCTTTTTGAGTGAGAGGTGTTGCAAACATGAATTTTGGTGATATTCCTATGGGGGAGTATTGTAGATATATTACTATAAGGATATGTTACATTCATGACTAAGTTTGTCATTGATGTCAATATAGCAATTTTTTTTGTGGTATCTGACAAAAGAATAACAAAAAGATCAAGTTGATACAAACAACTAGTTGAGTATTATAACTATCCAAGGTTATGAGAGATACTTTTGAGTATTTGGTATATGCAGATAACGTTGCAAGAAGAAATGATAAGTCTAGAAGAAATTATGTAAGTTTTGGTGATGTCTGTATTGAGATAGAGTTTACAGAGGCATGTTTTGGTAAACTTGTTAAATCTCTTAGCAGAGTTGTTATTCTGAGAATCGAGGTTGAGGACATGTAGAAGACATGTTGGTGATGATGTGACTAAGTTCGTTAGTCATAATATTGCGTGTATAGAAAGTTATTCAAGTTGCTAGGTGGAAGATTTGTGTTATTGCTAAGTGTAACATGTTCTTAATGTGGTCTTGTAATGATTAATTGAGAAGGTCTAATAGTCGACTTAGGGAATTGTATTATGGACTTAGTACAAAGGAAGGACATGTTCCTTTATCATAGAGTATGGTTTTTGATTGATGATGAGCAGTAAGAGTGGAATGCTAAAGTGAGCAGAGCAGAGTGGAAGTGAAGGAAACTTCATTGCCAAGGTTTTGCTGAATGATCTGAGGATTGATATTTGGATGTGAGGTTTGTGACCTAGTCTACAAGGTTTGACAATGATTGGTTTGGTTGACAAAACAAAGGAAAGAAGAACATAACAATAAATTGCATGTTTAGGTAGTGGGCTCATCTTGCATACATTATACTACAACTCCTAACAAGGTTCGAATCTCCTAACAGGGATTCAAAGTCTTCTAACATAGACTCTATGTACTAAATGTTGTAATAGACTCCTAATAGCGTCCATCCTCTAACAAGGAATATTTATATTAGTACATCATCTTGTGGGCATCATTCCCACCGGGGTTTTCCCTCTGATCAAGGGTTTCCCTAGTCAACATATCTGGTGTAATTCTTTATGTGCATCTTATTATGGTTGCTATTTACTTTGGTTGAATGGTTAAGTTTATTTAAAGAAGATCAATGTTTTAATTGTCAGACAACTAATTCACCCCCCTCCCCCCCAGTTATCTTGGTGGACTACTATTTCTAACAATTGGTATAAGACCATCAGGTCCTTGAAGATAAAGTTTAAAAACTTTGGGAGATCGATGGCAAGCATGTTTAGAAAAGGTAGTTTGAAGTTCGATGGAACAAATTATGTTAGCTGGAAAGAAAAGATGAAGACACATTTGTTGTGTATGGGTGCAGGATATTGGATCTTGACAAAATCAGTGAAAACAATCATTGCTAAAAAGGATTTGGAAACTTGTACCGAGGCAGAATAGATCTTTTTATGTGTGACATGAGAGCTAGAGAAGTAATATTGATTGCACTTCCTGAAATTGAATACAATCAAGTAAAATCACTTGCTACTTCACATTTGATTTGGAAAGCTTTGGAAACTAGTTTTGAAGGTGATGAACATTCTAAGAAGTTGAGATTACAAAGCTGGATTTGTGCATTTCAAGATGCTAAAATGATGGAAGATGAATGTCCAAGAACATATATAGGTAGAATATCAAAAATTATTACAGGTACTAGATCTCAAGGAGGAACCAAAGAAGAAGATGAGGTTAGATGGAAAATATTGAAGACTCTAACACCACCATTCAAGTCAGCAGTTCAAATGATATAGTTGTTAATAACTTGTACCAAACATTTCACAAAGGAGACATTGCTTGGAAGACTTGAAGTAGTTGAGAATGAACTTAGACAGTCCGGAGAATTGACCAAAATAGAGACAACCTTTAGTGCCTTGAACATTCGACCTAATTTATCAAGAAGCACAAGTGCTAGAGGAGATTTTACTAGTAGTGACATATTCGAGGAGGACAAAAAGATTGAAGGAGTAGCCCTTCTGGTAAGAAGAGAAAAATGAGGTAAGAAAATATTTAAATGTTGGACTTGTGATGAATATGGTCATTATGCATCTAAGTGTCCAAAAAGAGAGAAAAAGTATAAAGGAAATTACAAGCCTAGAAAAGATAGAGAGTGTATTCAAATGAAGACAATGGTTCTGATGAACAAGCATTAAGTGCTAGTGATGATGAAATTGGATTTGTGGCAATTAAAGAAGAAAGTCCATAAAAAGTAGCTTTGGTGTCACAGGTTGAGAAGAAATCTAATTGGATAATTGATAGTAATTGTTCACATCATATGACTGGTGATATGAACAAGTTTGTTGACTTCAGAAGTCAAGATGGAGGAATTGTCAGAGTTGGAAACAATGCAGCATGCCAAATTAAAGGTATTGGATCTATAACTCTTGATGGTAAAACTAACACTGAGGATGTATATTTTGTTAATGGTTTAAAGCAAAATCTTTTGAGTGTTGGACAACTAGTAGAGAAAGGTTATCAGTTACAGTTCACAGATAAGACATGCATGATCAAAGATAAAGATGGAAAGGTAATTGGAACAGGAACCGGATCTAAAGGTAATGTATTTCAATTGAATCCTACTAAAATGACATGTTTGGTTGAAAAAGTAGATGATAGTTGGTTATGGCATAAGAGATTTTATCATATGTACTTTGACAATATTGTGAAGACTAGTAATATGTTTGCAGTTAGAGATTCGCCTAAGATTGTAAAGCCTACTAACACAATTTGCAAAGAATGTGTATTGGCAAAACATAACTTTATTTCCCTGCAAGAAGTTTACTACTACAACAAAGTTGGAGATTGTACAAACAGATCTCAGTGGTCCTACAAAGGCTAAAGGATTCTATGGTGAAAGGTATTTTATGATTCTAGTTGATGACTTTTCTAGAATGATGTGGATTGCATTTCTTAAAGATAAATCTGAGGCATTTGATAAGTTTAAGATATTCAAGAATAGAGTTGAGAATGAATCCATTAAGAAAATCAAATGTTTAAGATCAGATAGAGAAGGAGAATTTATTTCAAATGAGTTTAACATGTTTTGTGAAGAAAATAGAATTAAAAGATAGTTATCAGCTTCAAGAACCTCTAAACAAAATGTTATTGCAAAGAGAAGGAATAGGTCAATTATAGAAGCTGCAAGAGCTATGTTAGCTAAGAATGATGTATCCAAGATATTTTGGAGAGAAGTTGTGAATACAACAATCTACACTATGAACAAAGTGCAAGTCAAGAAAGACACAAACACGACCCCTTATGAACTATGGTTTGGTTACTTACCTACATTTAAGTATTTCATAATTTTTTGGAGTAAGTGTTATATCACAAAAGGTGATGATATTGGTAAGTTTGATGCTAGAAGTGATAAAGGTATGTTTCTTGGTTATTCATTGAAAAACAAGGCTTATAGATGTTATAATCAGAGAACTAAGACTATTATGGAAAGTGTAAATGTGAGAACTAATTAGAAATTTAGGATATAAGAGAGAATAGTCAATTACAATTCAGTTGATGATGTTGTTACTAAGCCAAGGAATGATGAGGTATTTCTTGAGACTAATAATGATTTGCAGAATGAAGGAGAGCCAAGGCAAGAACAAATCTCGGAACCTTTAGTGGAGCCAAAAGTTGAGATAGCAACTCCTACTACAGGAAAGAATATGATAAAGAATCACCCATCTGAGCAGATCATTGGAAAAAAAGACAAAGGAGTGATGACAAGAAGCAGAGTCAATGAAGAACTATGTTTGATATCTCAAGTTGAACCTAAGAATTCAGATAAAGCATGCAAAGATAATTATTGGAAACAAACTATGAAAGAAGAATTGGATTAGATAGTAAAGAATGAGACATGGGAATTGGTTCCCAAACCAACAGACAATAATGTGATAGGAACTAAATGGGTATTTAGAAACAGGATGAATGAACAAGGCGAAGTTGTAAGGAACAAAGCAAGAGTGGTATGTAAAGGTTACCCACAACAATTAGGGATAGATTATGAAGAAATCTATGCTCCAGTGGCTAGAATAGAAGCAGCAAGATTATTCTTATGCTATGCAACACAAAAGAAATTCAAAGTATATCAGATGGATATCAAGTCAACATTTCTGAATGGAGAACTTGAAGAAGAAGTGTACATTGAGTAGCCTGAAAGATGTCCTTTGACAGATGACAAGGACATAGTATACAAACTGAAGAAAGCATTGTATGGCTTGAAGCAAGCACCCAAAACTTGGCATGCGAGGTTTGACAATCACTTGACAAAGCTTGGATATAGCAAAGGTATGGAAAATAGTAATCTCTATTGGAAAGAAATTGATATTGGTTTGATGATTTTGGTAATATTTGTTAATGATATCATATTTGGAGGAAATGATGAGGTAAGTGAGAACTTTGCAGAAGAGATGAAGAAAGAATTTGAAATGAGTATGATAGGAGAGATGGAATATTTTATAGGATTATAGATTGTACAGAATAAAGAAGGAATTTTTATTTCTTAGACTATGTACTTGAAGGATTTATTGAAAAGGTTTGGTTTGGAAACATGCAAATTCATTAGAACACCTATGGTAACTGGACACAAGTTATCTACAAAGGATGAGACACCTACTCTTGAGCAGAAAAAGTACAAATCTATGATTGGACGATTACAATATTTGACTCACACAAGGCCGAATATAGAAAATGCAGTTGGAATTGTTGCAAGATTCCATGCTGATCCCATAGAAGCACATTATGCAATAATTAAAAGGATATTTATATATCTGAAGGGAACATCTAAGTTCAGATTATGGTATGAAAAATCTAATGATTTCACTCTAAGTGCTTATACTGATGTTGATTGGGCAAGCAGTATGGATGATAGAAAGAGCACTAGTAGTGGAGCCTTCTTTCTTGGAGGAAGATTGGTTTTTTGGCTAAGCAAGAAGCAAGATTGCACATCACAAAGTACAATGAAAGTAGAATATGTAGTAGCAACTAATAATTTCAATCAAGTTGTTTGTGTAGACACCTAAATTTGATTACACCGCTTTGGTAATCTAATTTAGCCATCTCTAAAGGCATCATTAATTAATTTTTTATTTAATTAATCCTTTGCCATCCCTAGCTGATTAATTTAATTAATCATCTATAGTCCTAATTGATAAATCAATAACCTATTATTTATCAATTAAATCCTTTTCTCCTATCTAATTCCAAAAATCTCCATTTATTAAATAAATCTATTTGATAAATAAAATCCTCAAATCCAAAAACCCCTAACTTATCCTAATCCTCCATTTAGCCTAATCCACCCCATCCACCCATACTAACCAAGCTTAGCCACTAAATCACCCACCCTCATTAATGCCATCCACTTGCACATCTCTAACACCCCTAATCTAATCATAAACCCAAGCCTAATCCACCCCCTAATGTTGTCACATTCCCTAAACAAGTTTAAGAATTTCCTAAACCAAACCAAAGTCTCCCCTCAAAAATCCCAACCACCAAGTCATGAGTGCTCTTACAAACCATAAAAGACTCTTACAAGCCCACTCATGACTCTTACATCCATCTTCCACACTCATTCCTCTTACATCTCTCTTACATACTCAACCCCACTCATCATGCCTTTAACCAACCCTTTACCCTACCCTCTCACACTCATCCTCCTTGTGACAAGTGTCACCTTCCCATTAGTGCTAAACAAGCACAATCCATGTGCTCTCCTTTGAGTGCATCCTAGCCCTCCTTAAGCCTTCATCTTTCCTTGCATCTTAGCCCTCCATCCCTCAAGCCCTTAGCCTATAAATTGAATTCCATCCCAAGCCATTCAATCACAACCATTTGAGAAAAGTTATCATGCCCTTTTAAGAGCCAAAAGCCATACCCATACCCTTATAATGCCAAATTGAGAGCTCACAAAGCTACCAATTTGCCATTACCCATCTCCACCATTGAAGCAATTTTGAGCATCTTGAGCATACATCCACATCAAAGGACGCATCTACAAAATCAAGAAAGCAATGAAGTGCTTCATCTATTGAGGTTTGCATCTCTTGTTTGTTTTCTTTGTCTAAGCATATATGTGAACTTAGTTTTGGTTTGTGAATGCTTTCTTTAATGTTAATGTTCCTTGTACACTAAGATCTAGTTCTACAGTTTGGATGAAGTAGATGTTGAAGGGTATAAGGATAAAAATCAATGAACCTATTGTCATACATTGTTACAACACAAGCATGGTAAATATGTCTAAGAATCTAGTGTTGCATTTGAAGACTAAGCACATTTCAATTATCACATGTTGAGAGAGAAAGTTACAAAAAAAGAAATTAGATTGGAGTATGTGAGCACTAAAGAGAAGATTGCAACTATATTCAGTAAGCCTCTTTCCAAAGAGACTTTTGAGTATTAGCAAGGTATGCTTGGGGTTATGCCCCTACCCACATTAGAGTAGAAGATGCAAGAGTGCATCAATCTAGCGTAACAAAGCACCATTGTTGTCTGGACTGAATGTTGATGCTTCCTATATGGGGAGTATCTGCGATGGACAGAGTCATCTAGGACTCACATTGGACATTATTTTAAATAGTATCTTTTGACACTTGAGCCAAGCAAGAATCAGTTATTGCAAAGTTTGATGTAGTCAATTTGGTTGCTAAAACCTTTAACATTAATGTTAATGGGGGAGAAGTATTGCATGAAAAAAATCATGTTGGGAGAAGAACAACAACATGAACATCATGACAGTTGGAGAAGTTTGGCATGAGCACAACATGGAATGACAGTTTGATAGAAAGCACATTGAGGTATATCAATGAGGGAGAATGATTGATGAAGAGGATTTGAAAAGATGATGAATAGTCTTTTGTTGGTAGTCTTGGAACTAAATATTTTTCATCTATGTTGCCATCAATGCCAAAGGGGGAGATTGTTGCAAACATGAATGCTGATGATATTCCTATGGGGGAGTATTGTAGATATATTACTATAATGATATGTTACATTCATGACTGAGTTTTTCATTAATGTCAGCATAGCAATTTTTTTGTGGTAATTGATAGAAGAACAACGAAAATATCAAGTTGTTACAGATGGCTAGTTGAGTATTATAACTATCCGAGGTTATGAGAGATACTTCTAAGTATCTGGTATATGTAGTTAATGTTGGAAGAAGAAATGATAAGTCTGGAAGAATTTGTGTAAGCTTTGGTGATCTGTTTTGAGATAGAGTTTACAGAGGCATGTTCTAGTAAACTTGTTAAATCTCTTAGTAGAGTTGTTATTCTGAGAATTGAGGTTGAGGACATGTAGAAGACATGTTGGTGATGATGTGGCTAAGTTCTCTAGTCATAATATTGCATGTACATAAAATTATTCAAGTTTCTAGGCAGAAGATTTATGTTATCGCTAAGTGTAATGTGTTCTTAATGTGGTCCTATAATGATTAATTGAGAAGGTCTAACAACCGACTCATGGAGTTTTATTATGGACTAAGTATAAAGTAAGGATATTTTCCTTTATCATAGAGTATCATTTTTGATTGATGATGAACAACAGTAAGAGCGAAATGCGAAAGTGAGCAAAGTAGAGCGAAAGTGAAGGAAACTTCATTGCCAAGGTTTTGCTGAGTGATCCGAGGATTGATATTTGGATCCAAGGTTTGTGACTTAGTCTATAAGATATGACAATGATTGGTTCAGTTGATAGAACAAAGGAAAGAAGAACATAACAGTAAATTGCATGTTTGAGTAGCGAGCTCTTCTTGTAGTTGAAATCGCATTTTTGGGAAGTGGGCTCATCTTGCATACATTATACTACAACTCCTAATAGGGTTAGAATCTCCTAATAGGGATTTAAAGTCTCCTAATAGGGACTCTATGTACTAAATTTTGTAATAGACTCCTAACCGGGTCCATCCTCTAACAAGGAATATTTATATTGGTACATCATCTTATGGACATCATTCCCAACGGGGTTTTCCCTTTGATCAACGATTTCCCTAGTCAACATATCTGGTCTGATTGTCTATATGCATCTTATTATGGTTGCTATTTACTTTGGTTGAATGGTTAAGTTTATTTTAAAGAAGATAAATGTTTTAATTGTCAGATAACAAATTCACCCCCCACCCCACCCCCCCGCCAGTTATCTTGGTGGACTATTGTTTCTAACAGGATGATCTCTCCAAATTAGTGAGGGAAGATAGGCAATGTCCACCTAGGGATGTGCTATTACTTTTTTACTTGACTTCATTTATAGAATAATTATTTAAAAAAAACAACCATGAACCATACTTTAGTTAGCATTATGCGAGTGACAAAAAACAACCCTCTATCCTTAATTTTACTAACACTCTATTGTTCTACATCTTCTGTCTTTCATTGTATCCAAAATCTAACAAATGTTTCAAATATCTTCTTTCCAAGGGTGGAGATTTCTATATAGTTTGATGCTTGCACTCATTTCCCTTGCTGATCTTATGGTGGGTCCTAATTACCATTCCATAAATCCACTTATGAATCCAAGTATTCATAATGTAATATCCAATATCTTGCTCCTACATTCCCACAATCTAGAGGCCTTGCACCTCTACAATTCCTTGATATATGATAATTCCTAGCGTCTCTCTCATGAAAATATATGTATTATGTAAGATTTTCTACCCGCTACAATGTCCAAAACCTCATTCTATTTAAAAGTGCTTCAAAAGAAGTGTCACCTAATCCTCTTTTGATGTATGCATCTTGCAACACTATGCTGTGCAACTGTGTTCTCTGAAGTTTCCTAATCAATTTTACTAGATTCCCCCACCTCATTACATGTCGCCTTTATGATGTTGAATTGATAGTTGAATCTTTAGTCTCTTTGATTTTACTATGCCCCTTTCTACGAATTTTTTTAATAAGGGGATTGATGAGATGTGTTGCACTAGTTAATGTTGTATTGTCTTTATCCACTATTGAACATTTGAGTACAAACAAAATAAAATTTGTGTCCAAAAGGACATCGCTACTCAAATCTGTAACACATAAGCCTCAAACCAATTAAATAGAAATATTCATCTGAGAAGATTCGTATACCAAATGCTTTACTCCTTCACTACAAGGTGAGACTCAAGTTCCAGACACAAGGAGATAGATAATTTTTTCTAAGGCCCTTACCTAACTTGTCTAGCCTACAAATGATGAATCTTCGATCCTAACTAATTCTGAAATTTGTTTTGCAAACTAGAATTGGAAACTCATTCTAATTTCAATGTTTAGGGGTATAGCAAAGACAAAATTTTTTCAACTATCAACTCATTTAAATTATAATTAGTGCACCATTATATTTCAGTTATTATTTATTATTTAGTAAAGAGAACTCAACCCATACGTAGAGTAAATAACTAATTAGAAATTCAAATTTTTCAATTGCAAGCTTTATGATAAATCTACTACTTAAGAATTAATTTTTAGAGCCCCCAAAAATCCTTGTATAATTCAATAAATGTAGGATTTATGTCAAGCCATGCTTAAAACATCCATATAACAACATATTTCCATCTCCATAGTTTGACAAACCATAGATAAAATTTAAAAATAATAATCTTGTTGCAAGATGAAATAATAATCTATATATTAGATGAAATATCCTTGTTGGTTATAAACTTCAAATCAAAGGATCTTAAATATTCAAGGATCATTACTTAAATGGACCACGAGATGAAGTGCATATTGCCCATTAATTACAAACATTCTTTATTAAAAAATGTAAAGCATGAAAACATAGGGACTCAAAAACAAAATTATTGGAACTAGACATCCAAATTAAGTATCATGTATAAATCAAAAACTTTATATCCAGCTCGTCCACTTCATTACTTTTTAACTTCAAAAGTGAGGGAGATGTTTGTCCAACAAATAGAAAAAAACCCATAATGATTCCAACCAGGAACCTTTAGTTTAATTGATGCCAATGATAGACTAAAGTTTGATTCAATGGCTTAATATTTTATGAATCACCAATACATTCTCCATCATATGTGTGTGTTTGAGAGTGTGCAAAAGATAAAGTGAGATGTATATGTGTGCACACTTGCATAAACATACATGCTAGAGCAACATTTTAGAATTTCATCCAACATGAGAATATTAATTTAAACTCGAGAAAATGCCAAGTAAGTTTGATGATAAATATAAGAAATTGAACAATATTTTAGTAAAAGATTTACCCAATATTTGGCTTCTATTAAAGCACTTTTTAACGAGTGCACATGACAACAAATTTATGGAAGTAAAAATAACTAATTATATTGTAAACAAATGCTAGAGAAAAATCATAATGAAACGGTAAATAAGAATACATGATTAATAACTATCACAACAAATTTTTATCAAACAACTAGCTAGAAGAATTAATAGCAACTGCTTTTTAATATTTACCTATTAACCTATAAATTCTAGGAAATTATTCATGCCTAAATGCTTGTAATCATTCACGATCATAAAATTCTAAGTTAATCAAATATAATATTCACTCTGATTTTTTAAGACCTAGTACTATCTTCCAATATAATCTTTATTTTTAATTTTTTTAATTTTTTGAAAAAACGGCTAAAAATTCATTCAACTAGAGCCAAAAATTATAGAAGGCCTCTAACCCAAAAGATCCATAAATAACCACAATAACAAGTAAATCCTATCCTTTTCCACTAAGTGCTCGAAAATCCCATTATAATCAGTCGGAAGTCCATTCCTTCCTGCAATATCCCAACCATCTCCTTTCTTCAATGCCCATTTTGCCAAGACATCAGCCACTCCATTCCATTCCCTAGGAATATGACAAAAAGAGATCCAATCCACATAGCTGCTTAGATACAAAATCTCTCTAATAATAGAGGCAAATTGCCAATTAGCATCATCCACAATCTAGTTATTAACCATATCCAAAATAATATGAGAATCTGACTCATAAATAATATTCCTCCACCCCAAAGAGCATCCCCACTCAATAGATAGCTTAATAGAAAGGGCCTCCATCAGATTATTAGAATGAATTCCTTTATAAACAAAGAAAAGAAACATAAATTCACCGTCCTTACCTCTTCCAATACCCCTAACACCTGCCTACCCAAGATTCCCATGGGAAGAGCCATCAATATTAATTTTAAGGATACCAATTAGAGGTAGCCTCCACCTCCCCACTCTACAAACCTTTCTCTTAAGTGGCTGAGATCTCTTACCGCTTGTGCTTCCCATTCCTTTGTCCACTAGTCCCAAATTTCTAACTATACTGTAATCTCTAGGGTCCACATGTTCAATCATATCACACTTGGCATATATAGTTTCCTGGAGTCTACTCAAAATCGTCTACCATAGTTTAGTGACTCCCAAACTTGAGTTGCAAAAAATCCTGTGATTATGTTCCAGCCAAAGATTCCATAGAAAGAAAGTAGGTCCAACAACCCAAGCCACCTAGAGGAAAGTGGTTTTCACCAGGGGTCTACCAAGGCTTTCCAAAAATTCAATAGGAAACTCTGCATGAATGCACCCATGACACCACGCCTCCCACCACTTATGCCAGATTTCTATAGAGAGAGGGCATAAGAATAATAAGTGAGATACACTCTCCCCATTAAACATGCAGAGGGAACATAGAGATGGCCCATGGATTCCTCTTTTCTGAAGGTTATCCCAAGTAAGACATTTCTTCTGAGCCCCCAGCCATAAGAAAAAATTACACTTAGGCCAAGAAAAATTATTCTAAACCTTCTTCCACCAAGGAACTTCAATTATTCCATGCCATTATCTAAACATAACCGTGGGCCATAGTTAACTTTCCTCTAGGACATAGACCTGAAGCAAGGATATCATTTTCTTTAGAGGAGCTGCATAGCCTATCGAAGAGGAGACTAGTAAGTTCAACCCAAATCTCCATGGAACTACCCAAAGGCCACTCTTGTGGGTCCTTCCAACAAGCCACATTCATTGATCCACACTTTTTGATAGTCTTAAAGTGTGCCACCTTAGTCCATCCTACAACAGTAAAGATATGGGAAAGAGGTTGGAAATGGGGTTAGTTGAAAAGAATGTGAAGATGGCTATCCCATGAATCTTTCCAAAACAAAGCACTTGATCCCTCATTACATATCTAGAAAGGTCCTTCCTTGATAAGAGGAGCTCCCTTTTTAAGAGCGTCCCAAATAAAGGAACCTCGCCTAGCTAGAGCCAGTCTTGGGATATCTTGACAATCCACTCCCAGAAAATACTTTTGTGCTAGAATCTTAGCCTAGTCCCAAACTTGATTATTGCACCACCTTTAGTATAACTTAGTAGCTAAAGGCTTGGAAACAAGAGCCATACATTTAAGTCCCAAACCCCTAGCAAACTTTGGCAAGCAAACCGTGTTCCAATTGACTAAGCTCCACTTTGTAGAGAGAAGATTTCCTAACCAAAGAAATTTCTGAGACAAAGCATCAAATTCTTTCATAATACTAGTAGAGGGAGTTTGGACAAGACATCTATAAATGGGAAGAGCCCAAATCACTATCTTGAGGAGGATAATTATCCTAGCGAAAGAGAGCCACCTGTGAGTTTAGTGGCTCACCCTACTACAAAATTTATCCAAAAGGTCCTGCCAATAATCCTTCAATTGAGCTCCTAGAGCTAAGGGGACTCCAAGGTAAATCAGACGAAGAGAGCCAACCTAAAACCTAAGAATCCTGGCAATCCTATGTTGGATTGGCTATGGAGTATTAAAGAAATAAATAGATGACTTACCTTCATTGATTTTCTGCCTAGAAGCTTTCAAATAGGTGTCTAAAATCATTTTGAAATTTCTTGCCTCATTTATTGTAGCCAAGCCCATCAGTCCAATATCATCCACGAATTTGAGGTGTGAGTACGCTAGGATATTATTGTTCCACTTCCACCCATGAACAAGCCCTTGTTCAACTTGAAATTTTATAAATTTTCCTAAGCCCCTAACCATAATGATAAAGAGATATGGAGATAGAGGACCCCCTTGCCAAAGTCCCTGAGAAGCATAAAATAGCTCAGTAGGTTCTCCATTAATAAGAACAAAAAAGGATGGGGAAGTCACACAAATGAGAATCCAATCAACCCATTCCACATCAAATCCAAAAGCTAGAAGCATTCTACTCAGTAACTCCCAACTAACCCATTCATATGCTTTTGCTAAATCTAGCTTAATAAACATAGACTTTTCCTTAGGAGTAGTCATAGAGTGGATAGCCTTTGATGCAATAACAACCCCATCAAGAATCTATCTACCACCAACAAAGCCTCCCTATTCCTCAGAGATCAAAGTAGCCAAATAGGGATTGAGCCTTTCAAAAATTAATTTGGTGATAATTTTGTAAGTAACATTACACAAAGAAATAGGCCTAATTTAATCCAAACTATTAGCCCCATCAATCTTGGGAATGAGATCCAAGAAGGTAGCATTCAAAGACTTGAGCATTTATTTGTTTTGATGTGATTCCTAGACCACTTTAAGAAGATCAAATTTAATAATCTCCCAAAATTCTTGGAAACATTCAATGGGAAAACAATTCGAGCCTGGGGCTTTACCTTTCTTCATACCAAAAACCACCTTCTCTAGCTCCTCTAACAAAATAGGTCTTCAAAGATTCTTGTTCATATCGTTAGAAATTAGTTGGGGAATACAATCTAAAATAGTCCTTGTCTCCACCATTGAAATTGGTCCCTCCTTAGAGAAAAGTTGGGAAAAGTATCTAATGGCCTCTAGAGAAATATCCTCTTTAGAGGAGAGTTGATCTCCAAAAATAGAGATGAGAGAGGAAATAGAATTACTAGACTTGCAGGCTTTAACCATGTTATGAAAGAAAGCAGTGTTCCTATCTCCCTCCTACAACCAATCCACATGAGACTTTTGCTTCCAAAAAATTTCCTCCTGAATCTCCCATTCCTCTAACACCCTCAGAGCTAAGGACTCTGCAAAAATTAAATCCACAATCATTCCTTGGTCCCTGATTTGGCGAGTGACACTGTCTAGCCTAGACTAGGCTGATAACTTTTGGTCCTAAAGATCCACAAAGCACTGTTTGTTCCACTTTTTAAGCCTAAATTTCACATTTTGAAGCCTCTTCTTGAAGGAGAACATGGCCGTGCCATGAGGAGGCCTACCTTCATGCCAACAAGCTATCATAACATCCTGTAGAGAGGGATCCCTTAACCACATTAGATGAAACTTGAAAGAGGGATTTTTAGTAGAGGAAGTGACAAAAAGCTCAATAGGCCAATGGTCAGAGCTTCTCCAATCTAGAACTTCTGATCTAGTAGACCATCTGACATCCATCCAAAAGAAAGAAACTAAGAACCTATCCAACCTTTCCAAAATGGTCTCCGTCTTGCTCCTTCTGTTATTCTAGGTGAAGGTACCATTAATAGGTTTTACATCAATGAGATTTAGAGAACCAATATTATCTCTAAGCATATTTGAAGAAGGGACCAACTGAGCAACCTCGCCTCTCTTTTCCTCTAAACTAGTAACAACATTAAAATCTCACACAATAATCTAGGGGAGGAAAGGATCTAAAGAGCAAACAAAGGTGATGTGTGACCACATAAGAAATTTACCCTCCAAATCATTAGGAGAATAAATATTAGAGAACATGCACCCTTTCTCCCATCTCAAAGTGGGGAGCAATCAAAGAGATAGAAGACCTAATCTAAATCCACCACAGAAGGGTCACCTTCCTAGGATTCTAGAGATAGGCAATTCCACTAGAGCTACCTTGAGAGTCCACTCCCTACCATCTACCATGGGGCCGCAAGTTTGGTCCTCAGCTATCCAAACCATCAATTATAAGCTTAGTTTGTTGAATGAAAACAATATCTGGAGAATGAGAATCTATCAAATTTTGAACAACCTTTTGTCCAGGGATTCTATTCAACCCCCTCACATTCTAGGCGAGAATAATAATTTAGAAGGTTGAAATAAGTGAGAATCAATGGTCTTCACAAACCCTGACTCAACTAATGTCTCCCCCATCATCTTAACCTTCTCTTGATAAGTCTTTCTTCTGCACTTGGCAGACTTCTCTAAGGGCCCTTTTTTAAAGGGCTTTTGCTATAAACCTAAAGAAAGTGCAACTTTAGTACCTTTTGTGATATCTAACATCCCTTTTTGGAAAAGGAGAGTCTAAGAAATGTTATTTGAACTACCCCCAGGTTGTGCTCCCTTGAGGACACCACAATCCTTCTCCTGAACTGACCCATCCAAAAGAATCGGTTGACCTTGTTTCTCTTCTGGTAACTAGGCTAGAATTCTTACCTCCCCTACCTAGGACCCTTGATGAGATCCATCCCTTGAGGGAAGATCAACTGGTATTCCTTCCTTTTGCACCAAATTATCTAGAACATTAACCCTTTTAAAAAGGGCATCATTCTATCTGTCCATCCAGGTTCTTTTCTTCCCCTTTCCTTTGTTGCATGACTTAACTAGGATAAAACCATGCTTGTATGCAGATCCCTCTGTCATAGGGGCCTTACCCTTATCATCCTTAGGGGCTAGATTAGTAGAAACCAATGGTTGTGAGAATTTATTACGAGGACACTTAGGTTGTAAGTGCCCATACTCATGGCATATCCTACATCTAAAAGGTAAGGTCTCTTAATCCAATTGCTAAATCCATGAGGTAGGGCCCAAGAAAATTTTCATAGAGTTAGGCAGCAAATTATTAAGATCAACCTCAACACAAATTTATGCATATGAAATTACCTTACGATCTTGAGTCTGTGTAGTCGAACCTATAAGATTTCCAAGCAATAGTGAAATCGAGTGAAGAATATCCTCTCTCCAAACTTCCATAGGTAGCCTTGGTAGATGAACTCACACTGGTACTCAAGAGTGAATCTCCTCAGTAGAGTTAAACTTGATGTGCTAGGGTTTGATAAAAAGCCCTACCTAGTTAAAGAAATATGGACCACCTTCAAACACCTTATTCCTACCTATCATATTAAAAAAAAAACCAAAAAATAATTATTGGGAGCTAGGAGAATCTCCATATCCTCTTAAGGATTCTAAATTTGATGCCCCCATGATTCCAACATAGGAAGAGAGAGACAAAGATCCATAAACTTACAAATGAGTGCATGCCTTCTCTAGTATTCCTGCTCTGGTTGAATAATCAATGCTGGTCAATTATTTGATCACTCTAGACACCCATTCACCTTAATTTAGATAAAACCCTTCGATGATGAAGCATTAACCCTAGATGGAAGATTATCAGCCTGGCCCTTAGCCTCCATCCTCTTCAACATGAAGGAATCAACCATCTCCATATCAACGAACAAAGTCTATGACACAAGAATCTCTGATTTCCCCATGTCCAAAACCTGAGAAAACTCTAAACCTAATAAAAAATCTACTTACCTTCAGACACCAACAGACTACCATGCACTATATGCATCAGTAGAGTGGAACCCACACACTCTAGACTCAACCCCAATTGGCCCCAATCCCTAATCTTCCACCAAAAAAACCCACACTAGTCCTGCAAGCACTCCCCCCACCACTCTCCATAGCAGCTATCAACCACAGTCATTGGCAAGGAGGCTACAACCTCGTAGCCAAGAATAAATGCTGAGGAAAAGCAGGCTTAGGGCATGCAAACCCTAGCTACTCTAGTCACAGACATTTGCACTAGCACCATCTCTTTCTATTTTCATATCCTTTGACTAAATATCTTCTAATATAATCTTAGCTGAATCATTAACAATCATAAAATTCTAAGTTCATCAAGCATACCTATTTATAGAGAAATAGTTAATTGTTCTTAGACATATATTTTGATTTGATGTCTTAATGACATATTTCAAATGAATTTGTAAAAACATTTATACAACTATTTACTAAGAGCTATCTATCAATAGACTATGAGATAATCTTTAATAATAAGCATTTATAATTGATATAGTAGGTCTAGACTCTGAAAAATAATTTAGTTAGACCCTTCTTTTAATATTTGTCACTCTTGAGATCTTTTTTTTCATTTAGCTCAATTGCAAATGTTTTTCCCTACAATACACACTTTTACATGTTTTAACTCAGTAGAGAGTATTGATGAGCTTAAGGGGTTTAATAATGAAGGGTTCTTATGACACAATACTTTCAAAAGGTTTTGTAAATGGGATCACAAGAAAAGCAGACTTAATCTTGGAGGAAACACCCTACTTAAGAATACTTGAGTTGGAGCAGTACTAGAATGGGTGACTTCTGGGTAAGTTTTAGTGCATCACTTTTTGAGTATCACCTAAATGCAATGAGTGCTTAGTGTTCCATTCATTCTCACGAGAGATCGGTTCTTGTGAACCACTACTTATTAAATAAAGGTCAATGACTTTGACTCCAAAACTACACAACTTAATTTTGGTAGTAGTATCACAATTTAACTTATGGAAAATATTTCTTACTTATCAACAAAAGACTGATAATAACAATGATTGCGGTGTACACAAAAAACGACTAGTGAAAAACATAAATGTATAGACAATACATATGATTTGTTTGCAAAATATTTGAAAGAAATGCATTGCAATGGAATGAAATGATTGGAAAAATACACAAAATTACTTTGTTAAGAAGAGAATACATTTTTAAAAGTATGCAACTAAAACAAGGCATATATTGTAGTGTAAATTTTTTTGCAAAATGTCTGGGAAATGCACGCTGCCAAAATGCACAAAATGGCTTTGTTAGGAAGAGAATGCATTTATTTAAGGTATGAACTTGAAACATAAGATATCTTGTAATGGAAGAAAGCTTGCAAAACTTTGGAAAAATATAATTTGACATATTATAATTCAATTTATGCAACATGAGTGTGTGCTCCCACATTCATTAGAGTACATGACATTATAGTTCTGTCAGGCTTTAAACAAAATGTCGACCAAACAATTTCATAATCTCAATTTATGCTATCAAAGTGAGCTTCTCTTTGTACTTATCTTTTGTCCTTATCTTAATTCTTGTTCATTCTAAGACTTGTGAAAAGATTGTTGGATTCATGTATGCTTTCTTTATAATTTTTTCTCACGTGTAATATCTTGAGAGGGATACAAAAGAAATGAAGACATAACTTGTGTAAGATTTGAGAGTGTTATGTGCTAGGTTTTAGTGGCATATGTCTCAATTCGAGAAGTAGTCTATTTCCAAGTTTTTCGTCATGAATCAAATTTAGACTTTTAAATGGCCATTAAAGAGCAAGCCGAGAAACTTTTAGATGTGATTTCTTGAGATTTTGAGGGGGATGCCTATCAAATTTTGTGACATACGAGTTTTTATGAATTGGACATTATAGAGTAAGCCTCAAGGGATTAAAGTCGTGGTGCTAATTTGTGAGGGGATTTACATCAAATTGTTATGAAGTCTACATTGTACACCAATAGTGAAGATCTTTTAATTGTAGTTTTCTTGTGTTATCAGGGAGTCCTAGGTTTTTTGTTTATACAATTCATAATATTTTTAATTTTTTTAATTTCAATGAATTATCTGGGTGACTCTAGAGCATTAGGAGGCACTCTTAATTCTCTGCTTTCAAGAGGAATAGAGATGGTTAAAATTTAAATTTATGCACCACTAGATTTCAATTCTAATGTCACAATAAACAAACAAATAAAAACATTGAAAAGACAAATGAAATTTGTAATTGAAATATACATATCTTTTTAATTTAGTTTCCAGTACATGCTTAAGAATTATAGACATTGCTATATTATCTATTCTCGGTGAAGATTATGGGTGAAATGTACACATAAATGATGAATCTTGTGTCTTATGCATCTAATTTCTCTATCGCAATTGGAAGAGGTTGTGTGTGAGATGCTTTGGGGTAAAGTTATACATCCAAATGGGTTTCTAATAGAATTGAAATTAGATTACTCATTTCATTGTAGAAAACCCCCCACAAAGGCTCCTTCTATAGAAAATATGTTAGATCAATTGCTAGAGGAAAATCCACCCCAAACTATGCTTGGTGATTGTTTTACACCATTTTAGAACTCTTTTCCTTATCTTAGACCAAAAGAAATGGAGCAAAAGTTAAATTGATCTGCCACTAGATTTCAATCCTAACGTCACAATAAATTACATTTAGTGGATGACCAAGGTAGTTTATTCTTTAATGCAATCATCCTATGAGATTCTTTTCATAAATTTTTGGAATAGTTAAGAATAATCAAATTAGATCAAGTATGCAAAACTATTTTAGGAATAGACGAGTGAATCTAGGTAAATCATCACTAAATAGATCATTATATTATAGATCACCAACATGCCCATGCTCATACCACCACACATGTCCTCATACAATTATCTATCATACAACCTTCAAAATTGTCAAGAAGTATCCAAAATACAATTTTCATTTTCTTAATTTCTATTT
This sequence comes from Cupressus sempervirens, assembly GCA_028749045.1. Taxonomy (NCBI): domain Eukaryota; kingdom Viridiplantae; phylum Streptophyta; class Pinopsida; order Cupressales; family Cupressaceae; genus Cupressus; species Cupressus sempervirens. Next base: position 287,620,038 of record CM053786.1, on the reverse strand, counting down.
TAATGAGATTTCATTTCTTTTCCTAGTTATCATTAAATTTTTGATTTTCCTTCTTATTTTCTACCATTTAGGATACCTATTATTAAAATAATATAATGGTAATCTTTAATGGTTGTCTGCAATTTAAGTTGTCACTATTTTTAGCACAATCAAGGACTTGTAGTTTTGATTGTGTGTGTATTTTTAGAATCAACATTTGGATTGTGCTCCATGATCCATTTTCAGGATGTGAGACAATACATTGTTGGTTACACACAATGCATGAAACCCATGCTGTGAAAACTAAAGAGAAAATTCAAAATATATTTGTCAAAATAATTTTATTTTATAATTTTTATTTGTAACTTTTGTAGATAATTTATTTTACTTTTTGCATGAGTTAATTTATTTTTTCATAGATAAGAGGCTTAGGCCAAGATAGTATACATCATTAATAATAAAGATAAACACATACAAAGTTTTAAGAAAGGTCTTTCACACTAAAAATAATTTAAAATACACTAACTAATATAGATCCACTTTATAATAACAAACAAATAAATCTATATCGGTGATCCCCTTGCACCTCCTTGAAGTACAAGTACTAGTAATATTAAAATGCAATGATTGCATATGTGCACAAAATAGGTTTTACAAGGAAGTGCACAAAATATTTGAATCAATAAAGTAGCCCCAAAAATATGAATTGTGGTTGATTTGAGAGAGTTGTAGATTGTGGTTGATTTTCATTCCCAAGGAAGCTATCTAGAAGACAACCCAATTATTTTCATTAAATATCATTTGGCATGTTGTGGCTTTGTGGGATGTTTCATAGTGTGTAGATAATACATGAATATGAGATAAGTATTCCTTAATGTGTGGCATGCATTCAAAATGTAGAACGTTGTCTAATGTGTAAAAAAATCAATGAAGAGTGATAACATGTCAATATGAATATTAATGAACTCACTACCAAGCATAAAATTGAAATACAACTCACACACAAATGGAAAAAAATAATCATGCAACTAAATGATTTTGATAGTGAACAAAAATTTAGATGCTCACTAAAGGAAACAATTAGGCCAGTAAGACCAGATGCTCAATCTAAAGTCAAAGACCAGATTGAACAAAGATGTATCTATATAAACTATAATGTACAATGAGGAAATGCCCTACTAATATGCATGCAAAGCGTTGAATCATAATTGTGCACCAATTTAGTAGAACCAATCATGCATATGTGAATCTTTATATAATTCCCTCCTTCTTTCTACAATGCCCCCTTTTTAATTTTTAATTTAATGCTAATGATTCCAAACATATGAGGATTGTACAATTTCCCAAAATTTTCCAATGATAACAAAAACTCAAGAATGGTTTTACCAAAAAAAACAAGATTCCACTATGTCATTTCCATAAATTTTGGAGTAGTTAAGAAAGGGTTATGACAAATTATGAAATAATAATCATAATATTAGATCCATTATTTATATTTTTGAAAGAATAATAAGGACAATAAAACTTATCAATTAACTACGAAGAATGTTGTTCAAGTTGATCTGGGTCGTACAACCACTTAAAAGGTGATGTATAAATAGGAACCAAAGATTTATTTTTGTGTAACATGACACGTATATAAGAAGCCATACTCGCCTCAACTATGATCTGCATAATATTGTATAGATGGATTTAATCTTACATTCAATATTAATAAATATCATTATTGTATTTTGCTAAAGCATTGATACAAGTTCTTAAGATTGTGTATTTGTCATCATACTCAAAATGCATGAATCAACATACATGAACTTAATATATATACAACGAGTAAGAAATTGAGATTTTTTTTACTCATATTCAGATTGATATTAGTTTTGATTAAGAGAAAATTAGGTTATTGAAGGGACCCGAAACCTGAACAAAGTAGATTTTGAAGGGCTTGAAACCCAAAACAAACAAGAAAAGATATTCAAGATAGCAAAAAACATGAAACAGGTGAAAACCAAAACAATACAAGACTATGCGAAAGAAAAAAATGCCTCCACAACTGAAGAAATATGCTCCATCACAAGAGAAAGTACACATGGGAGGCCAAATGTAGTCAAATGAAAGTGAACACAGCTAGAATATTCATACAGTCCCACAACCTATTCCATCCACACAACTGAGAGGGGCGGGGGTGTTGAATAAGTTGTGGCCAAAATAAACTTAAATCTAAATTATCATATCCAACTTCAATAATCAAAACAATGAAGCATAACAAGAGATAAAACATGCATAGTGACATAATGATTTTTTTAACTAGGGAGACCCTTGATCAAAGGGAAAACCCTAGCGAGGATGACACTCGCAAGATAATGTACAAATAGTGTACTAATATAAATGTCCCTTGTGAAAGGAAGTGACCCTATTACGAGCCAAATATAATGCCATCAATACAACAATCCTGGTAAAGATATATCTTTGTAAGGAAAACTTGAAACCTTGTTTGAAGGTTCAAACCATGTCAAAGGCTTGTAGGAAGACAACCAAACTCACTTTTCAAATTTCTTTAGTTAACTAGATCTTTAGGATAACATATCCATTACTGAAGTGATCAATACTGCACATCAATTGTCAATACAATTCCTTTTAATTCCAATCTCTTCAACGAACTCTTCTCTAGTCAATTTGGCATCCTCTGACCACATGTATTACATACAATAAAATTCCCAAACCAAGAAAACCACTTTCCTTGGTACCCTGTTCAGATAACTAATTAGGCCGACCTGTTAGAGCTTTCCTAATATACAAGTAATTACATAGGACCACATTAAGGCATACATGCCTTCTTAAGGATCATTAAATTTTTTACAAAAATGTTCACACAATTTAGCATATAATTAACACTTTTTCCAATAAAGATCAACATGTTTCACTAAAAATATTACCTGCTAGTAAAACATATGACACATCTTACCTCTACAAATTTCTAGAATAATCTCCAAGATATGAAAGCATGAGTTTTGCATTGAAAATATGTATTCAACCATGATCTAATATCTCTCACCTTAATTCAACCTCATTGATAAGATACAAACAATCTACTAATGATTGTCTCTATCATAATCACCTACACACTGGTTTGCTACCAATCTTCACCAAACAAACTATGAATCACCCAAATATCAATAGAAACATAAGCGAGCATAGATGTAGCATCTACACTCATCCGTGAACACAATCCTAAGCTCACATAACTTAAAGTATTTTGTGCTAACTTTGTTGACCAAATAATGTACAAAATTGCTGTCTATCATGTACTCAAACATATATCTTGCTATCAATGGAAAAAATTGCCTTGAGTACAACATATAACCAACATATCCAAGTGCCAACTAGACCTATATTACTAAAAATCTCTCCTATGATTAAAAAACCATGAATGCCAACTGTTTGAATTGATGGTTCAATACAATTTTCTGAATGTCTTTAATATAGACAAGTTCCCTAACAATCTCCCATCTGAATACAATTTTTTGAATACCCTCAACATATACAACCTATAGATTCTCTAATACCACTTCTTCATCTCCCTTTGACATCAATATTGTATTTTTTTCTCCCCTTTTATGTTGCCTCCCCCTTTTGGGTATTAAGGTTTTTGATTGTTTCTCTCCCACTTTGACATCAATGAAAAATTGCCAGTATGTCAATATCAAGTACCCCCCTTTGATGAAAATCATCATCAAAGTACCTCCATTGTATCAAGCCAATCTGAAATAGTACCAAGTGCCAATAGATACAATTATACCAAATATTAATCATAAGATTTCTTCAATTGACTCTTCTCTCTGCGACCACTCCACCATAGGAGTAGTACCAAGCTACCCATCTAGATGCATGAATACTGCTCTAATTGTACTAGATTAATGCAATTCTTTATTAATTACTATGAATTAGGTGGAGACATTACCCCAAGCATACATCTAAAGAACTCAAAGGTGTTTGTAGCCACAATTTAGTAAATATGTCTTCTATTTGTTCCTTGGTGCTTACATATTTCAATCTGATCTCCTTTTCTACAAATTTTGCTAGTAGAAAATGATACTTAATAGAAATGTGTTTAGTCTTTGACGTGCTTAGAATATTTGTCTTATCACAATGGATGGTTATAGGTTCTAAAAATTCAATACCAATATCTTTCAACATTTTCTTCATCTATATGATCTGATTAAAATTATTTACTATTGCAACATATTCTACATTTGCCATGGATTGTGAAATACAATCTTGTTTCTTACTTATCCACAATAGTACATTTGGGCCATTTTTTTGAAAAACATTCATCACTTATATGATGCCAATTTATTAAAAAAAAAGAATAATGGGAACTTTCTTTCATTAGGCATGATGAAAAAATCTAGGCACTGTATGTCTGACAAAATTTTGTCAAAAAAATTATTTTCATGACCCACTTTTGGATCACATTCAATAATTTAGCATCAAAATTATGATGAAATTTCATCAAACACAAGGAATCTAACATCAGATAGACAATGTTCTCTTCGACATATAGATTGAAATGTTTTGTTGCACTATTGACAATGTCCAAAATTGTCTTTGAAAAAAGGAACATGTTACCAATGATGTCTTTCATCTAAATTCTAATTTTGGCATTGAAAGTTTCTTTTAGTTTTGTCAAAATTTTGATGAAATATCTGTTGGAGGTTTTAGGGCCCTAGGGATCAAAATAATTGTTTGGAATCTTGCAAAAAGTAGTGACACTTTCATGATTCATCAACAATGAAATGAAGGTATTTAATATAATATTCACTTACACATTTGAACAAAGAGAGATTCAGTGTCCAAAATCCTGATATTATAAGAATAGGTATGACTAGGATTTGACAAGTATCATATCATTTGTGAAAATGAATTGAATCTTCAAAACATAAAGATTCAATTATTTTCACACATGACATGATACTTTTCAGATCCTACTCACACCTCTTCTTAGAATCTCAAGATTATTGACATTGAATCTCCCTCTTTTTTCAAATGTTTAAGTGGATATTGTATTAAATAAGTTTATTTTCATTGTTGATAAGCTGTTCAAGTGTTAGTTATTTTTGTGGTTATATGATTAACAAAAGACTCCAAGCAATTATTTCGGTCCCTTGAAACCTCCATTCCTACAACTAAACATTATTAAACTAGGGTTTTATGGATCCAAATAAGTGATTTCATACCTTGGATTGGTGGAATAATATTTTTCAACTCATAGCATATCTAGATTTATGATATGTTCTAGCTGTACTGTAATTACTCCCTTTATGTTGTTTGAGGATAGATTCATGTTAAAACAATATGAATTTTTCTTGTCATGCTAAATTAGACTAGATCATGTCTACGTTATAGACACAACTATTGTTCATAGTAAGTTTCTCATATTTTTAATATAGGCTAGAACTTACAAATAAGTAAGGCTTCAAAGCTTCTCAAAAGTTAAAGGCATCTTTCCAGTTAAGAGGTTTCCATGGACATTGCTATGAAGCACAAACAATTGACATACAAATTTAGAAAATTTATGGAATTTTTTTCATAAGAAATATACTTTTACGATGTATAATTCATAGGTAATTAAGAGAAATACCTGAACTAATGTTCTTTGTAATAGGGCATTCAACCTGAATCTTAGCCAAATTTATGGATGTATACAATAAGATATTAATAATTTTTTTCCTTAAATAGAAAAAAATATGTTTAGTTCAAAAATATCCATTAGTCATTTTCTGAAGGCAAATTCTAAAACATAAAAATAACTTACAATTCAAACAACTCTTCCAATTTCCCTAGCTTTGGAAGAATATGACCTAATAGATGATTATCATTTAGTTGCTTGCAAATTCATACAAATTGAATTAATAAATATGAAATGGAAGTCTCCAACCATGCATTTTTAGTACATTGAAAACTATATGAAAATACATATAACTTAGTTTAGTCATGTTCCCTAACTCTGGTAGAATGGGTCCTGTAAGATTGTTATTGTGTAGATACCTGAAAAGAGGAAAGGAGGAGGTTGAAGATAATCAATTGCTTGACTATTTGACTCTAACTTGAAAATGGATAACATTTGTTGAGTGAAATATTTTTTGGAAATCTGATTGACAAGATCATTGTTGAAGAATGAAGAAGATTAATTGCAAAGAGGGAGATTGTTGTTAAAGAATGTCTTCAATCATTATTTTGTCATTGATGTCAAACTTGCTATTTTCTGAAATAAAAATTTCTTATAAGATCCAAGTACTATCACTTAGTTGATTGATAAAGAGGATTTGATCAAGAAGATGTAACAAGAGTACCTAAGGGAAAGGTTGAGTTATGGTTTTGTAATGAGGTACAAGGATCAGTTAAGACAATGGTAAAATGATGTATTGATCATATACTTGAAGATACAAATGTTGGCCACACTTAGAAACATTGGAGGAATAAGTTGCAACAAGGTTGTATACAAAGCATAACTAAGTTCATTAGTGAGTGTTGAGCAAGCTAGTTCGAGCCGAGCAGATTTTAAGTTAGTGCTGAGCAAATGAAAAATCTAGTGTGTGCCCAATGATATAGAAGGAGCCGAGCATGTTTAGGTGTTGAGAAAAGTAACAAGTGCCGAGTATCAGATTAACTTAGTGGATGTCGAGTGAATCTACAATAGGTGCTGAGCATCAGTAAAACTTAGTTGATGTCGAGTAACATAGTATGTGCCATGCTCTAGAATTTCAATAGTGTTGAGCTGTTGCATTATTGGGAAAGTCAAAGATTCGCGAGATCTGAGCTGACAAGTTTATTACCTTGAATTTTATGAACCAGTTGGAGGATAAAAATGATGAGCTGGTGGCACAAAATTTTATGTAAATCATTTTTGAGATAATTCAAGAGGATTCTTCATGATGTTGCTAGAAGGAGTAAGATATGGGTTAGATACAATGAATCCTACCTAATCCATTCGAACTGGAATTAAAGAAGGGAAGAATCAAGCGGGAAAAGAAATTTCATACTTCTATTTAAGGAGTCATAGGCCAAGAAGCAAGAGTTGCTGGGGTGCCAAATTGTGAAGTAGTTGAAAGGTGTCAATGAGAAGACATCAAGAGGAGAAGGAAGAACATAGAATAGAGACTTTGCTTTGATAAGTGGTCATATAGAAGATTGCATTGGTACATCGAGCATGGAGACTCAAGGAGACAAAGCTTGAAAAGAGGACAAGCTGTTAGAGCTACAGAGACTAAAAGCCAGGAAAAATTGTGAATAGTTGAACTATGATTTGAAATTTACACGTTAAGTTATGAGTTGTATCAGGTCAAAAGCCCTTGTTGTTGCTCACTAAAAATTGTGCAAGCTAGGGTAAAATCCTATGGACTTAGGTTGGTTTAACAACCATTTGTAAATCTTTTAACAGGGTGACATTCCAAGTGAATGTCCTAAAGTCCTCTAACTAGGCCCACTTCTAACAAGGTGGTTAAAATCTGTTGGTGTAAATAAGTATTTACTTATTACACTTACTTAAGTTTACTTAGATTAATGCATTATATTAATATTTATTTATTAGTCACCTAGGAGTATGTGCACTCTTGTGAGTTTTCATGATGACATCACAGGGGTCCACACCTCTTTTAAGCACATGTTGTCTACAACACAGGAATCTTCTACACACATATGACACTTTTTCATTCTTATCCATTCATCTAGAATGTTGGATAAGGTGCTTAGTTGTCTTATCTCTTGGTTGTTTCTAGAGACATTCTAGGTGCTTCCTAAGAGGCCTTTATATACAGGCACTCCTAGTGTACTCTTAAGTTGGCTAAGCTGTTATATTGAATGAATATCATCATTCTGAACATACTCTATCTATTTTGGTCTACTGGTACTTGTGTTGAGTTCTTGGGTGAATTCTGGCCTAAGCCAAATTATAGCTGAGGGAGATTCTCTACACATAGCCGTTCGAGTCCGTTCATGCTTTAGCACCTTGACATGAATATGAAGGATCCATAGAAATTGGGAGCATTTAGAGCTAGATCTGACCTCACCGTTGCATTTGGAGCATTGATTCGGTGAAGATCGACTATAAATTTGCCTATGTTGGGTGAAAGTTGATCGTGAGACAAATTGTTTTTGCAAATTGAAATCCGGAGGCCCCGATTTGCAGTTCGGGTATGATCATTTTATTGATCTAATTATTATTTTTTTAGATCTAAATATTTATTTTATCTCTATATTTATTTTCAGAATTTTTTATATAGTCAAGCAAAGAATTTTTTTTTTTTTCTGAACTGGGCAGTCACACCTTGGCTCGGCTCTATAGTTTGGAGGATTTTTTGTTATTATTTAGTCATAGGGTTTTATCTTATATTTGGCAGACATTATTTTGGCCTTAACAATCCCCACTGGCCATACTTGTGTATGTAATCAACCAACGACAACAAAGATTAGGCTATGGCAAGCCACACATTTTTGATAAGGAGACCACCGGATAGGGTAGACTCACACCGACCCCTTACTATTTATTTTCACCTCTACATTTTTTGGGTATTTTAACCACTCCAACCATCACTGTATAAGCGATGTGGGACTAATTTTTCCCTCGCCATATTTTCAAAATTATGCGGCAACTGCAGATTTAATATTCGTCACTGCAAATAAAATCCAGCACAACATATTCTGAGAGGAGAATATTCCACTTCCTGCAACTGCACAGGTCCCCCACACTGAGGGACACACGACATCCATTATTTCGCTCACAAATTTTTGTAGCGACATTACACACGACACATTTTGGTTCAATCTTGCCACTACGTCCCACCTGCCCACGTGGACATCCTGTCACCATCCTCCGTAATCCAGTCAGCACTCCTAGTCAAATTTGACTTAGTGCCTAATTGTACAACCAACTCAGCCCAAACATGTCTGATTTTTCTGTACCGACCGTACGATCTGTACAATACAGTTTAGAATTTTTTTCTCTCCCTGTGATATTGATTTTGAAAAATAAAATCCGAAAATTACAGAGATAAGAATAAATGTAGATCTGAAAAAGAATTAATCAGATCAATTAATTGACCATACCCGAATAGCAAATCGGGGCCTTTGTGTTCCAATTTGTAAATTTTTTTTGCCTCATGATCAACTTGCACCCAATATAGGAAAATTTATAGTTGATCTTCATCGAATCGACACTCCAGACGTGATGACAAGGTTAGATCTGGCTCTAGACATTCCCAATTTCTACAAATCCTCCAAATTTGTGTCAAGGTGCTAAAGGATGAATAGTCTCAAACAACTATGTGTAGAGAATCTCCCTTAGCTTTGATACCATGTAAGAATTTGTCTTAGGCCAGAATTCACCCAAGAACTAAAGAACTCAACACAAGCACATATTGTCTACAACATGAGAATCTTCTACACACATATGACACTTTGTCATTCTTATCTATTCATCTAGAATGTTGGATAAGGTGCTTAGTTGTTTTATTTCCTGGTTGTTTGTAGAGACATTCTAGGTGCTTCCTGAGAGGCCTTTATATACATGCACTCATTATTACATGGTATCAGGAGCCTAGAATTCACCCAAGATCTAAAGAACTCAACATAAGCACACAATAGACCAAAATGGAGAGAGTATGATCAGAATGATGATATTCATTCAATATGCCAACTTACTATTCAAAAGCATGTACATACACACTAGGAGTGCCTACATATATAGGCCTCTCAAGAAGCACTTAGAATGTCTCTAGAAACAACCAGGAGATAAGACAACTAAGCACCTTATCCAACATTCTAGATGAATGGATAAGAATGACAAAGTGTCATGTGTGTACAAGATTCCTATTTTGTAGACAACATGTGATTAAAAGAGGTGTGAACCCCTGTGATGTCATCATGATAACCCACAAGAGTGCACATACTTGTAGGTGACTAATAAATAAATATTAATATAATGCATTAACCTAAGTAAGCTTAAGTAAGTTTAATAAGTAAATAATTATTTACACCAACACCCCCCCTTAAGTGCAACTTAGGGGAATGCTCTTAAGCTTACGAAATCTAGGATGAAATGCAAAATGGGTCTCGGTTACTAGGCCATGTTAGGTACCCATGTACATAATGATATGCAATCTCTCATAAAGTAGGGAAAGAGGGAAAACTTCATGGGAAAAACCCTCCCCCAAAAAGAGAGATAAATAGGGATGCATGGACAACATACATCCAGTATATACATAAGAGAATGATGAGAAGAGGAAGAGAGACAGGATAGGGTCCCCCACCAAAGAAGAATGCCGAACAGTGACTGCTTTGATGAAGAAGCTAATCCAAGACTGTAGAATGATGTTCCTCCCCTTAGGAAGAAACAATGCCAAGGGTACAAATGAGATGCTTCTACTGTGTGTGGAAAGAATCCCATGAATGAGTGATGTCTCTAAAACTTGCTCAACTAGCTAAAGAACTTGTCCCAAAGAACTATCTGTCCTTGCAACTGATGAAGAAACCTGTTGCAAGTGTTGATTATAAGTATCCACAATCACTTCAACTTGTAAGGATTGATCATGTAGAGAATGAATAAGAGAGTCAGATGGAACTGTCATGACAACCGAAGAAGGAAATTCTGCATAAAGAAGAAGAGGCAAATCATCAATACTATCCCCCAAATTTGTCACTAAACTTGTATCTGGAAGACTGAATGTACCTTGCTGTTCGGGACCTATCACTGTGGTGATATATGCATGTGAACTGAACTGATGAAGTGATCTCTCATTGCAACTATTGATAGAACCCAACGTGTCTGAATCTATTGAAGCACTATTGCTGGTGTCAGTATCAGTTTCCATACTATATGATGAGTGAAGAGGAGTAGAGGATAAGCTTGGTGAACTTTCCTCAAAGTATATGTCCTTCTCCATAAATATCTGATGTGTCTTAGGATCTAGAAGTCTGTATGCCTTCGCACCATCTTCATAACCAATGAAGGTACAAGGTCAAGATGATTGTGCCTTGCATCCCCTGGAAGATATCTTTTCCCTTGTAGGACAACCAAAGACTTTGAAGTGTGTCACAATAGGTTTTCTATCGCACCATTCCTCAAAAGGATTTTTTCCATCTAAGGTTGGATGAGGAGAACGATTAAGAATGTGAGTGGCACTAGAGATTTCTTCAACTTTTAATGATGGATCTAGAGACTTGGCATGTATCATGCAACTTGCCATAGAATTAAGAGTGTGAATCCTCAAGGCTACAACATCTATCTTATGTGGATTGAATGTTGGAGGAGTCTGAAGATCAATGCCCTCATGGCTACAAAAGTCCATAAGTCTTCTGTTCACATACATGCTTCCATTTTCCATGCGGAGTACTTTGATGGCCTTCTTGGATTTCCGTTCTACATGAGTCTTGAAGTCTAGAAATTTGTCCAACACTTCACCCTTACTATGCAGAAAGTAGACCCAAGTGAACCTTAAAAAGTCATCAATGAAGGTAAGTATGTAGCAAGCCTGGCTAAATGCAAAAGGACCTGCTAATACCATGTGAACCATCTGTAGAACACTTGGTGCTCTTGAAGATTTTTCTCTTTGTAACTTCCCCTCTGGATGCATATCCATCGAATCTATTGAATATTCACCCTTAGAAAAGTTTATTTTAGGTAGACCTTTGACCATTATGTATGTGAAAAGTTGTTGAATATAGTAGAAGTCAAGATGACCATATTGCTCATGCCATAATTGCATGTTTGAATTGGATTGTGATAACAAGGCCTTTGAAGAAGACTTGGGCACAAAATGAGAGAAAGAGTACAACCTTTTGTTATGATTCACTTTCCCCACTACAACCAAGGAATCATTTTTAAGACTGTGCATTTTTACTGAGTCTAGAAGGAACTCAACTCTATGTCCATCTCTAAGGTGTGTGATTTGGTAGATTGATAGGAGATTCGAACTTAGTTTTGGAACATAGAGAACATATTGAAACTCTCCATTTTCCATCTCAACATTTCCTTTTCCTTCAACTTCCATTTTTTTGTCATCTCCTATGAAGATGTGTGGTACCTTTGAGTGATTCAATGAAGAAAAATCCTCCTTTGAAGAACCCATATGATATGAGGCACTTGAGTCAAATATCCATTCCTTTGAAGAGTTTTCTTAAGCTTAGTTATCTTAAAAAACTAGGATCAAGATGCATAATGGGTCCTAGCTACTAGGCCATGTTAGGTACCCATGTACATAATGAAGATGCAATTTTTCATAAAGCGGGGAAAGAGGGAAAACCTCATGGGAGAAACTCTCCCCTAAAAAGAGAGATAAATAGGGATACATTGATGGATAGAGTAATCAAGACCCCCCCATTACGACATACATCCAATATATACATAAGAGAATGAGAGAAGGAAGAGAGACAGAATAGGCTCCGCCCCCCCAAAAAGAAGAAGAAGAAGAAGAAGAAGAATGCTAACAAGTGAAAGCCTCTTCGATGAAGAAGCTAGTCCATGAATGTAGAATGGTGTTCCTCCCCTTAGTAAGAGACAATGGCAAAGATACACTCCTGAAGATGTATGATGGCCCTGAAACCTACTCAAGTATCCCTGTGCTGATGCTGATCTTCACCCCTTCCAACTGTGCTAAAAAGAATGAATGCAGATCTATCAAGGATGTCTATTGAACCTGTTCCACTGAACCATCTGTATTCTCAACTAACAAAGAGACCTCCACTAATTGCTATTGATAAGGATCCATAATCATGCCAACCTATGAAGATTGATCATGTAGAGAATGGACATGAGGGTTAGAGTGAGCCCTCATAACAACTGTAGAAGGATCACCTTCATCAATGAGAAGATGTATGTCCTCAAGACTATCTCCCAAGTCAATAGAAGCTGGAGTTGGAAGATGAGATGTACCATGTTTTGATGGACCTTTCATTGTGGCAATGTAAGCACGTGGACTGGATTGATGTGACCTCTCACTATAACTGTCGATAGAACCCCACGTGTCTAAACCTATTGAAGCACTATCACTAGTGTCACTATCAGTTTCCATTGTGTATGATGTGTGGAGAGGATTGGAGGATAAGTTGGGCAAACTTTCCTCAAAGTGAACATCCTTCTCCACAAAAAATTTGGTGAGTCTCTGGATCCATAAGTCTGTAAGCATTCACATTGTCTTCATAACCAATAAAGGTACAAGGCCTAGGTTTCAGTGCCTTGAAACTTTGGAAGATAGGTTTGCCCATGCTGGACAACTAAAGACTCTAAGGTGACTCACGACTAGTTTTTTGCTGCACCATACCTCAAAAAGAGTCTTGCCATCTAAGGTTGGATGAGGAGACCTGTTAAGTATATGAGTAGCACTGCTAATGGCTTCAACTTCAAGTGTAGGATTGAGAGACTTGGATTTTATCATGCAACTTGCCATGGTCTTGAGAGTCCTAATCCTCATAGCTACAACATCTATTTTGTGTAGACTGGATGCTGGTGAGTTATGAAGATCAATCCCCTCAATTCTGTAAAAGTTGTTAAGTCTTCTGTCTACATATCTATTCTCATTGTCCACTCTTAGTAACTTGATGACTTTCCTTGACTTGTGTTCAACATGAGTCTTGAAGTCTTGAAGCTTATAAACCACTTCATTCTTGTGATGAAGGAAGTAGATCTAAGTGAATCTTGAAAAGTCATCAACAAATGTGAGTATGTAGTAGCCTTGGCTGACTGAAGTCACTGCAAAGGGTCTTGCTAAAACCATGTGAACTAACTGAAGAACAACTGGAGCTTGAGAAGAATTCCCTTTATCATACTTCTCCATGAGATTCAGATCCACTGAACAAGATGAACACTATCCCTCAAAAAATTTGATATTAGTTTGACCTTTGACCATGCGTTTAGAGCAAAGTTGCTAAAGAGAGCGAAAGTCAAGGTGACCAAACTGCTCATGCCATAAGTTGATGTGTGAAGTAGAGTGAATCAACAAGGCTTGAGAAGGAGACTTAGGCACAAAGTGGGAGAAGGAATAAAGCCTCTTGTCATCATTGACTTTCCCCACTACAACCAATGAATCATCTCATAGACTTCGTACCATCACTAAATCTGGAAGGAACTCAACTTTGTGACCATCTCCAAGGTGAGTGATTTGGTAAACTGATAGGAGATTGGAACTAAGGTTTGGAATGTAGAGAACATCTTTCAATTCCCCATTTTCCATTTTTACATGTCCTTTCCCTTCAACTTCCATCTTAGTATCATCTCCCATGAAGATGTGTGGTACCTACTGCTTCAATGAAGGAAAGTCTTCCTTTGAAGAACCCATGTGGTAAGAGGCACCTAAGTCAAGTATCCATTCTGAAGAAGAACTTGTGTTTACCATAAGTGCTTGACCTTTAACATTTGAAGAGGTTGGAGTTGAATCCTTGGAAGTACCTAACACTTGAATCTTGTTCTTCTTGAGTAGATTATCTAACTCATCAATTCTTTTTGTTTTGCAATGATGCTCGTCATGATTTGGCTTTTTGCAATATGCACAAAAGAGTTTATCCTTCTTTTCATTTCTTCCCTTCTTGTTTGAAGAAGAATTGCCTTGTTCAGAGGAGGAGTGTTGTGTCTCAGATTATGTTTTCTACTTCCACTGCTTCTTGTTGTTGTTACTTTTCCCTCCTTGACTTGATTTGTGCTCATCACTAGCCACCAAGGCTTTGGTCTTTGATGACTTGAGAAGTCCAAAATACACCAAGTGAGATTGTTCAATAATCAACATCTTTGCAAATGCATCAAATGAAGGCTTGTGGTAAGCAGATCCCATGGTCAACCTGTGAGTATTAAAACTTGAAACAAAGTTGGCATACTCAGAAGGTAGCCTCTTCAGGATGTGATGAATCAACCTATCATCCTTCATGGGATTTCCACAATCTTTTAGTTGTGCCCTATACTCATTGAGTTTAATGATGTAATCCTAAATTATGTCATAATTCTTAGTATCCAAGAGAAGTAGATCATCCTCAATCTGAAATCCATTTTCTTCATCCACCTTACCATACAACTGTTCAAGTTTGTCTCAAGCTTCTTTAGATTTTGAACAATTTTTAATGTGAAAGAGAAGATCCCCTTGTACAAAACTCTTGATAACTCCTAAAACCTGTTGGTCTTGATTTTGCTAATCAATGAGTTCTTTAGCATCAGTAGGTTTGATAATTACACCATCAACATAAAGACTATATCCTTTTTCCACTAATCTACTCTGTGCAATATCTTTCCATGTAGAAGAGTTGCATGAAGTTAAAGGAGGACATTTAAAACCCATGATGCAACAAATGAAAAGAGCACAATAGAGAGACACATAAAACATAGTACACCCCCCCCTTTTTCACTCAATCAAAAGATCCCCCAAAAAAAAGATGCTGTTGGCACTTTATAAGTAGTGCATTTACAATGGGCCACTTGTCAAAATGAACAAAGTGGACTTTCTGATTTTTCTTGTACAATTGCCTTATAAGGCTTAAATCTATCACTTAAGCACTGTAGCTCAGGTTTACAACAATTCTAAAAAAGAATCAAAGCTTTACGATGCCGAAAAAGGCCCAATTTTGAAAGTGAGAAATTGGTCCACACAACCCTAGAATTTGACTTCAAACCTAGAAATTAGATGAAAAAATATGCACTTTTAAAAAAAAGTGAACTTGAAAAAGTTACCAGATGTGCTCGTATGGAGTGTTTGAAGTTGCAAAACGTAGGATTACATAGGTACAATCACCAAAAAATGCAATTTCTACAAAATCTATGCACCAAAACTACAAAAAACACCACTGTTGGAAAATTTAAGAAATTCTACCCAATTTAAAAAAAATTGCACCTAAAATGGAGTCCAGATGTCTGAGTTATGGGCTCACAAAGTCAGGCTGCCAAACTAAATTTTTTTTTGGAGAGGGGTCTAAAAGGATAACTGTGAGTCTAAATTTTATGATCAAATGACCATCACTATATTTGAAAAATGATTGTGTTTGATGGTCAAATGGGCATCAAATTTAACCTAGTGAAAATATGACATCAACAAAAAAATTGACTAGAGTGACGTGGCATGGTGACTGGGATGCTGACTGTAAATTCTGTACTATATGGAATTGTACATGTGGCAGGAACAACCCATGTTCCATGGGTGATGTGGTAGTGCTAGGTTGTGCTGACGTGTCACTGAGTTGTCAAAAAGCTGCGTGGCAGAAGGTATGGGTCCAATGTGGCAATAGTATAGTCGCTGTTTGCATGCTGCGTGGTGAGAAGACAATGTACCACATGTCCACTACTATAGTGAGAACATGGTAGGGCAATTGCCACATGTCCAATGAACACTGGTTTGCATGATTGACTAGGGTAGGCCAAAAAACTTGAAACAATGGCGGGAAGGTTCAAAGTTTGTCGAAAACTACTGTCGCAATATACTACTACTGACAAAATATGCTATGGCAATGTCGAAAGATGATGTGCACTACTGGAAATTCCAAATTTGCAAGACTCTACTATGGTTGAGGAGCTTTGTGGTTGCTGAGCTTTCAATCCACGGTTGCCATGACTGTCAATGCACCATGGGAGGGAGTTAATAGTGCCAAAAAGATTATGGTGTGGGCTGGAGAATTAATATGGCCGGTGCGGGGATATCACATTATCCCACATTAATAGCAGGACAGTGTTCAATGCATTTTAAATGGCACTATCCGCAATAAACAAGCAAAGGTAATTCTCACCAGGAGTAAGGTGAGATGCTGTCATTGGAATATCCCTTGACCGTCAGTGGAATATTTCAGATTGCCTTGTTATGCTGTGTCCATCAGATTTGTGGTATGTTTGTCGGGTTGTGCACTACAAACTTTAAAAAATGCAGACTCAAGAATTTAATCAAAATAAACCTGCAATAAAATAATATACCTCCAAAAATGGTAGATCCGGGGTGTCATTTCCCAGGTCCGCTAAATTATTTTTCTCTGCCAGGTGCCCAAAGGCAAAAATATTTAAAAAAATTGCAATAAAAAATGCAGAGAAAAACAACACAAAGCCAAAAATGAATTAATAAGATCTGTGAATGAACATACCCGTTTTCCAAATCGGGGCCTCTGGGTCCTGATTTGCAAATTTTTTTGCCTCACGGTCGACTTTGGGCTAAGGTAGCCGAGTTTATAGTCAATTTTTACAAGTTCAGCATTCTAAAAGCAATGGCGAGGTCAAATTTGACTCTAGATGCTCTCAATTTTTGTAGTACTCCAGATTTGGGCTGAGGTGCTAAAGCAAGTGTGATCTCGAAATGGCTATGTAATGAGAAAATCTCCAAGTTGCTATGATACCATGTAATAATTTTCCTAAGGGAAAAATTCACCTAGGAACTAAGAATTCAAACACAAACACATAGTAGACCATGAGAGAGAGAGAGTATGATCAGAATGACGATATATTCAATATGCCATCTTAAGAGTACACTAGGAGTGGCCTCTTAGGAAGCACCTAGATTGTCTCTAGAAACAACTAGAAGATAATACAACTAAGCACCTTATCCAACATTCTAGATGAATGCATAAGAATGAAAAAGTGTCATATGTGTGTAGAAGATTCCTGTGTTGTAAACAACAAGTGCTTAAAAGAGGTGCGGACCCCTATGATGTCATCAAGACAACTCACAAGAGTGCACAAACTCCTACATGTCTCACAAATAAAATAATGCAAAATAATTAAATAATGCATTAACCTAAGTAAACTTAAGTAAGTGTAAATAGTAAAGTACATATTTACACCAACATGTAAGAATTTTTCTAAGGGCAAAATTCACCCAGGAACTAAGAACTCAAACACAAGCACATAGTAGACCATGAGAGAGAGAGAGAGAGAGTATGATTAGAATGATGATATATTCAATATGCCATCATAAGAGTACACTAGGAGTGCTTGTATATAAAGGCCTCTCAGAAAGTGCCTATAATGTCTCTAGAAACAACCAGAAGATAAGACAACTAAGCACCTTATCTAACATTCTAGATGAATAGATAAGAATGAAAAAGTATCATATGTGTGTAGAAGATTCTTGTGTTGTAGACAACATGTGCTTAAAAGAGGTGCAAACCCCTGTGAGGTCATGGAGACAACTCATAAGAGTGCACAAACTCCTAAGTGTCTCACAAATAAAATAATGCAAAATAATTAAATAATGCATTAACCTAAGTAAACTTAAGTAAGTGTAAATAGTAAAGTACATATTTACACCAACACAAGCACACAGTAGATGAAAACCTCATCTACTATGCTCATGGATGTAGAACACTTCTTGATTTGATACATGATCTTATCATCTACCCCCAAACATATATCACCTAGGGCTTTCCTATCCATTGCTACACATGCTAAAATATCACTTGTTGATACATTATCACCTGTAGGTTTAGGAAGAGTACCATCTACATATTGTGAAACTCCATTATGCATTAAGTGATACCACATTTTGATTGACCATGTAGAATAGTTATGAGGAGTTAATTTAGGAAACTTAAAGTTGCCCATAATGCAGAAAATGAAAGAAAAGTGTAGAAAAGAGAGAACACAACACCAAGAACACCCCCCCTTTTCACTAAATAAAGAAACCCCCCCAAAATAGATGCTTTGGGCACTTTATTAGTAGTGTGATTATAATGGGCCACTTGCCAATTTTGGCCTTTTTGGACTTCTAATTTTTCTTGTTACAACCTCTTGATGGAGTACAAATTTGAAACTTTACAATGCACTACAATTTTGAAGCATTACAAAGCAAAGAAATGCCCTATTTCTGAAAGTGACACTTTTGTCCACACAATCCATAGCTTGATACCAGATCTAGAAAGTAGACATAAAATAATACACTTTCAAAAAAATAGAACATGTCTTCGACTCTAGATGTGCCCGTACGGAGCGTTTGAAGTTGCAAAATACAAGATTATGTAGGTACAATTTCCAAAAAAAGCAATTTCTAAACAATCCTTGCACCAAAACTAGAAAAGGGCTACACCACTAAAAAGTTTAGAAAATTTTACCCAATTTTTAAAAAAATTGCACCTAATTTGGAGTCTGGATGTCTGAGTTATGGCCTCCCGAAGTTAGACTGCAAAAACCAAAATCAATCTGGAGAGGGGTTGCATTAGAAAATGACAGGGTTAAATATGACGGTCATATGACCATCGCAGTAGTTATAATATACCCTATTTTGACGTCCAAATAGCCATCAAATTTAAGAGAACAAACATGATGATGTCAGCAAAAATATGTGCCTCGACTAACGTGGCAGGTGATGTGTCACTCCATACTGTATGGATCGTATGATTTATACAAAAAAATCTAATAGTTTTGGGTTGAGTTGGCTATATGATTAGGCACTGAGTCAAATTTGACTGGGAGCTCTGACTGGATTGTAGAGGACAGTGACAGGATGTCCATGTGGGCAAGTGGGACGTGACGACGAGATTGAACCAAAATGCACCACGTGTAATGTCGCTATAAAAATTCATGAGAAAAATAATGGACACTGTGTGTCACTTAGTGCAAGGGGTCTTGTGCAGTCACAGGAAGTGGAATATTCTCCTCCTAAAATATGCTATGCCAGATTTTATTTGCAGTAGTGGATACTAAATCTATGGTCGCTGCAAAATTTTGAAAAAATGATGAGGGACAAACTTAGTCCCACATCGCTTATATAGTGATGGTTGGAGTGGTTAAAGTACCCAAAAAATGCGGAGGTGAAAATAAATAGTAAGGAGCCGGTGTGAGTCTGCCCTGTCTGGTGGTCTCCCTACCAGAAATGTGTGGCTTGCTATGGCCTGATCTTCATTGCTGCCAGTTGATTACATACACAGGTATGATCAGTAGGGATTATTAAGGTTGAAATAATGCCTGTCGAATATATGATAAAACCCTGCGATTAAATAATAACAAAAAATCCTCCAAACTATAGAGCCAAGCCGGGGTGTGACTAACTAGTTCGATAATTTTTTTTTCTCTGCTCGACTATATAAATTTTTTTGAAAATACTCAGATCAAAAAATAAATGCAAAGATAAAATAAATATTCAGATCTGAAAAAATAATAATCAAATCAATAAAATGATCATACCTAAAGTACAAATCGAGGCCTCCGAGTTCTAATTTGTAAATTTTTTTTGCCTCACAATCAACTTTCACTCAACATAGGCAAATTTATAGTCGATCTTCATCAAATCGATGCTCCAGATGCAATGGTGAGGTCATATCTGGCTCTAGATGATCCCAATTTCTATGGATCCTTTGAATTTGTGTGGAGGTACTGAAGCATGAACAATCTTGAATGTCTATGTGCAGAGAATCTCCTCAAGCTCTGATACCATGTAAGAATTTGGCTTAGGTGCCTCATATCACATGGGTTCTTCAAAGGAGGATTTTTCTTCAATGATGCAATCCAAGGTACTACACATCTTAATGGGAGATAGCAAAATGGAAGTTGAAGGGAAAGGAAATGTGGAGATGGAAAATGGAGAGTTTCAAGATGTTCTCTATGTTCCAAACCTAAGTTGAAATCTCCTTTCAATCTACCAAATCACTCACCTTGGAGATGGACATAGAGTTGAGTTCCTTTCAGACTTAGTAAAAGCGCACAGTCTAAAAGATGATTCCTTGATTGCAGTGGGCAAAGTGAATCATAACAAAAGGTTGTACTCTTTCTCTCATTTTGTGCCCAAGTCTCCTTCAAAGGCCTTGTTATCTCAATCAAATTCAAACATACAATTATGGCATGAGCGGTATGGTTGTCTTGACTACTGCTACCTTCAGCAACTTTGCACAAACTGAATGGTCAAAGGTCTACCTCAAATCAACTTTTCTAAGGGTGAATGTTCAACATATTTAGTGGATATGCATCCAGAGGGGGAGTTACAAAGAGGTAAGTCTTCAAGAGCACTAGGTATTCTACAAATGGTTCACATGTTATTAGCAAGTCCTTTTGCATTCAGCCAGGGCCGCTACATACTAACTTTAGATGATGGCTTTTCAAGGTTCACTTGGGTCTACTTTCTGCATAATAAGAATGAAGTGTTGGACAAGTTTTTAGACTTCAAAACTTGTATAAAAGAAATCCTAAAAGGCCATCAAAGTACTTCGAATGGATAATGGAAGCATGTATGTGAATAGAAGACTTAAGGACTTTTTCAGACATGAGGGAATTGATCTTCAGACTCCAACACCATTCAGTCCACATAAGAAAGATGTTGTAGCTTTGAGGATCCAAACTCTTAAGTCTATGGCAAGGTGCATGATTCATGCCAAGTCTCTCGATCCATCATTATAAGTCGAAGCAATCTCCATTGCCACTCATATTCTTAATCGTTCTCCTCATCCAACCTTAGATGGAAAAACTCCTTTTGAGGCATGGTGCTACAAAAAACATATTGTGACACACTTCAGAGCCTTTGGTTGTCTAGCATGGGCAAAGATATCTTCTAGGGGATGCAAGGCAGAATCACCTCAACCTTGTACTTTCATCGGTTATGAAGACAGTGTGAAGGCATATAGACTTCTAGATCCTAAGACACATCAGATATTTGTGGAGAAGGATTTATATTTTGAGGAAAGTTCACCAAGCTTGTCCTCTACTCCTCTTCACACATCATACAGTGTGGAAACTAATAGTGACACTAGCAATAGTGCTTCAACAACTTCAGACATGTGGGGTTCTATCGACAGTTACAGTGAGAGGTCACTATATCAGTTTAGTTCACATGCATACATCACCATAGTGATAGGTCTAGTACCGTAGGATACATCCAATCTTCCAGATATAGGTTCAGTGACAGATTTGGGGGATAGTATTGATGATCTGCCTCTTCTTCTTGATGCAGAATTACCTTCTTTAGTTTTCACAAGAGCTCCATCTGACTCTCTTGTTCATTCTCTACATGATCAATCCCCACAAGTTGAAGTGATTGTGGATACTTATGATAAGCAGTTGTAGTAGGGTTCTTCATTAGTTATAGAGACAAATAGTTCTTTGAGATAGGTTCTTTAGCTAGATGAATAGGTTTCAGAGACATCACTTATGCATGGGATTATTTCCATGCACAGTGGAAGTATCTCATTTGTACCCTTGGCATTGTTTCTTCCTAAGGGGAGGAACACCATTCTGTAGTCTTGGATCAACTTCTTCATCAGAGTAGTCACTATTCAACGTTCTTCTTTGGGGGGGGAGGAGCCTATCCTATCTCTCTTCCTCTTCTTATCATTCTCTTATGTATATACTGGATGTATGTCGTAATGGGGGGTATTGATTACTCTATCCATCAATGCATCCCTATTTATCTCTCTTTTTGGGGGAGAGTTTTTCCCATGAGGGTTTCCCTCTTTCCCCGCTTTATTAGAGATTGTATATCATTATGTACATGGGTACCTAACATGGCCTAGTAACCAAGACCCATTTTGTATTTCATCCTAGATTTTGTAAGATTAAGGGCATTCCCCTAAGTTGCACTTAAGGGGGGGTGTCAGTGTAAATAAGTATTTACTTATTACACTTAAGTTTACTTAGGTTAATGCATTATATTAATATTTATTTATTAGTCACCTAGGAGTATGTGCACTCTTGTAAGTTGTCATGATGACATCACAAGGGTTTGCACCTTTTTTAAGCACATGTTATCTACAACACAGGAATCTTCTACATAGATATGACACTTTTTCATTCTTATCCATTCATCTAGAATGTTGGATAAGGTGCTTAGTTGTCTTATCTCCTGGTTGTTTCTAAAGACATTCTAAAAAACTAAAGAACTCAACACAAGCACACAGTAGACCAAAATAGATAGAGTATGATCAAAATTATATTGCTTACTATTCAAAAGCATGTACATACACACTAGGAGTGCCTATATATAAAGGCCTCTTAGGAAGCACCTAGAATGTCTCTAGAAACAACCAAGAGATAAGACAACTAAACACCTTATCCAACATTCTAGATGAATGGATAAGAATAACAGAGTGTCATATGTGTGTAGAAGATTCCTGTGTTGTAGGCAACATGTGCTTAAAAGAGGTGCGGACCCATGTGATGTCATCATGACAACTCACAAGAGTGCACATACTCCTAGGTGACTAATAGATAAATATTAATATAATGTATTAACCTAAGTAAACTTAAGTAAGTGTAATAAGTAAATACTTATTTACACCAATACCCCCCCTTAAGCTTATGAAATCTAGGATGCTATGCAGAATGGGTCCTGACTACTAGACCATGTTAGGTACCCATGTACATAATGATATGCAATCTCTCATAAAGTGGGGAAAGAGGGAAAACCTCATGGGAAAAACCCTCCCCCAAAAAGAGAGATAAATAGGGATGCATGGATGGATGGAGTAATCAAGACCCCCCCCCCCCCCCCCGCCCATTATGATATACATCTAGCATATACATAAGAGAATGATGAGAAGAGGTAGAGAGACAAAATGGGCTCCCCCCCCCCAAAGGAGAATGCTAAACAATGACTGCTCTGATGAAGGAGCTGATCCAGGATTGCAGAATGGTGTTCCTCCCCTTAGGAAGAAATAATGCAAAAGGTACAGATGAGATGCTTCTACTATGTGTGGAAAGAATCCCATGGATAAGTGACGTCTCTCAAACCTACTCAATTGGATGAAGAACCTATCTAAAAGAACTGTTTGTCTCTGCAACTGATGAAGAACCCTGCTACAATTGTTGATCATAAGTATCCATAATCATTTCAATCTGTAAGGATCAATCATGTAGAGAATGAGCAAGAGGGTCAGATGGAGCCCTAATGAAAACTAAATAAGTTGATTCTTCATCAAGAAGAAGAGGTAGATCATCAATACTATCTCCCAAATCTATCATTAAACCTATACCTGGAAGACTAGATGTACCCTACTATCCTAGACCTATCACTATGGTGATGTATGCGTGTGGACTGAACTGATATAGTGACCTCTCACTACAACTATCAATAGAACCCCACGTGTCTGAATCTGTTGAAACACTATCATTGAGATCACTATCAGTTTCCACATCGTATGATGTGCGAAGAGGAGTAGAGGACAAGCTGGGTGAAATTTCCTCGAAGTATACATCCTTCTCCACAAAAATATGATGAGTCTTAGGATCTAGAAGTCTATATTCCTTCACACTATCTTCATAACCAATGAAAGTACAAGGTTGAGTTGATTGTGCCTTGCATCCCCTGGAAGATCTATTTGTCCATGTAGGACAACCGAAGACTCTGAAGTGTGTCATAATAGGTTTTGTGCTGCATGATGCCTCAAAAGGAGTTTTTCCATCTAAGGCTAGATGAGGAGAATGATTAAGAATGTGAGTGGCACTAGAGATTGCTTCAACTTCTAATGATGGATCTAGAGACTTGGCATGAATCATGCAACTTGCCATAGACTTAAGAGTGCAGATTCTCAATGCTACAACATCTTCCTTATGTGAACTAAATGCTGGAGGAGTCTAAAGATCAATTCCCTCATGTCTACAAAAGTCCATAAGTCTTCTGTTCACATAAAGGCTTCCATTGTCCATGCAGAGTACTTTGATGGCCTTTCTAGATTTTCATTCTACATGAGTCTTGAAATCTAGAAACTTGTCCAGCACTTCATTCTCTTTATGAAGAAAGTAGACCCAAGTGAACCTTGAAAAGTCATCAACAAAGGTAAGTATGTAGCAACCCTGGTTGAATGCAACAGGACCTGCTAATACCATGTGAATCATTTATAGAACACCTAATGCTCTTGAAGAATTCTCTCTCTGTAACTTCCCCTCTGGATGCATATCCACTAAATCTATTGAACATTCACCCTTAGAAAAGTCAATTTGAGGTAGACCTTTCAAAATTTGATTTGTGCAAAGTTGCTGAAGGTAGCGGAAGTCAAGATGACCATACCGCTCATGCCATAATTGCATGTTTGAATTTGATTGTGATAAGAAGGCCTTTGAAGGAGACTTGGGTACAAAATGAGAGAAAGAGTACAACCTTTTATTATGATTCACTTTCCACATTGCAACCAAGGAATCATCTTTAAGAATGTACACCTTTACTGAGTCTGGAAGGAATTCAACTCTATGTCCATCTCCAAGGTGAGTGATTTGGTAGATGGAAAGGATATTTGAACTTAGGTTTGGAACATAGAGAACTTCTTGAAACTCTCCATTTTCCATCTCCACATTTCCTTTCCCTTCAACTTCCATTTTGTTATCATTCCCCATGAAGATGTGTGGTACCTTTGAGTGTTTTAATGAAGAAAAATCCTCCTTTGAAGAACCCATATGATATGAGGCACCTGAGTCAAATATCCATTCCTTTGAAGAGTTTGAATTTTCCATGAGTGCTTGCCCTTTTCCCTTTGAATCTGAAGAAGATCCTTTCTCCTTGTAAGCATTAGGGAATGGAACATTATGTTTCTTCATGATGTTGGTCAATTCATCAATCTTTTTAAGATAACACTCATGCTCTTCATGACCCGATTTCTTCCAATAAGCACACTTCTTCTTCTCCTTATTGTTGTCCCCTTTTTTTTTGGAATTTGAGGACTTTCCTTGTTGATTTGATTGTGGTGCTATCTTTTTTGCATCCTCAAATTTGTCCTTCTTCCATTTCTTCTTACCCTTTCCTTTATTTGAAGACTATCTAGCTGAATTTTGAGAAACCTCATTCTTGGCCACCAATGCTTTAGACTTAGGTGATTTGAGAAACCCCATTGATTTCAACTTAGGTGTCCAGCAGGTGCTAACATGTCTGTATGGGTGACTCGGCAGTGACTGTACTACCACGTGGCTTAAGGATTTTTTGCTGGCATGGCAGTTAGCCAACATGGGATGTTGGGGATCTTGTGTGGCACATCTGTATTTGTCTATGTGGAGGGATGACTTAAGCCATGTGTCTGGTGACTCTGCTGTCATGTTTCAAACAATCATACCAAGTTTCCAAAGCTTTCACCATGAACCTTTTGCGATAGCCAAGAAACAATGATTGTTGCTGGATTTATAATTTTGTAGCATGCTAGATTTAGAGTTTGCGACCCTAGGTTTTAGCTTGGGTAATATCCCACATGCGTGGGAATAGAGGCATAGATAGTGTATAAAATACATTGCACTCGTAGTCTATCCAAAGTGTAAGCCACCTTTGGAAGGAAAGGGCTAGCTGGGCAAGGTATGCCAGAATAAGTGGTTGCGGTGGTGCTATCACCAAGTTTTCAAAGATGGCTGTTGTTTGTGTTGTACAACCAAAAATTGCTTTGCCAGAAATGGTGCAAGTGCTATGAAGTATGGTTGCAGACTTGTTGAGGCTGAACATTGATTAATAAACCCTGTGAATTAATAAATAATAATCCACCAATTATAGAGCCGAGCCTAGGTGTCACTACCCGATTTGGCCAAAAAAAATTTCTCTGCCTGAATAATTAACTAGGTAGTAAATTTGAAAAAAATAATTTCGAAAAAGACCTAATATTGCAGAGAGGAAATTAAATTAGATCTGAAACACAATAATCAAATCCAAAAATGACCATACCCAAATTGCAAATCGGGGCCTTCGGGTTCCGATTTGCAATTTTTTTGGCCTTACGATAAACTTTCACCTAATATACAAAAATTTATAGTCAATCTTCACCGAATTGATGCTCCAGACGCAATAGTGAGGTTAGATTTGGCTCTAGACGCTCCCAATTTTTGTAGTTCCTCCAGATTCATGTCAAGGTACTGAAGCATGAATGGTCTTGAATGACTATGTGTAGAGAATCTCCCTCAGCTCTGATACCATGTAAGAATTTGGCTTAGGCACTTCTTACTAGAAATGTGTGGCTTGCCACAGCCTGATCTTTGTTGGCACTGGTCGATTACATACGTAGGTATGACCAGTGGGGATTAATAAGGTTGAAATAATACCCACCAAAAATATGATAAAACCCTATGATTAAATAATAAGAAAAAATCCTCCAAACTATAGAGCCAAGCCGGGGTATGACTACCCAGTTTGGCAATTTTTTTTTCTTTGCTTGACTATGTAAAAAAATTCAAAAATACTCAGATCAAAAAATAAATTCAGAGATAAAATAAATATTTAGATTTGAAAAAATAATAATTAGATCAATAAAATGATCATACCCGAATTGTAAATCGGGGCCTCTGGGTTCTGATTTGCGAATTTTTTTAGCCTCACGATCAACTTTCAGCCAACATAGGAAAATTTATAGTTGATCTTCATTGAATTGATGCTCTAGACACAATGGTGAGGTTAGATCTGGCTCTAGATGCTTCCAATTTCTGTGGATCCTTTGGATTCATGTCGAGGTGCTGAAGCATGAATGGTCTTGAATGGCTATGTGGAGAGAATCTCCCTCAGCTTTGATACCATGTAAGAATTTTCCTAAGGAAAAAATTCACCTAGGAACTAAGAACTCAAACACAAGTACATAGTTGACCAATATCATGAAGAAACATAACGTTCCATTTCCTAATGCTTATAAGGAGAAAGGATCATCTTTCGATTCAAAGGGCAAAGGGAAAGCACTCATGGAAAATTTGAACTCTTCAAAGGAATGGATATTTGACTTAGGTGCCTCATATCACATGGGTTCTTCAAAGGAGGATTTTTCTTCAATGATGTAGTCCAAGGTACCGCACATCTTCATGGGAGATGATGGAAAAATGGAAGTTGAAAGAAAAGGAAATGTGGGGATGGAAAATGGAGAGTTTCAAGATGTTCTCTATGTTCAAAACCTAAGTTCAAATCTCCTTTCAATCTACCAAATCACTCACCGTGGAGATGGACATAGAGTTGAGTTCCTTCCAGACTCAGTAAAAGTGCATAGTCTAAAAGATGATTCCTTGGTTGCAGTGGGGAAAGTGAATCATAACAAAAGGTTGTACTCTTTCTCTCATTTTGTGCCCAAGTCTTCTTCAAAGGCCTTGTTATCACAATCCAATTCAAACATGAAATTATGGCATGAGTGGTATGGTCATCTTGACTTTCGCTATCTTCAAAAACTTTGCACATATAGAATGGTCAAAGGTCTACCTCAAATCAACTTTTCTAAGGGCGAATGTTCAAAAAATTTGGTGGATATGCATCCAGAGGGGAAGTTACAAAGAGGAAAGTCTTCAAGAGCACTAGGTGTTCTACAGATGGTTCACATGGTATTACCAAGTCCTTTTGCATTTAGCCAAGCTTGCTACATACTTACCTTCATTGATGACTTTTCAAGGTTTAATTGGGTCTACTTTCTTCATAGTAAGGGTGAAGTGTTGGACAAATTTCTAGACTTCAAGACTCATGTAGAATGGAAATCTAGGAAGGCCATCAAAGTACTCCACATGGACAATGGAAGCATGTACGTGAACATAAGACTTATGGACTTTTGTAGACATGAGGGCATTGATCTTCAAACTCCTCCAACATTTAGTCTACATAAGACAGATGTTGCAGCTTTGAGGATTCACACTCTTAAGTCTATGGCAAGTTGCATGATACATGCCAAGTCTCTAGATCCATCATTAGAAGTCGAAGCAATCTCTAGTGCCACTCACATTCTTAATCATTATCCTCATCCAACCTTAGATGGAAAAACTCCTTTTGAGGCATGGTGTAGCAGAAAACCTATTGTGAAACACTCCAAAGTCTTCGGTTGTCCTGCAAGGGCAAAGATATCTTCCAGGGGATGCAAGGCACAATCATCTTGACCTTGTAACTTCATTGGTTATGAAGATGGTGTGAAGGCATACAAACTTCTAGATCTTGAGACACATTAGATATATGTGCAAAAGGATGTATACTTTGAGAAAAGCTCACCAAACTTGTCCTCTACTCCTTTTCACTCATCATATAGTGTGGAAAATGATAGTGACACCAGTGATAGTGCTTCAATAGATTCAAACACGTAGGGTTCTATCGACAATTGTAGTGACAGGTCACTTTATTAGTTTAGGCCACATGCATACATTGCCATAGTAATAGGTCCCGAATAGTAGGGTACATTCAGTCTTTGAGATATAGGTTCAGTGATAAATTTGGGGAACATTATTGACAATTTTCCTCTGCTTCTTGATGCAAAATTTCCTTCTTCAGTTGTCACGAGGGTTCCATCTGACTCTCTTGTTCATTCTCTACATGATCAATCCTTACAAGTTGAAGTGATTGTGGATACTTATGATCAACACTTGCAGTAGGATTCTTCATCAGTTGTAGAGGCAAATAGTTCTTTGGGACAAGTTCTTCAGCCAGTTGTGTAGGTTTCAAAGACATCACTCATTCATGGGATTCTTTCCACACATAGTGGAAGCGTCTCATTTGTACCCTTGGCATTGTTTCTTCCTAAGGGGAGGAACACCATTTTGCAGTCTTGGATCAACTTCTTCATTAGAATAGTCATTGTTCAACATTATTCTTTGGGAGGGGGGAGCCTATCCTATCTCTCTTCCTCTTCTCATCATTCTCTTTTGTATATACTGGATGTATGTCGTATGGGGGGGTCTTGATTACTCCATTCCATCCATGCATCCCTATTTATCTCTGTTTTTGGGGGAGGGTTTTTGCTATGAGGTTTTCCCTCTTTTCCCACTTTATGAGAGATTGCATATCATTATGTACATGGGTACCTAACATGGCCTCATAGCTAGGACCCATCTTTCATTTCATCCTAGATTTCGTAAGCTTAAGGGAATTACCCTAAGTTGCACTTAAAGGGGGGTGTTGGTATAAATAAGTATTTACTTATTACACTTACTTTAGTTTACTTAGGTTAATGCATTGTATTAATATTTATTTATTAGTCACCTAGGAGTATGTGCACTCTTGTGAGTTGTCATGATGACATCATAGGGGTCTGCACCTCTTTTAAGCACATGTTGTCTACAACATAAGAATCTTGTACACACATATTACACTTTTTCATTCTTATCCATTCATCTAGAACTTTGGATAAGGTGCTTAGTTGTCTTATCTCTTGGTTGTTTCTAGAGACATTCTAGGTGCTTCCGAAAAGGCCTTTATATACAAGCGCTCCTAGTGTACTCTTACGTTGGCTAAGCTATTAGATTGAATGAATATCATCATTCTGATCATACTCTATCTCTTTTGGTCTACTGTGTGCTTGTGTTGAGTTCTTTAGTTCTTGGGTGAATTCTGGCCGAAGCCAAATTCTTACAAAATCCTTTAACTAGGTCACATTTAACAGTGTGTTGTAGCCTTTAACAGGGCATGCCTTTCATAGGGCATCACTTCAAAAGAGTGAGAATTGAGTAGCATGTTACTGGTGGTTTTTTCTAAATTGGATTTTCATGTAAATCACTATGTTATGTGTTTATTCTTCATGTGTTATGCTTGCATGTTGATTTGCAGTAACTTACTAAGTAGGAAAGTTTAAGCTTGGATGCATGAATAGTTGTATAGGCTCACTTTACTTGATTAAATTTTTTTAATTGGACATTTGGACCTTGAATAATGGATTCACCCCCACCTTAGTTATTCTAAAGCATTTATAACAATTGGTATCAGAGCCATCTACTAATTTAGTTTAAAGGTACTAGAAGCAGAAAGATCAAGGTGTCCAAGAGAGAAGTTCCCAAGCTCAACAGAGATAACTTCACTACATGGAAAAGCCTACTAAAACTATGCCTTGGATCAATAGGTGATTATGCAAAAATCTCAATTGGAGTGGAATATGTAGATCCATCTAGACCCCTTTCTGCAGATGATTTGAACAAAAGGAAGGAACATAATCAGGCAATGCTAGAGATTGCCTCTGAACTCAGTTATGGTAAATTTGATGACATCAAAGGATGTGATTCTACATTCAAGATGTGGAAAGCCCTATTAGATATTTATGGAGGAGATCAGAATGTTCAAAGAGCAAAAATAGAAAGCCTCAAAGGAAAGTTTGATGACGTGAAAATGGAGGAAGGTGAGAATGCTTCTCAATATGCCTCCAGAATGAAAGAAGTGGTAAGTGCAATAAGGAGTTTGGGTGGTCATTTGGAAGATGACATTGTCAATAGAAAATACTTAAGAACTTTTCTCTCTATCTATGCTATTATAGTTTTAGCCATCCAAGAGTTAAGATGTGTCTCAGCAAATCAATTAACCTTTGAAGGAATAATAGGGAGACTCACTACTTTTGATTTGTCCAATTATGATAACTACAAACCTAAGAATCTTGAATTTTCTTTCAAGGCTAAGTTATGATTGAAAGATACCGAGGAGATGAAATCAAGGAAGAAGAGTAGAAAAGGAAAACATGCATCCAGTGACAACAACACAGATAAGGAAGATGTGGAACAATTGGAAGCATTATTGGCCAGAAGATTTCACAGAAGTAAAGGTAAGTTCAAAGGTAAGCTACCTATCATTTGTTTTAATTGCAATGAAGTAGGACATATTTCTACAAGGTGTACACAGAAGAAGAACTACAAAGAAGGAAACAAGTACAAGAACAAAAGAGAAGATGATAGTAGAAATTACAAGGACAAAGGAAAAAGATGCTACATTGTTGAAGAAGATTCTAATGATGAAGTAGTCTATGTACCCATGAAGGATGAATTAGATGAAGATGAGGCAACAACACTGGTAACCTGTGTGAACAAGAATGACAAATGGATCATAGATAGTGGATGCTCACATCACATGACAGGTGCCAAAAGTAAGTTTATTACCTTTACTCAGTATAATGGAAATAGTGTTAGATTTGGTAATGATGCTCCATGCCAAATCAAAGGAAAAGGTTCTATTAAACTTACAGAGAAAATTTCATGCGATAATGCATACTATGTTGAAGGATTGAACTACAATTTGCTGAGTGCATCACAATTAGGCAATATAGGTTGCAAATTAGAATTTGGAAACAAAACTGCCAAAATCTATGATACTGATGGAAATGTTATAGGAAAAGGTGAATAAACTAGGAGTAATCTATTTTACCTAGATATGGAAGATGCAACCTATCTTGTTGTTAGACTTGATGATGTTTGGTTATGGCATAAAAGGCTATGTCATGTTAAATTTGACAATTTGATTAGCATCCGCAAAAATAAAAAAATTAGAGGTTTGCCTAAGCTAAAGAAACCTGAAAATACAATGTGCAAACAATGTTAACTAGGGAAGATAACCAACTTAACCTTCAAAAAAAAAACCTATACTTCCAAAGAAGTATTAGAGCTAGTTCATATAGACTTATGTGGCCCAATAGAAGTGCAAAGCTACCGAGGAGACATATACATAATGCTATTTGTGGATGACTACTCTAGGATGATGACTGCCATGTTCTTAAAGAAAAAATATGATGCATTTCAAATGTTTAAGTGGTATCTGGCTAGGGTTGAGAAGGAAACATGAAAGAGTCTAAAGTGCCTAAGATCATAAAGAGAAGGAGAGTTTACATCAAAAGAATTTGAGATATTTTGCAATGACAAAGGAATCAAAAGGAAAACATCAACACCAAGAACTCCCCCACAGAATGGGATTGTAGAGAGAAGGAATAGATTAGTAATAGACTATGCCAGAACCTTGATGATGGAGAAATTTTTTGCTTTGAAGTATTGGAGAGAAGTTGTAAAAATTGCTATTTACACCCTAAATCAACTACAAGTCAAGAAAGGAACAAATGAAACACCTTTTTATGGTCACTCACCTAATGTAAAACATTTCAAAGTATTTGGTTGTAAATGCTATATTCTTAAAGATACTAGAAATGACAAGTTTGATGCAAAGAGTGATGAAGGCATATTCCTTGGATACTCCACTAGAAGTAAAGCATATAAGTGTTTGAATACTAACACTAACAAGATTGTGGAGAGTCTAAATGTAAATTTTGATGAGCATGCAGAAGTCTAAATTGATGAATCCAAGAAACTAGAAGATTATAGATCTTTTGTATACTTCTATGAAGGAATGCCAACTAAAGATGATGCTACCAATCAAGTTGGGAAGCAACAAAAAATTTCAGTATCAACTAAGTCACAAGTAGTGAATGCCAAGCTGCATTTAGAAGCCGAGTTGTAGAATGATGAAAATGCACATTTTGATTCTAAAATTAGTACACATGGAAGAGATAATGAAATACCAAATAGTGGAGTGCAAAGTGACTCTGAAGTTGAAGGACCAAACATGGAAAGAAGGATAGAACCGAGACTATTCAAGTATGTGAGAAGACATCACCCTGCAGAACAAATCATTGGAGACAAAGAAGCAAGACCAATGACAAGGAACAAACTAATGGAGGGTAGTGCTCAATTGTGTTGGCGTCCAATACATCAATTGCACTAATAGGTTTTGGATGATTGCTAATATAATGACAATGTTTATCGCCATTGCTAAGAATATTTATGAAGACAAAAATCTTATAGCTAGCTTATGTGGGGAATTATTTGAGGAAGAAATTATAGGGGATATCGACACAATTATGGTCACATAAGGGATGATCTTATTGTCCCTTTGGCTAGGAACTACGGGTTCTTTTATATCTAGGGGAGCCTGTTCCCACCTATCCAATCATTTTCTCAGAGGACCTAACAAGGTTTTGGGAAGGTAGGGCTATTTATGAGAGAAATATCTACTTCCTCATCTTCTTATTTGGTATTATGGACCCTATTGAGGATGATTGACTAGAGTCCTACTTTGAAGAGGAGGGTATTTTTCGTAAACAATTACTTCATGTGGACATTTCTAATCTCAGGGATGCTTTTAAAAAAGAGGGAGTTTAGGACCGCTCTTTGGAAATAGTACGATAATTAGCTTGAGTTGGAAGATCTCCCATCTTTAAACTGTTATAAAATTTTATAATTTTGAAACCTTATGACTTTTTTATACTAAATGATACTTATATTATTTGGTTAGAATATAAGTTTAATGCTTAAATCAATTTATTGTCATAAATATTTCTAAGAGTACCATTTTTTGCTCTACAATATGGAAATGTCAATTTGTTGTTGTGGGTGTTTAGCCAGGTTTTCTATTAAGAGATTAATTTACTAGTATTATGTTAAAGATTAGTAGTAGGGTTATTCTTGTCAAATCATATTCTGCATTTCCCAAAATCTATTAACAGTTCTAAGCTTTCTGAGTCAACAAGGTATGTATGACTTGAAAGGTAGATTTTGGGGAAGCTCATAAGGAATAAAGTGTTCCTTTCTCTTTGATCCTGCTAAAGCTAGATAGTAAATGTTATTAGATATCTTGTATTTGTAGCATTTTTGGGATGGGTGTTTTTAATTACAATTATTGTGGGTACTCAAATGCCTTATTTATATTCTAGCCTTTTGAGTGTGGAAGGCTCCACATGTGTTATCTCATGTGCATTTCTTGTAAACACCGATCTTATTTAGTTTACTATATTTAATTTGCATAATATGAGTAGGAAAGCATAATTTGGTTAGTTTAATTATGTTGAATTAACTCTTTTTCATAACTGTCTACTCTAAAGTAATGATGCTTGGATTTTTCTAACCTCTTTCTATTCGAGTTCTATTATCTGTATTTGATTTATGCAACATTATGGTCGATATGTCCTAGTTAGGTTTATGCAACATTATGGTTGATGCTTCATTCTTTTTAGAGTTATCTTCGCAAGGATAAGATCTTCTCTTTTGGATTATAATTTGTTAGTTGTAATTTGTTTAAAAAGGTTAATCATACTTTATAAAAGAAGGCATGGCTTATTTAATTTGTATAAATGGGCCAATTATGTGTAATTCAATAGAAGATATGACTCCTTCATTCTATGTATTAAGGTTTATTTTTAGATTTAAAAGAAGGTATGCATTCTTCAAGTCCCTTGATTGGGAGTTGTATGTTTGAATTAGGAGGGGCCTATTTTTTTATACCCTTTTGTTATTAATCAAATCTATAAAAAGCTATTTCAAATAAGATAAATTTATAACTTAAGTCAACTGATTGATCAAACCTTAATTTGTTATGTAGCTTACATACCCATGATTATGCACCTAACCATGAACTTAACCCTTTCACATGCTCACAACCTCTAATAGTTAGGATTTCTAACAACTGCAACCTTGTGTAGCTTAGACTGTAGGTTTACAAGTTTAAAATGCTTATAACTAAATGAATCATGAACTTGTAGTACGACTATAACATATCTTAAATATTTTTGAATGCTAAAAATGTACAAAATGGGCCAATTACATGCCTACAACTTGGATTTATATGCCTACAATGTTGAGTAGACAGAACAGGAAAAAGATAAGGAAATGGATGTGCTAAGGAATTATTTTATTTACCATAAATTATTACTTGACTAATTAGGGATGCCATCCTAGATGTTAACCATAAATCAACAAAAGTTAATTTTGTATTTTGGAAAGCATGCAAAGGTATGAATGCTGACTATACAAGTTTTTTTTAATAACTTGGTATGAAGGACAAAACTTAGAATGCAAAGTTTGTAGATGTCTATGACATTGATAAGATATTATTTTTCTGAATGTAAATTTTGCTGTTTGATCAGAGAAGTGCAAATATATGATTAGTTTTGTGAAGAATAGAAAAGACAAATAAGATATTGAAAAAATAAATAGTAGTAAGAGGTTTTTATATTTATTTCTTGTATTGAAGAACATTATTTTATATTGCATGTTTGGCCAGTGGGATCATCTTGGATACTTTGTATAATTGTAATAACAACTTTTAATAGGGTTGAGGCTTCTAATAAGACCTAGTCCTCTAACAAGGACTGAGACACTATACATATGTAATAGACTCTTAATAGAGTCAATATCTTTCACAAGATACTTTAATATAGTGGATCACTTTGTGGGTACCATCCAACAAGGGTTTTCCCTTGGCCGAGGTTTCCCTAGTCAACAAAATATGATGTTATGTGTTGCATTATTTTATGGTTGTTTTTACTATTTAGCGTAATCAATTTACTTTCATATACAAGTTATATGTTTGTTAATGATATCTATAATTGGGAAAAAGTTTGTGAAATATTGATTCACCCCCTCTCTCACTATTTCCTATTTCTAACAATTGATATCAAAGGATAGTTACTCAGAGAAGGCCTAACAACTTGAGTAAGATCTCTATAGATATGGATCAATTATAGAAGAATCTTAAAGAAGGTCTTGAGTAGATTTACATACTTATTGAAGAAAGATCTATACTCTGAAAGACAAGTATGAAAATGAAAAAGTTTACATCAAGAAGTTGAAAGATAAGATATATTATCTTAAGTCCAAAAAAGATCCTAAAGACCAGATCAAGGGTAACAATGAAGTTTCAAGGCTAAAGAAAAATAATGAGATCCTGAAGCATGAACTAAAGATTACAAATATAAAGTTATGCTTCAAAGGTGATGATAGTAAAATAGAGTAAGACTTGAATTCTAAGAATGGAAATCTAAGATCTAACCTTACCAAAGTGACATCTGAGCTTGAAACTACAAAATTATAGTATGCAAAACTTGAGAAGTATAATACAATTGTGAAAGTTGAATTAACTTAGTCTAAGATACATCTTGAGAAGTTGTATTCTAGCAGTGAAAATCTTGATGAACAAATATTTATACATTGACCCTCGTATGATAAGACAAGTCTTGTATAAGTTGGAGAAAGGTCATCTAAGAAGTCTGAAGAAAGTAAATAACCATATCTTATAATCCAACAACCTGAGAACAAAGAAGAAAATTAGAACATGGTTGAGTCTAATTAATCTGAATATGTACTTAAGCATCCTAAGCAAGTTGAATCACCTAAATAAATGAGGAATGAATTCAAAGGTAGATGTTATGCATGCAATGAATTTGGTCACATGAAAAGGGAATTTATAGGTAAGTCATTTACACCCCTTTCTGGTTATTGTTTTAATTGTCATGGTTTTGGTCATAGAGCTATTGAATGTAAGAAACCTAGATTCGATAATGATAATATCTACATGTTTAGTGGTACTAATCCTAAAATAAATAGACCTATTGGAGGAACCAATGTTATAAAGAATGATATTATTTGTTATAAGTGCAACAACTTTGGGCATATAACTAGAGATTGCAAAGCATAGATCAATACTTAGGACCTAGATATGGAAACAATGTTATAGTCTATTAGATTTTTAACAACATGGGACAGAAAACAAGATATTGTAGGATAAACAATATGAGGATACCTAAGAACACAAGGAACATGTGGTATCCAAATCCTAGAAGGAATATGAACAACAATAGAAGGAATGGGATTATCAGTAACAATCAAAGAGAAAATGTGAAAGATCTTGTAGGAAACCTTGATGAATTATTTGTTATAGCTAAGGAACCATCAAGTTCATATGTTGTGTTGCCAAGTCAGTCAAGTGAAGCATCTAAGAATAGATCGAAGTTAGTTATAGTCTCCAACCAATCACAATCTGATTAAGTGTATCATTTCATCAATTAACATGACTGAATTAGCATCAGATTAGTATAGAAAAATTTAGAGTAGGAATTGAGACTTGTAAAGTTAACTTGAGGTAGGAAAGAATGTAAGGAAGTTATGGTTAAGACATCACGAAATTTTGAGTTCATTTGTGAGTGCACAAACTAAAAGAAGTTCATTGATGAACACAAAATTTTTTTTTTCACCTATGTACTTGCACAATTAATGCATAAGTAAATTAAAAGTGATTTAAGGATCAAAAACATATTTTTGGGTACCATTTGATCATGCAAGATGTAAAAGAACCTTGGAATGAATTTAAGAGAAAAGTTAAAGTTTTTTAAAGAAGTTTTGAAGGTGAATTTTAGAAAGCCTTAGTTTCATGATTTTAAGTTATTTATCGCTTGCATAGTTGTAATTTGAAAGTTTTAATTGAAAGAAATGAAAAAACCAATTGTTTTTTGTAACGCCCCGCCAAGAGATCCAAAAGAATTAACCTAAAGTTTTACTAAGTTTGCCAAATTTTTTTTTTTGAACCAAGAAAGAGTATCATACACATCAAACACATAGTAGTGGAAGCAATAACACACAATCAACTAAAACATATATAATAGGTTACATTCCTTAAGGATCCCAAGATGTTGAGTCACATATAAATTTAACTAATACTAACTCTAACAACTAACACATCCATATGAAAGAATAATTAAAAATCCAATGTCCATAATATACATTTGTTCCAAATGCCTCTTAGCAAATGAAATTCAGAATGCTCAATCATCCACTATACATGTCACAAGGTATGAAAGGCTAAAAGAATATACATATGTAAAAATAAAGATACATCATCCTCCTCAGATCCATGATACAAGTACAATAAAATAAATGAAATCATCCACCATACATGATACATCCATCCATCATAAAATAAAACTATCCATCATAAAACACAACTATCCATCATAGAACACAACTAACTAAGTGCACAGTTCCTCCCAACTGTCAATAGCATTATAAGACCATCGTGGGCCCTAGCCATCCCCTGTGCATAACATCCCAAGCCACCAATCAGATTGTCAATACTATAGTAATAGGGATGTCACTACTAAAACATGCTACAACATAAGCATAAGGAAATCTAACATGCTAGAATGAAGCATAAGATGATCCTACAAAGTAGACAACATTACCTATCACATGCCAATCATCAATATAAGGAAATGTGTAAGTAAATAACATCATATAAACATAATAAACAAGCATCCCAAGAAGCTCCAACCATGGTGACTACGGACATATCTCAATGGTAAGAGTGAAAAAGCACTACCACTCGACCGCGTGGAACCTAAATGGCCCACTCCCACCGCACTAAGGAGATAGTCTCAAGTCCCAAACAAGATATTATACCACATATCAAAATACTCTTCTAAGTCTAGAAATCCCTAAAGTATTCTAACTCGAGGGTTCTAAACTAGATTGACATCTAATTCCTAAAGGCACATAAAGACTCATAGGAAACCTACTATGTAAGCGAGCAAGTGTTATCGCATGAATCATGCTCAAAGTTACTTGAGTAGTCCATTATGACTCCCGAGTCCCTAGTGATCCCACTGTGGCCACTAGCATCCTCTCATACTAAGAAGGCATACTATAGAATGAAAGGTCACAACCAAGCATTCTCTCTACTCCCATCCTAGTTTGTACTAGCACTCGAGGCATGGGCAAGACCATACAATTAACTCTTATTAGGTTCATTTTAATCCCCATTTAGTGTAATTTTTTCACTTATTAAAAAAATTACAATGGGTTACCCTCAGAGCCACTTAGGGCCCTTGGCCCCCATTGCAATCCAGTTCCCGATACTACAAGTAGATAACCTACCCTAGGCTCATAAAATCACAAATCAATAATCATATAAAAACCACCTCTGTCCTCTACAAGCGACTTGAAAGCATCAAAAGATAATCATAATAATCACATCAGTTCTCTGCGAGCAATTGGAAAGCATCAGAGATAAATCACAACATCCATCGGTTCTTAACAAGCAACCAAAAAGTATCCCAAAATAAATCATATTACCCATCGATTCTCAACGAGCAACCAAAAAGCATCCCAATAATACTGATGAATAATTCAAAATGGTTAAGTCAACATGTCACAAAATGACATCATCAAGAACAAAGCAAATACTTCAGTCCTATCAAAGCGACTAAAAAGTAACCCAAGTATGATTGATCGAGGACTCAAAAATGGTTAAGTTAGATATCTCATAGCATAAATCTTGCCATCCCACAAAGGCACTGGAAATAGTAATTAGCAATATAAACAAACTCAACATAGAGAATACCATCACATACCATGGTTGGGTACACATAATCAAGATCGAGACAACATGATATCACACTCACAAAACCCCTAAGCCTCTAGTAAACGTCCTATAACTAGTCAACAATCTAGTCAACCCCAAACCCCAAACACAGACAACATATAGAAACAAGATGCAAGTACATGTTCTGGTTTGTTTTAAATCACATGGTTGGGTTAAAGATTAAGGTATCAATTTTGGTTCCAATGTATATTTCAAGTAAATAATCTTATAGTTCACCCTTACAAATAACCCATTCTTGTTTTTAAATAATTCACAAAGTTACCCCTATTTGATTTAGGTCAGTTT
The DNA here is from genome assembly GCA_028749045.1 of Cupressus sempervirens. Lineage (NCBI taxonomy): Eukaryota > Viridiplantae > Streptophyta > Pinopsida > Cupressales > Cupressaceae > Cupressus > Cupressus sempervirens. Next base: position 287,579,986 of record CM053786.1, on the reverse strand, counting down.
TCCCAAAATAATCAAGGAGTCATAATTTATTTAAATTATTAAAATAATACTCACTGATTTTCAAAGAAATAATCTATGACTTTATTAGAATCAGTATTAAATAAATTTAATACTTAATCGAACATCTTCCATTATTAATTAATCTTAATTAAATTATATTAAATTAAATTAAATAATAATTATATAAACTAATCATATTAATCATCCATTAATTATTAAATTAATCAATACATTTTAACTAAAACTATATTAATTAAAAACTTGTTAATACAATTTCTTTAATAAATAATATTTATCAATTTAATAAGTATTAATAAACCATAATTAATAAAATTTATTAATAAAATAAAAAAATTAAAACTTAAATTAAATTAAATTAGAAATAAATTCTAATATAAAAAATAATTATATAATAAAGTGGCATTTGTTTTAAAAGGCTGCCACTTTTAAAGGCAAAGGTCGTGCGGCCCCTGCCTGTTGTCGTAGGGCTTGCGACGGTTGTCATAGTATCTGCGACACTAGGTACAATTTCACTGACAGTATAGGTAAGTGGGGGTAGGGAGTGGGTAAAGCTCATCCCTCCCCAAATTAAATTATATATTTTTAATATATTTTTATATATGTATTTCCAAAAAATAAGATCCCCCAATTTATATTTTAAAAAAGATATATTTTTAATAACATTTATAATCTTAGTTTGATAGGAAAAATACATTTAACTAATCAAATTTCTAATTTAAAATTTTTCTTTTAAATCTCAAACCCTTCCCTGTTCAATCACGAAGCAGACAAAATTATCTAAATAACATAATTGATTGTGCAATTCAAAACATAAGAATCTACATGGATTCTGATGCTAAAATCGCAATGCCCAGAAGATTTGTGAGAGGTTTTGCTTCTACCCAAGAACTTCCCTCTAAAAATTTTCCCAAATTTTCCCTTCCAAAATTCGCGTCCAAATTTGTCTCTCCCAAAAATGAACCCTCTCATTGTGATAAAGAGTTCTCTCCTTAAATCGGGGCACTAATTGTGCGTTCACCTAGGAGAACTCTGTACTCACAAGACTCAAACTCTAAATTAACTTTCCTTAATATTTTCTTGCATGTTTATTAAATTATAAAATAACTTTATTTAATTTTCACTTGTCTTCTCTTTTAATTAATTTATTAAATTTTAGACTCGTGCACACTTTATGCAATTAAAATATCTTTATTAAATTCACTTGTTTTATTAATTTCTTATATTTTAATCTCATGCAAACATCATGCGAACTTAAAATTTTTAATAAATTAATATATTTTCACTTTTAAATTTATTTTTGAAACTTAATTAATAAAATATTTACTAACTTAAATAATAATAATATTTAGCATTTATTTAAAAATGAACTCCAAATACATTATTATTAAATTAAACAAATATTATCATGTTCTAAATTTAAACTTATAAATTTTATCTTCAAATTTAATTCTTTTATTTAATTAATTTTCCAATTAATTAAATATAATTAAATATTAAAATATCATAATAATTTTCCATTAAATTAAATCATTAATTTCATCTTTTAATCTGACTTAATTAATAGAAAATTCACTAAGGACTCATAAAACAACATACGAAAACCCATCATAGAAAAACACATACAAAATCAAACTAAAGGGTTATAATCATGAATTAACGTCATTCAACGCATTTAGACGGTACTCAACTCAGATACTTGTCCTAATTATCAATTAGGACAAATGGCTTAGGGGTTTAGGATTTGGACTTAAGAATTTATCTCCCCTCTCTTACCATTGAGATAATGCTATAGGGTACGCTCATCCTGGCAATTCAAGGAAGTCGATACCCAGTACCTGCAACTTGCATTGAATCCAAACATGTACAAACACAATATATACTAAGCTAAATAGGTAATGGCAAGAAGTAGTGCATCATGTAGATGGTGACTATGACTCTCTTCCTTAACCACATCAGAAACACCATACATAAAGAAAACAAATACACACACCATACATATGTAGCATGGGGTAAGTATCCATAAGAAAACACATAGGATAAATATACCATATGACTAATCATCATCAATAACTGAAAGCACTGTAATAATCATCATGCATGCATGAAATATAGAGTACCAAGTAATCTCATCATATAATAAACTGAACATAAAAACAATATTTGATAGTCTTAAAACAATGCCACTAATCATAAGCATAAAACTAGCCTAAAAGAGTTTGGCAATGATAATAGAAATGCGAACTAGGGGAAAGCACTATATTTGTGATGCAAAAGAGAGACCTAGGTGCAAATTTAAGAAACATTCATACATTTCTTTGGAATATGAACCATCAAAAACATTTTCACAAGTGCCAAGTAGGGTTTTACATGTAGAAGGCATCTAAGTGTACATTCACTATAAGTTTGAATTGATAGGAGATGATGACATACATGAAGACTTGAACGTAGTATAAAATAATGAGCTAACATTTAAACAAGGATTTGAACATCAGGTAAACCTAAACATCACTAGGAAAATTTTCTTTGTAGAATTTGACAATCATGAATGGACAAAGATAATTTCGAGCCACATACATAAGGACATGTTCTGGGTAGGAGACATACCAGTCATTATTGATAATAATATGATTCACAAACTAAATTGATTAAGAAGTGAGGGTAGTAACCCTATGGATGCCAAGAATGTTAAGAATTTAGTAGAGACAAACCTGAAAATAGCATTAGATGGAAGGAATATGACATTGGACTTGATCAAAGAAATTGATGTTAGACTTGCGAGTAAGATAATTGGTGGTAAAATGAATAATAGTTCTAGACTAAACTTTGTTCCAACAAGATTTATTCATGCAACATACATGATGACAATTGAAAAAGAGAATATTAATATGTGTGAGATCTTGAAGCAACAAATACTGGACAACATTGATAGAATAAACAAGACCAAGAATGCAATATTTAGATTTGAATAATCATTGACTTAGTTTTTTTTTCCAAGTATTAGGAAAGTTCCCTAGAATGCCTAGCTATGAATTCAAGTCTAATAGATGCACAATGGATCTAGTTGCACATTTCTACAAAAAGGAAAAAAAAGATAGAATAACAAAAGATATCACCAAGATGACGAAGAGCTTTCAAGCTAAAATGAAACAAAGTTCTAGAATTCAACCATCCCTAGTTGAGAAGTATAAAGATGAAATGTGCTTTAAGGTTGAAACTAATGTTACTTGCATGGAAGCAATAAAACTAAGAGTAAATTTCATTGATCCAATGAGATATGAGATGTTAGATGAATTAATTGAAGGCTATGTAAAGATCATCCTAGAGTCAGCAAAGGATTTGGAGTGTCCCATATGGGACACCTATGAAGAAATAGTCAAACAAGTAGATATTCAACTACATACAAAGGATATCAAGAAGAGAATTGACAAAAAGATAGATAGTATATTGAAGGAACCAAGAATAAACAAAGAGGAGTTCAGAAAAGCCATAGGAATTGTAAGGGAAATGAGAGCAAGTGAGCAATAAGATATTCTCACTGCCAATCCATTAGCTATTGATACTAGATTAGAAGGAGTAACAATGGCTATACAACCATGCAACAGTTGTACTCTTACAACCATCATTTGTTCCACTAGTTTAGGGAAACCAAGAAGAAGATGTAAACATTATCAGAGTAGATTTAGCTACTCCACCTACTAGCAGAAGGTCAGTGAGACTAGTTGAGGTAAGTCAGGAACTAGTTGAACCTCTTAAACATAAAAGAGTGCTCAGTCACTTTCTAGTGGACTAGGAAAGAAAAGAAAGAAAACAGTCACCTACATAGGTAAGCAAAAGATGAAGATGATTGTGAAAGAAACATAAGAATTAGAATCAAACTTAGAGAAAGAGAGTGCAAAAGAGGAACCAAAGAAAGTAATAAAGAAAGGAAAATGAGAACCTCCTACTAAAGAAAAGAAGAATAGAAGCCAAGGATTGAGAAAATTAATTGCACAATAATCAATGATGGAAGATTTGTTCAATTGAATAAGTATTACTATTTGTATACTAGTATTGATACAATTTAGTTAGAAAATGCAGCCTTTAGGCATATGATATTATCTAATAAAATATTTGAAGACATGAAAGGATAGATCCCAAAAGATCTGAATGAGAGGTTGGTAAATAGGATTTAAAGAGTTGTTGAAGAGGATGAAAATAAGAGGGAACCTTATAAGAAAATTATGAAAATTTGAAAATGATGAGCATCTTGCAACAATTATAAAGATCATTGAATGCTTGTTGAGGAATAAGAAAAGAGAATATTAATAATGGCAGGTAACTAAAAAGAGGTCAACAAGGAAACTAAAGAACCTATTGTGAAAGCTACGACTTTAGTGGAACCCAACAAGGAGAAGAAAAGAAAAGGGATAGGGAGAGAACTCCCTACAACAATAGAACAACAAAAACCAATGCCTACACTAGTAGCAACAACAAAGACTATAAAGGATTCAAAAATGAAAGAGGCAACATAATCATTTGAGATGCAATAGGTAACAATTGGCACTAAATAGACATCACAAGAATCAATTTGGAAAATACAGAAGATCCTTTTAAGGATTTTTACCCCTCTATTATTGACAATTTGGTGAACTATACAAGCTCTAAAGATGGATAAGAAGAAAGGAGGAAGAGAGAAGAAGAAAAGAATAAGAAATAAGTAGAAAATAAGATGAGAATAGATGAAAGGAAGAAAAGAAAAGAAGATAAGAAAGAAGAAGAAAAGAAGAAGAGAGAAGAATAAAAGAAGAAGGAAGAAGAAAGAAAGAAGAAAGAAGAAAAGAAAAGGTGAAGGAAGAAAAGAAAATGAGAGAAGAAGAATCAAGGAAGAAGAAAGAAGAAGAAAAGAAAAAGGAAGATGAAGAAGCAAAAGCAAGGAAGGAAGACAAGAAAAATAATGAATATTTGGACACCTTGGCCAATGAACTTAAGAAAATAGATCAAAATTTACAAGAAAGTGGAAGGTGATTACCCATGACACATCTTTGATTGTACCCCAATTGAAACACATTGAAACTAAGGTTAAAAAATTTATTTTCTAGCATGAGGATGACATTTTACTAGTCATTCCCATGAAAAGTACATATATACCTAGTTCCTTTAAGTCTCCATTAGAATCAATTCTAGCCACATTGTTTGGAGATAATGATGATGATGATAAATTGAACTGATATCATCACTAAGAAAAATAATTGAGACAAATAGAAGGGTAAAGAGTCTTCAAAGCTCATTGATGGAAGTGACACATAAATTGCAAAGCATCATATCAGAGAAAGTGCTTGAATAAGAACCACATAATAGAGAAAACATAGTGATCAAGGCTTTTGATAATGAATTCACACAATTATTTAAATTTGTAGCCACAAAGACCTAGACCATTCATGATGCTTAGATGTTTAGAAAATTTTGTGAGAACATTATAGAAGATTTAAAAGGTCTTGATGTATGCATCAAGGAATTAAGAAGATGTTTGACTAAAGAAAAATCATTATATGACAAATGTATTTTGTCACATGATATTGCCAAAGATATCTGAGATGAGCCAATAGTCAAATTTATAGGACCAAAGACCCTTTTTATTGAGGTACAAAGTCCTAATGTACATACCATTGACTTAGAAAGAAAAGTTAGCAGAACTCATGATGACATTGGATTATTAGAGCTGAAAAAGGAAAGAGTACTAAAAATATTTTTTCTATTAAGAGAGAACCTTACTTTACAGATTGACTATATTCAAAGACAATTGGATGAATGTCTTTCATCCAAGGCATCATATGAAAAGTTTGTGTACGTAGGTCTGAATGAAGCAGAGATTGCATCGTATGGGCTATGTGCATTAATCAACATATTTGATGTCGTAAAGGAAATTTTTATTTTGAAGAAGAAATTTGCAAATTACTTCGCAAAGATATCCCCTCAACAAGATTAAAGGTAGAAGCTCAAATTTTTTTTTTTTTGTACATAAGTTTTGACACCACCTTTATCATTGATGTCAAAAGGGAAGTGAATGAGGAACATTGTATATAGAGAATGTAATATGTAAGGGATAATATAGTGAAGAAAATTGTATAAGGGAGTTATAAGTAAGAGTATAGTCAAAGGGGAGTATCTTTATGTAAAGATGGTATAAATAATATAATGATCCACCAGTTAAATTGTAAATTTTTGTTTGGCCATGATATAGAAGTTACAATTTTTGTTTTTGGGACTTAGCCAATTTTCTCATATGCTACCATCAATGCCAAAGGAGAATATTGTTGGAAACTTTGCTAGGTTACATATTGTAAAGTTGTCATGTATGGAAACATATAATGATGATTGAATTAATGGTCTTGAAGATAAAGTTTTGGGTTGAAGACTTAGAAAATTATCTAAGTATCATAGAGTTTATCTATTACAACAAATACTATTTTGATCACCATAGTTCACAGAGGCACTTTTGGCATGTGTACTCTTAGGTATAGATAGAATAGAGTATGAAGAGTTTGCAACTATGAGTGCGAGGTTATACAATTAGTATAGAAAAAGATATTCCAATTTTATAGAGACAGTGTTGAGTAGACAAAACATGAAAAAGATTAGGAAATGGATATTTTGGGTCAAGGTATTATTTTGTTTACCAAAATAGATACTTAACTAATTAGAGACTATTGCATCTGGTGAATCAGGAACCACTTTAAACTTCTTTCTCTTAATCCACTTTGTTATGCTATCTAATCTACTTGCATGCATGAAACATAAAGTAGTAAAGTAAAAACACTGTAACACAATATTTGGTAACCTAGAAACCCTCCAAGTAGAAGGTAAAACTAGGGTGGGGATGACACCCATAATGCTTCATGTAATGAACCCTTTTTGGGGGTCATTTATTTATTTACGACTTTCCTTTATTTGTATCCTTTTTGCCATATTTTCTTGATATGCATGTGGGTGTTTCTAATATCCTACTGAACGTGAGTGTGACATGAACTATATTGTTTCAAATTATATATTGACTGCTCTTTTTGATATGTCTTTAGGTATATAAAAAATATATTGCTGTTGATTGGTCTGATAGGATGTTGCAGATAAAATTTGATTACTTGTCTGATATGTCAACTTTGTTGGGGCTATATTTGGGACTGCTCCTGATTATAGTTTCTTAAATATGAGATCCTGATTTCTAGGTTTGTGGCTTAATCTGAGCATGTAGTTTAGAATTCTATTTTTGAATAACATCTTCCCTTTTTATTGTTCATGGCTGAGTCAGATATGACATGTTAAATCCAAGATGATAGTATCGTGCTTTAGATCTATGGCAAATGTGAATGCCATAACAATTCTTTATCATTTTCCATGTCCTTCAGATTATTTCTAAATTGATAAGTGTGTTTTCTCTATAATTGCTACGTATCCCTAAAAATCCTAATGCCAAGTTAGATGTAGTATTGATGTGTGGATATTATCTTGTGATGAAGTCATTCACAAATGCAGGATGCTATCAAGATTACTTTGTTTATAGTTGCTAATGTTTTGACTAGCCTATAGTGCAGTGGAATGCAATTGGTATGCCAATTTGAAGACACCTGTAGGTGTATACTCCTTTTAATCAAGACCTTCAACAAATGATAATTTTCTAAATATGCAACCCCCCTAATTCATTTTTATCTGATGTTCCCTATCTGGACATTGCTGCCATGTACTATCACTGTATGTATTTAATCACAACTCTCTTAGGATCACTTGTATGCATTCCCTCCAAGTTGTTTGTTCGACATATGCTTCTTATTAGGTGATGACCCAACCCTTTCTTGTTGACTCACCATTGTTCTCCTAAACTTATTGCTACTCTGAAAATGCTTGATCCCCTTATCATATCCTTGATATTATATTTATAGGTGCATTACATAGTCATGTCATTTCATTAATATTAAGGATAATATAACCTATATATTTACACCAACAAGCTCAATATCATAACGTATATTGTATTATATTGTAACATAAATAATATATTGACTATATATTATCATATTATAATTCTATACACATTTCTTTATTAAAACTTTAGTTTATATCATATTGTTCCATATATTTGCTCAATCCATAATGTACAACAATATAATTAGTATATATTTATATGTCCAATATTTAATTAATAATAGTGTACATAATTTATTAATAACATTATTCTTATTATTATTAAATCATATGTGTGTGTGTGTGTGTGTGTGTGTGTGTACAATTGATATTCACAAATCTTGATTACATTACTAATATTATTAATCTTAATACTATTACGTAATATATTTTCTTTATATATTATTTATAATAATATTTAATTCTCAATTATATTATAATATTGTCCTTGAATATGTCCATTTCATAATATGACCGATGTAGGTACATTTTAAAATTATTATTGGTATTTGATATCATTTATAATCAAAATATTTATTTTTTATCTAATTTATTTAACTAGTTAATATTATAATTATAATATAATATTTTACATTACAATTATGCTATAATCTTATAATTGTTTTATTTTTATATTGTCAAATATATCACTATTATATAATAGATTATAGTATTATTATTCTTAATTATTATCATTGTATAATATGTTATTTGAATATTCATATATCCTTTTAATTTGGGCTCATGACACTTCACTACTACAGTAATAAAGTTGGTCTATTAAGGCTTACAATTGATCAATTCTAGTGGTCTACTTAGTTAAGAGTAATAAGGACTACTAGGTCCACCTTATGAAAGGATTTATACAATACAATTAAGTATGTACTATGTTAGGATTTTCTGTAAAGGACTATTAGGTCCACCCTATTAAAGGATTTGGAATTGATGCACCTATTAGGATGAATTAGTGCATTGATCTCTAAAATGTAACTCTAATTACTAATGAAGATCCTTTGAATTAAAATGACCACCTGACTATGATAAATGAGTCTCTTCCTTTTCTTATGCTGCTTGTAGCCTTCTAGATATTCTACTGTTACATATTCATTTCTATTCACTATTCTTCAACTCATTGTACAATGATAAATATATTTTTGGATAAAAAAAATACCTCATACTTGTATCTATCCAAATAATTTCATCATAGGTTGTCTACAACATAAACAACTCCAAAAACAATTCGTCTCAGTGCTGTAACCCAGGTCCAATGACTTACTCGGGTGATACTGAAGACACTTGGGCAATATTGTCACCTTGATTTACTTTGGCACTCAATTGATACTAGATGCTCGCTTCATGTTGATCACTCGGTAGACACTTCTGACTCATTTCACACTACTCTTCCAGCTTGATTATCATCTTGGAAAAAAAATGCTCTATTGACTCAGTTCTTAGTGGAGCTTGGTAGAACTATCAATTTTTTTGACACTACATCTTAGTGGGAATTGTCAGCTTGGTTGACACTTCAATTTCATTCTCAGTTAACATTGATAGATTGGTTCCTTTATGAGCTTGGTTAACACTGCAAACTGGTCACTCGGTTACTACTGTCTTTCATTATGACTAAGCATTTTGACACTGATTGAAAATATATCTTGCCATGAGATTAACAGTCTCCCCCTTTGGCATTAGTGACAAAAACACTTATCATGCAAAGGATCTAAAATTAAAATTTATTCAGTCAAACTCCCCCTTTGAGTATGTTATGTTTTGTAGCTTGGTTTGCACTAAAAATTCTATTTTTGAATTTTCATTTTGTTTTTTGTTTTTATGCTTTTTACATATCTTTGTTGATGTACATATTTTCTCCATCCTATACATATCTCCCCTTATATGTATAAAAATATGTACATTTCTTTTCCCGTTTATGTACTTTCATCCTTTATATTCTTTCCCCCTTATTTTTGTTACAAATGCCAAAAATTTACAAGGTTATGCCAAACTGAGAAGCAAAATCATGGTGTACCTTCAAAATTAAAGACAAAGTCTTACCCTAGTTATCTTGTAGCACCTTCAAAATATGTAGATCAATCTAGAGCTCTACCGATAACTCATACATGTGATCTACAACTGACAAATTTGTATCCTTGCATGATCCATTCTCTTTTGCATAATGTCTATGTGGGGAAGTATCATATTTTATATATCAACCAATGTTGCCCTTATTTTAGTTTTTTCCCTTAGCAGTTCTACTTGAAGATTTGTCAAGAATCTAGTTTTTGTAAAATAATTCGAACTAGAGCTTGGATGGAGTACCAACTAATTTGCACTATCCTCAAGTCCATGTTAATCTTGGCCAGTTTCTCTTTTATTTCCTTGGTAAAGTTAGTGTAATCACTCAACTTTACAAATAAAGATACAAAATTATTTATAGCAATTTCTAATGTAGAAATTAAAGTAGATAGTTCTATTTGATCAATTGCTATTTTTTGTGCTACATTCTCTAGCACTTTATTCTGAAACTTTTAGCTTTCTCAGGGAGTTTGTCTTGCCCATCAATGTCCTCATTGAGCTTATAAACAATATTAATAAATTGATCAATGATAGGGGCTTTTTCATTTACCTCTATAGATAGAGCATCCAAAAATATTTCTTTGATGTCTTCCATAACTTTGCTTCTATCTCTTTTAGTCTTTAGCATTTACTGTTTGGCCCTTTTCTTCCATAATTCTCCCAAAATATCCATTTGCTTAGTAGATAGATTGAATTGGTCCTAGTTTGGGATCACAATATCTTCATCTAGATCTATGTCATCAACTATCTTTTCTTTGTCTTTGCTCTTGATAGCTGAAGAAGGTATTATCTCTTTGCCTTTGTCAACTGAGTGCTTCTATTGCAGCTTAGTTGAGGCTATGGGACCCTATTAGTTGGTTACCTCTATGAGAGAGCTTGGTAAAGGTGTGTTGCCCCACTTTTCACCATGTACCATTTTTTCAAAGTAGAGATTAACTTGTATTGTGTTTAGTCTGGTCGAGTTAGTTGGTCCTTTCTTCCTCAAGTGATAAGTATCTCCATCAGGTTTTCATCTTTTCCTTTCTCCTGCATTGTATGGCAATGTGGGTTTTCTTTATCATCATGAGTCTTTTGAGTAGTTTAGGACCTTACTCGATGGAGATTCTTGAATTATGTTACTTTAGATGAACTTACTTGCAACTCATTTTTTTTCGAACATAAAGAAAGTTGAACTGGCAGAAAATCTAGTTTCGTCTTCTCCTTGGTAGGGTTTTGCACCCCGAAGGTGAAACTCTACCAAGATTTACAAATGTGATTTATGAGCTTAAATAAAGGGAGGTGGATTATTTTATGGATAGATCATTCAAGTATTGCCATGTTTTCACTACGGGAATCATTCAAAACTCACTAGGATGATTAAAAAAAAGATCAACAGTAAACTCAGAAACAACTTCTCCTCAGCGGCTTTTGAACCAAGAAATCAATTTTTTGAAAAGACATTTGTGAAAAGGTAAAGTGAGTCAGTGGGTCCCATTTTTCACTTGTGAAGCCATTTTTATATTTTTTGAAGGCTTAAAGTAAAGTGATTAGGGCAGAGAAGGTAAAACAAGGGCAAAAGAAGAAAAGTGGAAATCGCCTTCTCCTTTGCAAGTTTTCTAACCTCGAGAGAAATTTTCTGTATGTAATGGAAAATCATTCCTACAAGCATAGTAATTGTGTAAATTGATCTTGGCATGTTTTGGGAAAGATAATTGAAGCAAATCAATTGAGTTTGTAAAGGTATTTTAAATAGAATCTAGTCAAGTGGATTTCTTCCCAAGGAGTACTCCATTTCTATTTCTTTGCAATTGGGTAAAAATGGGAAAGTAAGTCTATAATTAAAGAAAGTTACCATTGGACCAATGGGAACAATGAAAAGATGGGGAAAAATCTGTTAGAACCCTCACATTTACTAATTCAATGAATTTATCCTTAAATTCACTCGTGTGGTGTGGATCATGAAAATCAATGGACAGATTAAGGGTTCTTATATAAAGATAATCATAACAAATTTTCAAATTACCACTTTCTCTATTAAACTATTATGCCATTGTATTGAATAGCGCTCTCAATTTTTTTTAGAGTTACAAGGTTTACTCTTGGCACCGTTTGCAATTGTTGAGTTTTAGTTCACCTCAATATCAGATAAGATGGCCACAAGAGTTGCTAGTTTTGATGGGCTGGGTGGAGTTAAGTCAACATGGTAGAATATTACAGACACTTAACTCCATTTATTTGACATGGAAGACTTCCAAAGGAGACTAAGGATGGAGCCAATTCACCCCATAATGAAGAAACTTTGAGGAAGTGGATTAGTAGAGGCAACTAGATTTCTAGTAGCAGTACAAGCTTTGGAGTTGATTATTGAATGCATCAATCATTACAATCTGGATACAAAGAAAATCTTACTACTAGATCAAACAGTACTAATCTTAATTGATAGGAAAGTAGTAGTGAATTACCTACAAATTTTGAAATGAGAGGAGTTCTCTGAATTAACAATTGGAGGAGTTATGTCTAAATTCTCTCTGAAGAAGGTGGTGTGGCAAAAAGAGATCATGAGTTCTTGGTTCCAAAGGCCAAGGGGAGCTAAGAGTAAGGTCCCTAAAACCTTTTTTGGCATTGATCTCAAGCCTGATATTGTGGACATTCTAGTCCTCTTGCATCGACTTAAAGGTGAGGTAGAAGCCCTTAATTTTGTAGAACAATACTTCTTTTTGGTGCAAATTATTTGTTCAAATACACAGTATGTTGACTGGGTGTATGAGGTAAGTGAACATCTGTCTAGGGCTCTTAGTGTGACTAAGTTCTACAATTCATTTTATATGTCTTTTTTCTTGATATATACGTTGGCTTCCCTATAATTGTGGCTAGGACTCCCTAGAATAGAGAATTTTTCTGATGATGTGAAAAATTGAAAATTTTTATCCATGCTTGCAGTTGCAGAATAGTTATGCAGAGTATATCCAAGCAAATGATGCATTCACAATGATAATATGCAGGGAACTCCAAGGATGTCCAGAGCAAAGGTTCACTCCAAAAGCAATGGCAATCATTAGTCAATTTGGTAGTTATTTCATTCAATTCTCATCTTTTTCTTATTTGTGTCTTCTAGCATTTGATGGATTTCCTCTGAATCTACCTAGATACCCAAACAACATGATTGTACTCATCGAGATCATGAGGCAAGCAATTTAGGTGAATGTGTTGAGCACCAGTTTGAGGAAGAAGAGGTATGAATTCCCCATGAAAGTGAGGGCCTATAGTTGTGAGTCTCAATCCAATGCTAAGAACACGCTCAAGGCATTCGAGAACAAATATAGACTTGAAGAATATGAAGTGGTAAGGCCCATGTTTGATCCTAGTGGATATGCCAAAGATGTGCTTCAAATTGGAAGTATAATCAAGCACATAACTACCATAGAAGATTACTGGGTAGATTGTAGAGATGAGCTGGAGAGCCAAGAATGTGCTTTTTCCAAACTCATAGCGGATCAAATAAAGACATATGGCATTGAATTGGATGTGGAAGGTTTAGAAGATGATGGGAAAAATATGTATAGTAATACATATTTGACCAAATTGAGAAATACTCCAATCAGTTCTAAGCCATATGTTGATATAGAGGAAGATCTTGATGTTATGATGGCCCAGATCATCAAGAGAACTGGAAAATGGGTCGAGTGGACGAAAAAAAGAGCTGGAGTAAGAGCAAGACTACTTAAGCTTCTCCAGCTGCTGCTACTCCCACTTCTTCTTAGAGTTCCACACCCAGTGTTACAACCATAGCGGCTCAAGGACCAACTCAATCTATAGGAGAAGATGATCAAACCCTAGAGAAGAACATTTCAATAACTCTGACTTGCCAAGATGGTTCTCTATCAGTTATTGGAGCCCAAGCTAGCACCAAAGAAAAGGAGACTGAAGAGCTAAAAGATGGTGCTATCGCTCTAGTCTCACCTCCCCACATTGCTCTAACTCCATCTCCCCATGTTACTCCAACTCCATCTCCTCATCATAGCCCTGGTCCATCTGCAAGTGCTCCTCTTTTGAAGCCAACTGATTCCCCCATTCAGATAGTAGAGATCGAGGATGACAAGAGCAGTAGTAGTGAGCCCACTGAATCTGATGAAGCTGTGAAGAAAACTCAAGAGAAAGAGAAAGCCTCGAGTTCATCTAGGCTTCTTTTTCAAGATCCAAAGAATCCTTTCTCTGCAACTATAGTAGTAGTGACTCCAGTAAAGAAGAAGATGTTTAGCATAGAGTCACTTAGGGCTACTTCTAAAGTGATTAGTACAGAGTCTTGGCTAGAAGACACCTTAGAAAGGAAGAGAAAGACAAAAGAGGAGAGTATCCTTGCAAAAGATACTGTGTCTCAAGTAGTTTGGTCTGGGTCTACAATAGTGAAAGCTAAGAAGCATAAGACTCTATCAATACTTGGGCAAGATCCAAAAAAAAGACACTTAACCATGGAGATAGAAAATCCAAACAAAGCAAGGAGAATTGAAGACATGATGCCTGATGATTTCACTCTGCATTCAATTGATCTTGGAGAGGCTAGACATGATACGAAGGTGGTCCTATGGAGATCAAGTAATGAGGTGATAGAAGAACAATTGGAGAGCCTCAAATTGTCAAAAATAAAGATTAAGGCTAAGATAGAGGAATTGAAAAGATTTATCAGGCAGTTAGTTGTTCCATTGGCAACCATTATTGGTGTGCCTGCTACTGAGAACCCTACAATAGAAGAAGTGCAAGCTTTCATCTCATAGCTTCAGAAAGATAGGCATTTTGGCTAGATCAAAAAAGAATGGATTAAGAAACTCAATGTAGATGGAGTTGCTTTGATTGATCAAATTGGAAATTTTATCCTTCAATTGGAAACTGAGAAGGATAATATCATATCTAATCACAATACTTTGGCTACAGAGAAGGAAAGATGTGATGAATGCATTTCCCTCCTAAAAATGATCATCCAAATGTAGGAAAAAGAGGTAGTTGAAGCAAATATTTTGAAGAAAGGGACTGAGCCTCTGCTCGAATGGCTTCAAAGCATGCAATTTAAGCTAGAGATGATTCAAGAAGCTGAAGAGGGACTCAAAGAAATAGGGGAAAAAGTGAGGAAAACCCAAGATAGAGCATTCAAACTCATGTGAGGATTACACACTGACTCACAAACTAGTGGGCAAGGGAAAGCTCTTATTGGGGTAGAAGTAATGAAGAAAAACTTCTCCACGTACTTGAGTAATCTATTTGGAATGACTTCAAGCAGTCAAAATAGAGTGGTAGAGTTGTAGACACTTGGTGGATGTGTACACATGGCTGCTAAAGAATTGACAAGTCAACTAAATGTAGTGAAGGAGCTGGCTTGAGAGCATTCAAAATGGCTCTTAAGATTCACAAATGTACATGTGCCTAATCACAAAGAAATGATTCCAATTATAGTTGCTGCTAAAGCATATAGAGCAAAAATTATAAAAGGAAAGAAGTCCAAGTGATTCAGTTAATGCCCCCTTTTCATTTTCTATTGTAAACTTTGTATATTTTTCAAATTTTGTAATACAACAAATTGGCATCTTGCCATTTTTCATCCTCAGAAGATGAACCGATTAAAATTCCTATTGTAACGATCATCTCTCAAACTCTATATGTATGAAGTTGAATGATTAATGGAAGGTCAAATTTTTTTTTGGTGTGAAATACTTGTTGCAGAGACAATCAAGAGTATTTTATATTGATTATTTTCTATTCCAGTTGGCTTTACGTTTGTATCTTTCTCTTATGGTTTGGATTGGAATGAGGAAGAAACAGAGTTTTGCTTCCCCTATTTGTTATACAACAAATGAATGCGATAAATATTGTCATTGTTTGTTCTGAGAGGAATTTTAAATGTTATCAAATTACCAAACAAAGTATAGAATTCAGTTCTTGTAGTTTAGCTCATGGGAAGTTTTGTGAATTCATAAGATGTGTGGATACATAAAACGAAATAGATTATTAAAAAATTCTGTTTGCCTGAGTTAGATCTTGCCTAAGTCTAGCTTGGTTATACCTCTATTGTTCTCAGGTTAAGAACACACCCCTAATTAGATGATAGGAATAAACATAATTCAATGAAAATATATCATAGGGAGCTGTCCCTATTAATTTAGAGAAAAGCCCATTCATCTACAGAGGGCTTTTCAACTGTTGTAACCAGATATTGTTCAAAAACTTTGGGTATTTAAGGGTCAAATCCAAAGAAGAAATCTATTTACCAACAAGGTGCAATAGTCTTTACTTCATAGCTTGGTTGAATTGGGTTCAACTCAATAGATTGATGCTCAAGTGCTTCCTTAGGTGGAGTGGTAGGAAGAGATGCCATGACCTCTATCGCAATCTTCTCAAGATCAAAATCTTCAATTATCTAAACCTCTAGCAGGTCATATCTTCCTTGATCTCAAAAATATTCTTCCACATATTTTTTGTGGACTACACAACATCTTCTATCTTATTGGATAAAATTTGGAAGGCTTTAAATCTAGGAGCCTATTTGCTTTCATGATTAGTCATTACCTCCTTGATTTCTTTGTCAAAGAGATTAGGCATTATTTTCCTTAAAGTCTTCTCTCTGATGTATTTTTTTATTTTCATCACATTAACCCAATGGTGGGAGTCAACCTTCAGTAGGGCTTAAGGATCTTTCCCTTTAAGTTTAGAAGGTTCACATTTCCACTTTGCCATCTTCTCAATCATTGCATCTTCAATTTTCTTCTGCTCATCCTTGCTTCTTGTTTCATATTTCAGATATTTGAAATCTTCCATCTCACTGCCTTCTTTTAATATTTTTATTCTTTTTTCAAAGGTAGGTGGTGGCTTCTTGAGTGTGATGATTGGGGAGTTATCTTCATCTTTATCACCATCTTCATCATCAAGTCTCAATTTCTTTCTTGGCCTCCTTAGCTAGGTGGCAGTAAACACAAGAGTAGACCTTGTTGATCTCTTTAGTGGAGGTTTTGATGGGGTCTTCACCTTCTTCTTGGGAGGTTTCTTAGCCTCTTCTTCTTCATCATTTTTCTATTCACCTTCCTCTTCAACTTCTTATTCAATATCATCACCCTTTTCTTTAGCGAGCATGCGAGGTGAATCTGATTCTACAAGTTTCTTCTTAATGTTTTACAACCTCTTCTTTCCTCTCTTTAGAATTTGAATCTCAAGTGAGATTCTTGTCTTGGATTCCTCATATGTTCCAAAATATGTAGCCTTCAGGTCCACAAACTCATTTATGAGAGCATCAATAATTTCTCTTGTATCATCAATATTTACCTCATATGCCAAAGGTTTAACCCATGCAATCCTAGGTCTTCCTACCTAAATATGAACTTTTCCATAGTCATAATCATCTACTAGTTTCTTAGGGATATTAAGCTGACTCTACATCCTTTCCTTTAAGTTATCAAAGTATGCATCCATGATGCTTTCAAAATTCTCACCCATAGCATCTTTGAAGTTATTAATCTAATACAATACTAGGGTCTCCTTTGTCCAAACAATATTTCCTTTTGAAGGAAATAATTTTTGTACATAAAATAATAAATAGACTAAGAGTGAACCAATCTTGCATGAGTTATTATTAGATGCCCGAATGCTCTCCATGTTCTTTCTTAGTTGGATGCATTGAAGCTCAGTGAGGTCAAAGGATAGGTTCTTCATGGCCTTGTATGCCAAGTCCACTACTTCACATGGCACACTGTTTGCATGGCTTGAACTGTAGATTTTGTGTGCTATGTCATGGATTACAAACTTGATTTCCATGTCAATCACATTATTCAATTTCATACCTCTACAATCCTATTCAGCTAGGGTTAGCTTTGCAAATTCTACCCATCCTAGGGTTTTGGTAGTCTTTGAATTTTCCAACATTGGATATCTAGTTATCCTATGAATCATCTTCTTCATGATGAGATAGGTCTAGTCCAGCAAAAATGTCATCTCATGAACTCGTCTTAGTACAAGCCTAATCCATTTGATTAAAAAATTTCTTAGCATGTGGATGATGTGGGTCAAACCCTTGACCTCCATATGACACATCATTTTCAAACAATGCACTATATGCCTGATCCAATTCAAAATTCCCTAATTCTTGAATATAATAGTGATAGAATGATCTGATATCATGATTAAGAAGTAACTTGGGAGGAATTGATGAGTATGCCCCTTGTGGATCCTTCTCCTCGGTGATTGCTGGATACAACTTGAATTTTAGAGGAATGTAGTTTAAAGTCTTTACCAACATTTTTGAACCCTTTTTGACCTTTGCACTAGAATATATCACCATACTACTTGGTTAATGAATGATTTTGAAGATGGTGGCTTCACCTAAGATTCTCCTTCAACAAATTTACTTTGAATCACTTTGGATGCTCAAGGAATGTTGTGCTCATTGAAAAATTTGAATACATGGTGAAAAAAAAACTTTGATTTCTCCCTTTATCAATTTTTCAATTTTAGGGCTCCATTAATGCTTTGTACTTGGGTAGGTGAAAGATGCTCAGTTTGTTCTCCAACTCTTAAATTCTTGGCTAATACTAAGTGACCACACTCAGTCAAGTCTAAGAGGTAACTCGATTAGGACTAACAACTTGGTTAGACCTAAGGAGTGACTCGGTTAGAAATAATCAACTTGGTCAAGTCTAAGACCTTCTTTTATCCAAGTGCATTTAATATGCTAAATTGGATTTTCTTGCTTGGAAGATTGGAACTAATGTAGAATATGGTTTTCATCACAACTCTAGCGGTCACCTTGCAATCTTATGTAGAAATGATTTAATCACCCAATTCATTTCCTTGGGTGTTAGTAACCTCACTATTTTCACTTGAATCTGTTGGTGTTTTAAAAAGAAACTAAAAACTATTGAACAAAAAAATGCTCAATACCAAGATGACATTACTCACACAATCTAAAGACCGGCCAATTCTTATTAACAATTGTATGTGCAAAGCATTTGGGCCCAA
The DNA here is from genome assembly GCA_028749045.1 of Cupressus sempervirens. Lineage (NCBI taxonomy): Eukaryota > Viridiplantae > Streptophyta > Pinopsida > Cupressales > Cupressaceae > Cupressus > Cupressus sempervirens. The sequence continues at coordinate 287,560,984 of CM053786.1, read as the reverse complement.
CTTCAACAAAACTAAGGGTGGTTTTCTACTCTTCTGGCTTTGTAAAACTAGGGTGGGTATACCCAGGGATGATTCAAGATTGGGAAAACTATATGAGGATTATTTTAGTTTCATTTTGATTCTCATCTCAAACCCTCAAATACATACACAATTCTTGATAATTTGATAAACACATCCCATATAATAGATATGGCTAAAAATTCTTCTATAGATCTACAGGTGTTCTCAGCAATAATGGCTAACTAAAGCTAAAACATTCCATGCAAACAAGTACTGGCCAACTTTGAAGATCTACAGGAAATAAAAGTAAAATTGATTTAATTTTGCATTTTTGACAACCATTTGTGACACATTTCTCTTTTAGCTAGATCAAATTTGATTAGTGCCTAATCCATTGGGGTTCAAAGTCTACTACAAATTTCTAGATCTAATTTGTTGCCTTACAAAAAATTTCATTAGCAATTCTTATCAGAATTCATCATTCAAAATCCTTTCCACTACTATAGCAACCTTATCAAATTCATCAAAGCTTTTTCTTAATCCATTGAACTAATAGCAGTGATGAACATATATACAACCTAACTGAATTGCATTCAATTGCACAAGCCTTTACTCATACAACATCAAGATAACCAAGTAATTAAAAGTAGACAAAGTTTAGTAAGAACTGATATGGGGACAACTCATAATTTGTATTCATTTTCCTTGAAAATTGTATACAATTTATAGTAAACTCAGAATGACCTTCAGAAAGAAACATAGATCATTCTATATTCATGTATTCTCAAGATCTCATAGAGAAAATATACCATGAATTTTTTGCTCAAAATAATGGACCAAAAATAGACTAAGTATATCACTGAGAAAAATAGAATTCAGACCCTCACATTGCCTTGAAAATTCACTTATATAGGCATGCGTTGCAACAAGCAAAGGGAAAATGTGACTGACAGGTGTCCCTTACAAGAAGAAGACACATACATCTACCAGAAAAGAAAAATGATTAAGAGGAAGTTATGCAAATAATATATTCTCTTGTGGGCTTCCATCTATCACCTCCTTTTTTTGATTTAGCTCCAACTATGATTCTGTCGTATATGTAATTGCTAAGCTTGTCCCTGAAAAAATCTATTCTGATGATTCCAAATTAACTTGAACCTGTGGGTTTTACCATTATTACAATACTGGGAGAAACACCCTTACTTCCCACTCTTCGCTGATTAACACAGCTCCTTAAGATAATGGGATTAACCCTTAAGAAATAACACTTGAGCATGGAAACAATGTGGCTATCAAATATAACAAAATGAGCAATTTTTGCTTAGCCAACCACATCTGCATCCAAAACCAGCTTTCAACCAAAATTTGTCACCTACTAACACAAAAAGACATGCACTAATAGAGGGACTATTCGCATGCAGCCCATGGGTATAACATCTTCTTCACCTTCTCTAAAAACTCTGCACAGGGTCCTACATACTTCTACTACAATGGCATTGAAGTGTGCCATCTTGAAAATTTTCTTAGAGGAAGGTGTTACTGTTGACAGGATTTTTATTTTATCAAGTCTACTCTTTGCTCCCCTCATTACCTTAGTAGCTTGATCACAACCCATAAAAACACTTGGGATTACTAGTCTTCCTCGATCACAATTCCACATACTAACATACAAGACAAACAACTTCCTCTCTAAAAACCACCTTTCAAACAAACTTAAACTAATTCGAGATGAAGAAACACTAGGGATCCAATTACTCTTATCAAATAATCCCTCTGCTATCCATAGTCTAAGAGTTAGTGAATTCTTTGGAGCCATTTCTGCTATACCATGCAAGATTGCAACACTTCAAAGACTACAATAAAATACGCACTTGGAAATCTCTTATCTGTAGTTCTTTTATGCTATTTGGCACTCATGCCAAAATCTACACAATCCTCTTAGTAAATGATCCTATTCAAAAAAGACTTCAGATCTTTATTCGCATAAGGTGCAACTAAGAAAATCTTATAAGTTACACTCTATTTTTTCTTTTCACACGTGAAACTTTTCATATCTCATTAATATGCAAAGTGCTACTACCTTCAGTATTTAAACCTGCACCGTCGATCTTTGAAATCATATGATTAAGGAATGAAAACTAGGCTGACTCAATGTTCCTTTTAGCATGCTGGTAGTCAAACCAATAAACTGCCTCCATCTGTATCTTTCCTTCAAAGCTGGCATTTCAAATTGGGCCCACGGATAACAAAGGACATGTGTCATTGACTCGCTAACTCACTATACTTATCTTTCGAGCACCTTTCCATAGTGAGCTAGTGATAACCACTGATCTTGCTTTGATCGTATGGCAGATATTTGAAACAACTTTTAAGAAAAAAATGGTGGGTCCCTCGCTCATTAACTCACTATACTTATTCATCACACATCTCTTCATATTGAGTTAATGAGCACCGTCAATCCATACTTGATCTCATGGACAATAATTTACTGCAATAGTGGTGGGCCATCACTTGCTAACTCACTATACCTAACTTTCAAGCATTTTTCCATAGCGAATTAACAATGGCCTTTAATCCTGGTTTGATCTAATGATTAGAATTCTTTGTGTGCTTTATACATAGGGAGTGGGTCCATATATTGCTATCGCTGAGATGGCTGAACATGCTGGTACACACATATACTCTTTTTTAATCTTTTAATGACATCACATATTGTTGGCCCTACTGTGTTTGTGTCTTCTAGGCAGGTTGCTACATCACTACCGACAAAACATTAAATATCTATCAAGCAATACAGTGACCTCCTGATAAACAGACGCCAGGAAATAAAGCTCAACTTGCACAGAAGTAAAAGCAAAGTTTGCATAAGATTTCCTTCGGGATCCTCAAAATCATTTCTAGTTATAAAAGAATGGCATATTTTGTAATGATCGGGCCCTCACTATGTTGCTACCAAAAAAGTGGTGTTATTCCAGCTAGTGATATAGTGACCTTTGACGGATTCTCAATTTTGGTGATAGAAAAAAAAACACACATTGATTGAAAACCCTACCAATTAATGCTAGTGTCAGAGAAGGTGGCTGTGCATGTTTATAATACTATGTGGGAACTTTGGCGGTCATATCAACCTTTTAAAAGAACACTGCCTTTTTGCAAAATCCAAGCATTTGCTACATTGCCACTGGCAAGTCACATGGATTTTTTTGATAGTGACTTAGCGAATTGTCAAAAAACTTGGACGCTAGTGACACCATTCACTGTTTTCTTCACGTGCATTTATTCTTAAAAATGACAAGCCTGGGACACAACACATGCCAAAATTTACCTCATGTTAACATAATTCTCAGTGTTGGATTTCACTTTTTAGTATCACAGACACATGTCATCAATCTCACTAACTCGCTATACGTAACAATCAAGCATTTTTCCATAGTGAGTTAACAATGACCATAGATTCAAAAGGATTCGACGATGGAGTAAAAATTCTTTTACAAGGATTGAACAACAAATTCAACACGGGTGGGAAAAGAATATTTGCTTATCCTCCTATTTTTAAAAATTTTTGCACCAGGAAAAATTCAAATGGAATGGGACACAGGTTTTAACAAAATTTTTCAAAGGCTAACAAAAATATGACTTATCTAGGAACCCTACTCACCATTAATGGAGACAATATGAATTTTCTATTCCTTGATAGAGGAATTTTATCATACAGAAATTTAGACCAATAGAATCCTCTGGAGATTTTCTCACCCATTGTTTCTTTATTTGAGTCCTTATTTTATTAGCGTTTGATTTATTTTCATCTTCAACTTTACCTCTATTCATGCAGTTATTTGCTAGATGACCAAGTTCTTTGCATACATACCATCTTTTGGTAAGAGTTTTATTTCTGAAGTGAGTCCTCATTCAATTAGCTCCTATGTGTCCAAACTCTCCACATAGATAACATTTGTACCAAGTGTTGTAGTCCCAAGCAAAGATTTCTTTAGCAAGTTGTTCACTTGAATTCCAATTCTTGGTTCTACACTCTAAAGATTTATGACTTGTTTGCTATGTGTAAAACATTTTCCTTCAAACTTAGTTTTCTTTGTGTATTCACTTACTCTATGTCCATATTTGTTACAACTGTAACACTTGCCATTAAACTTTAACTTTCCATTACTCCAACATTTTTTTGTAGTATGCCCTATCTTTCCACAATGATTGTGTGTAGGTATTTTTTTATTTTTAGCTCCTTGCTCTGATGATTCTCCTTGTTCAATGTAGCTCAGTTCCTTTGTGTCTATTCTGAAATAGTTCAACTAACTAATTTTTCTCTTTCATTCTTTCATTGATTTCTCTTTCTACTCTAAGATCATTCATGAGTCTTTGATTTTTTGTTCTTAGATTGACAACTTCTTCATTTACATTATTCAATTGATTCTCCATATTTTCCTAATGTAGTGAAAGTTGGTGGATTTCATTATCTTTTTCTTCTAACTTGGTATTGAGTAGTCTTCTATCTTCTTCTGCTATATTTTTGTCATTTTTAGCTTGGTTTTTCTGTTCGATGACTTCACATATCCTAACTGAATGAATCTCCTATTCTCTTCTCAACTTTTTGACATCTTCTTGTAGAATAAGATTCCTTCCAAGTAATTATTCTATAGTTGCATGTGCTTCATCTAAACTTCTCTCTCTACAAATATCTTCAATTTTTTCTTCCATGTATAGATTTTCATTCATCTTTTCTACCAATTCTTTTCTTCATTTTAGGGATTGAGAGAGTTGATTCTTTAGTTTCTTGATTTGTTCCATGGCTACATGTAGATCCAACTTTTCATTTTGAATGGCTTTCTCTAGCTTTTATACTTCCATTGTCTCTAATATTTTCTCTCAAGCTGTTAAACTTTTGATAATAGAACCTTACTCAGATACCAATTGTTGGAAATGTAATGCCAGCTAGGTGACTGAGAGTGGGGGGGTGTGAATTAGGAACTGCTTTAAACTTCTTTCTCTTAATGCACTTTTTTATTTTATCTAATCTAATTACATGCATGAAACATAAAGCAGTAAAGTAACAAAAACATACCACAATATTTGGCAACCTAGAAACCCTCCAAGTAGAAGGTAAAAATGGGATGGGGATGACACTCACAATGCTTCACTAGCATATTAATAAAGTTAGCTTGTTAAGGCTTACAATTGACCACTTTTGGTGATCTACTCGGTTAAGAGTAATGAGGATTTTCAAGTCCACCTTGTGAAAGGATTTATAAAATAAAATTAAGTATGTACTATGTTAGGAGTTTCTACAAAGGACTGTTAGGTCCACCCTGTTAAAGGATTTGGGATTGATGCACCTATTAGGATGAATTAGTGGATTGATCTCTAAAATGCAACTCCAATTGCTGATGAAGATCCTTTGAGGTAAATTGATCACCTAACTATGATAGATGAGTCTCTTCCTTTCTTTATGCTGCTTGTAGCCTTCTAGATATTATGCTCTTCCATATTCACTTCTATTCAATGTTCTTCAACTCATGGTACAATGATAAAACTATGTTTGGATAAAAAAAATACCTCATACTTGTATCCATCCAAATAATTTCATCATAGGTTGGCTACAACATAAAAAAATCCAAAACAATTACCAAATCAAATCAGTGCTGTAACTTAGGTGCAATGACTTACTCAAGCAATATTGAAGATTCTTAGGCAACACTGTCACCTTGGCTAACTCTGGTACTCAGTTGATACTAGATGCTTGATTTATACTAATCACTCGGTAGACACTTCTAACTCATTTCACACTACTCTGCCAGCTTGATTATCATCTTGGAACAAGAATGCTTTACTAACTCAGTTCTTAGGGGAGCTTGGTAGAATTTTTTGAAGTTGATGAAAGATCAACCCCATAGCTCCCAAGAATCATTAGCATGTAAACACCTATCACAAAAAGAAAGAAGAAAAAACTATGGAAGATGGAATTGCTAGATCCATAGATGAGACATTCTTGATGAGAAAAAAGAGAGATTTCTATTATCAAAAGTGAATCAATAAATTACAAAGAAGATCAAAACCTTAATAGGTAACTAAACTAGGTTGCATGATAATAATTAATAAAAGAATTAATTATTATATGACCAAAGTTTAGCTTAAGTAAACTAGAGATAATAGGTGACTTAATAATTAAATCAATATGATTTAATTAATAAGAAAATAGTTTATTACTCTATTACCCCCCTTAAGATAAACTTAGGGAGTAGCTAAAAACCTAGAAACTACTCCTAAAAGTAAATTTGGGTCCCAACTATTAGATTGTGGTGACTGATCATCTTCTCTTTTGTTCCTGTTCTTATTTCCTTCCTTGTAGTTCTTCTTTTGTGTACATATTTCAATAATATGACCTACTTCATTGCAATTGAAACATATGATAGGGAGCTTACCTTTGAACTTACCTTTGCCTCTACGAAATCTCCTAGCTAGTAGTGCTTCTAACTATTCCACATCTTCCTCATCTGCACTGCTATCACTGGATGATGTTTTCCTTTTCTTCTCTTTTTGCTTGATGTCTCCTCCTCAGTGTCTTTTATTTTCATCTTGTCCTTGAAAGCAGATTCAAGATTCTTAGGTCTATAATTATCAAAATTGGATAGCTCAAATGTAGTAAGTTTTCCCACTATTCCTTCAAAGGTTAGTGTGTTTCTTTTTACACACCTCAACTCTTAAATGGCTAAAACTCTAATAGCATAAATAGGGAGCAGAGTTCTTAAGTATTTTTTGATGACATTTTCTTCTTCCAATTGACCACCTAGACTTCTTATTGCACTTACCACTTCTTTCATTCTTGCAGTATACTGAGCAACATTTTCACCTTCCTCCATTTTCATGTCATCAAACTTTCCTCTTAGACTTTCTCTCTTTTCTCTCTAGACATTTTGATCTCCTCCATAGATATCTAATAAGGGTTTCCACATATTGAATGTAGTGTCACAATCTTTGATGTCATCATATTTTGTATAATTAAGTGTAGATGCAATCTCCAACATTACTTGATTGTGCTCCTTCTTTTTATTCAAATCATCTACAGTAAGAGGTACTACTAGACTCACATGCTCTATCCCAATTGAGGTTTGTGCATAGTCACCTATTGATCCAAGGTGCAATTTCATTAGACTCTACCATGCAACAAAGTTATCTTTGTTGAGCTTGGGAACTTCTCTTTTGGACATCTTGATCTTCCTGCTTCTAGTACCTTGAAACTAAATCAACAGATGGCTCTGATACCAATTGTTAGAAATGCTTTAGAATAACTAAGAGGGGGGGGGGAGATGAATCAGTTATTCAAGGTCCAAATGTCCTATTCAAACTTTTCACTAAGTATAGTGAGCTCATTCAACTATTCATTCATCCAAGCTTTAGCTATTCTAATCTACAAGTTATTGATAATCAATATGCAAGCATAACACATAAAAGATCAACACATAACACAGTGATTTACGTGGAAACCCAATTTGGAAAAAAACCACCAGTAACATGCTACTCCATTCTCACTCTTCTGAAGTGATGCCCTTTGAAAGGCCTACCCTGTTAAAGGCTTACAACACACTATCAAATGTGACCTTGTTAGAGGATTTAACCACCCTATTAGAAGTGGGCCTAGTTAAAGGACTTTAGAACATTCACTTGGAATGCCACCCTATTAAAGGATTTGAAAATGGCTATGAAACCAACCTAAGTCCATAGGATTTTCATATCTAATACAATTGCTATAGAGTATTAGAAAATATTTTACTTGACTACAACATACAACTTATCTTACAGATCTTAGATCATTTCTTAGCTCATACTCTTGCCTAGCCTTCAATCTCTACAACTCTGATAACTTGCCCTCTTTTCAAGCTTAGTCTCCTTGAGTCTCCATATTCAATGTACTAGTGCAATCATATCTTCATGGCCACTTATAGAAGTAGAGCCTCTATGCTCTTCCTTCTCCTAGATGTCTTCTCCTTAACACCCTTTTGACCACTTCACAGTTTGGCTCTTTAGCAACAACAATATCAACAACTCTTTGCTTCTTGGTCTATGACTCCTTAAATAGAAGTCTTGGAGTTCCTTTTTCCACTTGATTCTTCCATTCTTTAATTTCAATTCATATGGATTAGGTAGGATTCATTGCATCTAACCCATATTTTGTTTCCTCTAGATACTTCTTGAATAATCCTTTAGAATTCACCCAAAAATGGCTTACATAGATTTTTGTGCCACCAGCTCATCATCCTTATCTTCCAACTCGTTCACAAAATTCAAGATAATCACTTTGTCAGCTCAAATTTGGCAAATCTTTGTTATTTGAAATAATGCAGCAACTCGACACTATTGAAATACTGGTGCTCGGCACCTACTGTGTTATTCGGCATCAACTGTGTTTTTCCTAATGCTTGGCACTTGAAGATCACTCATCACCAACTAAGAATTTTCTAATGCTTGGCACTTGATCTTCACTTGACACTTGAAGATCACTCAGAACACACTAGAATTTTCTGTTACTCGGCTCCTACTAACTTGCTTAGCACCCACTAATGATCTTAGTTTAAGCTTTGCATTTAACCTTGTTACAACTTCTTCCTCCAATGTTTCTAAGTGTGACCAACCCTTGTATCTTTGAATATGCTATCAATACATCATTTAACCATTGTCTTAACTGATCCTTGCACTTCATTACAACATCAAAACTCAACCTTTCCCTAAGGTGCTCTTGTTACATTTTGTTGATAAAATCCTCTTCATCAATCAACTAAGTGATAGTACTTGAATCTTATAAGCAAATGCCATTCCTAGAAGTAGTAGGTTTGACATCAATGACAAAAAAATGATTGAAAACATTCAACAAACTTCCTCCTTTATAACAATCTCCCTCTTTGATTTCTTCAACAATGAGCTTTTCAATTAGATTTCCAACATGAAGGAAAAATAAATAAAAATTATTGCCTCAAGATCTATGCCAAAATGCATTGGAAAATGTGCCCACCAACACTAAAATACATCAGGATGTTTTGTATAGAATTATGTTGATTTCCATGTAAAATATCAATTTACATGCAAAAAATCTTGACATGCATACCAAAATCTTGATTTACATGCCAAAAATCTTGATTTGCGCACAAAAAACTTGATTTTTTAGCTAGAAAATCTTTATTTACATCCTAAAAAATTAGAAAATCATCACCTTGAGAAATGTGCCAAATCTTGGAGCAATTATTTTTGCCTCAAATTCTAGCTATGTCCAAATTTGATAAAATTTATATGAAAATAAGGGTTTTTGGGTGCTCTGAGCTCAACGGTGATGTCCCTTTGGGCTTAGAGTGCACTAAAAATCGGTGACCCCCTAGATTAAATACTAAAATACTCTAAAAGACATAGATCTAAAACTTGATGCCAAATCTCTCAAGAACAAAATAGGGGCATGAAGATCTAGAGCTCTGATACAATGTTGAAGTTGATGAATGATCAACCCCACAGCCCCCAAGAATCACCTGCATGTAAACACCTGTCACAAAAAGAGAGAAGAAAAAACTATGGAGGCGAGTATTTCTAGATCCATAGATGATACACTATTGATGAGAAAAAAGAGAGATTGCTATTATCAAAAGTAAATCACTAAATTACAAAGAGATTAATCCTTATAAAAGGAGATCAAAACCCTAATAGGTAACTAACCTAGGTTGCATGATAATAGTTAATAAAAGAATTAATTATTATATGCCCAAAGTTTAGCTTAAGTGTAATGCCCTGCTTGAAGATCCTTGGAAACAAGGATGAAATACAAGCAAGATAATTTAAAAAAAAACTAAGTGTAAGAGCACATGATAACAACCCACATAGATCATAATGATCACAATGAAAGACTGACAAACAACCAACACCAACGGATCTCCTAATGCCACTAATAACCCAAACATAAGTAAGAAGACATGCAAGATCAACCAAGCTGACAGACCAAATCTGACTCTTGAAAATTGGCTAAGTCTAAAATCTAAAGCCCTAAAATTTCCTAGAATCTTTATCTCAGCTCGTAGAGGTTTGAAACCCATCTCAAATGAATCATCGCATATATTAAAATATATCTTAAGTAATATGTCAACTTATACTTAAACGATATATTTTAAAACCCAAAAGGACTACAACTGAAAGATGCAAAATTGGATAAAAATAGAAACAACCTGGATCCAAAATGTGACACCATAGGGTTGAAGAACACCAAAGAGGGTATCAAAATCAACTCTCAAAAAGTTCAAACTAGACCAAAAAGTGCCCACTGCCTGCTTGTGCAGGTTTTTACAAAAACCAAGATATACTTTAATACAACACATAAAAGTGTCACATGACATTTCTAAAGAAGGAGGGTGACATTTTCAGGGATTGGGTGATACCTCTCTCGAAGGTGTGCAACACTTTAAGAGTGTTGTATGACATTTCTCAAAAGGAGGTGTGATACTTTCCAGTATTGCACAACATTTCTCCAAGAGACATGTGATAGAATCAGGGGATGCATGATATAGTTTCAATGGGTGGGTGTTAGTGTAGTTTTTTTATTTTTCCTATTTTGCTAGGTTTTTCCTACACTTTTTAATAATCTTGCTTAGGTTAATAAAGCATGTCTTATTAGGTGAATGGTTGTGAGGTGTCACCTTCCTACATGTGAGCATCCATTAGCTATCTTGGGAAGATACTTTGCTATCTTTAGTCCGATAGATGGTTGCTCCTCATTGGTTGGTATCTTCTGTGGGTATCAATTTTGATGAAGAAATTAGGGCTCTCTTGATTTTGTGTTCTTTGCCTGAAACTTGGAATGGCTTGGTAATGGTGGTGAGTAATTCTGTTCCTGGATCTAGTACCCTAAAATATGATGATGTGATCGGTGTTGTTTTGAGTGAGGAAACTCATAGAAAATCCTCAGGTGGATCTACATCAGGAGGTGCTTTGAATGCACAAAGCAGGGGTAGAATGACTGAAAGAGGAAGTAACTCTAGAAATCATGGGAAATCAAGAGGAAAGTCAAAGGGGAGGAGGTCTCAATCGAGAGGACCAAATGATTGCTGGTACTATGGGAAACCAGGGCACAAAAAGAAAGATTGCTGAAATCGAAAGAAAAATGAAGGAGATAAATCAAATGGAGACAAGGAGGCAAATGTGGTAACAAATCTGAAGAGGATGCTTTGCTTCTGTCTTTAGAGAGTGTTGATGATTCATGGGTTTTAGATTCTGGTGCTTCATTTCATGCTACACCTCATAGAGGTTATTTCATTGATTATGTCCAAGGGGATTTTGGGCTTGTTTATTTGGGGGATAATGAACCCTGTCAGATTGTTGGAAAGGGAAAAATTAAGATTAAGTTGTAGAATGGGAATCATTGGCTACTACATGAGGTAAGACATGTTCCAAGGCTGAGTAGAAATTTAATTTCAGCCAGGCAACTCGGTGATGAGGGTTGTGTAGTTACTTTTAATGATAAAAATTGGAAGGTTTCAAAAGGTTCCCTTGTAGTAGCAAAAGGTGTGAAAGTAGGCACCTTTTATCTTTGTACAGGTCATATTGTTCCTACAACTTTGATTGTTTAAGAGAAAAATGAATGTTCAGGAACAATTGCTGCAGTTGACCAGGGAGAACAAATAGCTGTTGTAGATTCTGATACAGCGTTGTGGCACAACAGACTTGGGCACATGAGTGAGAAAGGTATGAAAGTACTTCATTCAAAGAAAGTTTTACCAGGTTTGAAATGTGTTAATATGGATTTCTGTGAAAGTTGTGTGTATGGAAAACAAAAGAGAGTGAGTTTTGTAAAGACTAGGAAGGAAAACAAAAAGGAGAAATTAGAGCTTGTGCATACAGATGTATGGGGACCAGCTCAGGTATCTTCCCTTGGTGGCTCTCATTATTATGTTATATTTATTGATGATGCAACTAGAAAAGTATGGGTTTATTTCCTTAGATAGAAATTTGATGTATTTCAAACTTTTAATAAATGGAAATGCTTGGTTGAAAATGAGACTGGTAAGAAATTAAAATGTCTCAGATCTAATAATGGTGGTGAGTATTGCAGTCATGAATTTGAAGATTATTGCTCCACTAATGGTATTCATAGATAGAAAATTGTTCCAACGACTCCATAGGAAAATTGAGTGGTTGAACGCATGAATAGGACTATAATGGAGCGCGCAAGGAGCATGAGGTTGCATGCTAGGTTGTCCTTACACATGTGGGCAAAGGCTATCAATACTATAGTATATTTGATTGATAGAGGTCCCTCTACTCCTTTTGGCTATGGTATTCTAGAGGAAGCATGGACTGGTAAGAAGGTGAGTTATTCTTTTCTCAAGACCTTTGGTTGTGAAGCTTTTGCTCATATAGACTCTGAAAATAGAACCAAGCTAAAAGCTAAATCAAAGAAATGTGTCTTTGTTGGATATGGCATTAATGAATTTGGTTATAGGCTTTGGGATTTTGAACATCTTAAAATTGTTAGAAGTCGGGATGTCATATTCAATGAGAAAGTGTTGTACAAAAATCTATTGTAGCAACATGAGAAGAAAGAAGATGATTATGTAGTGCTATATGATACTCCAAAAGCTGATGTTCCAGCCATTCTTCATGATGTGCAACAACTGCAACAACAAATACCACACACACCAATGAATGTTAGATGGTCAATGAGGCAAATTAGACCTCTACAAATATTTTCTCCCTCTTTGTATTCTATTTTACTTACTGATGCTAGTGAACCTGAAAGTTATGATGAAGCTGTGCAGGTGGATACTAAGATTCAGTAGGAGTCTACAATGAAAGATGAAATGGACTCTTTGCTACAAAATAAGACATGGGATCTATGCAAGTTGCTTGTAGGTAAAAAGGCTTTACATAATAAGTGAGTTTACAGGTTGAAAGAAGAGGAAGGAGGTAAGAAAAGATTTAAGGCCAGGTTAGTTGTAAAAGGATTTGCATAGAAAAAGGGAATTGATTTTGATGAGATATTTTCTCTTGTTGTTAAAATGACTTCTATCCATACTGTTTTAAGTCTTGTGGCTACTAAAGATTTGCATTTAGAGCATTTGGATGTTAAAACAACTTTTCTTCATGGTGATTTGGATGAAGAAATATATATGGCCTAGCCAAGGGGATTTGAGGTCAAAGGTAAGGAGAACTTAGTGTGCAAATTGAAGAAAAGTTTATATGGCTTGAATCAAGCACCTCGAAATTGGTATCTGAAATTTGACAGATTTATGCATGAGCATGGCTATAACAGGTGTCATTTAGATTATTGTGTTTATTTTAAGAGGTTGGATGATGATAGCTACATTATTTTATGTCTATATGTTGATGATATGCTTGTAGCTAGGTCTAACATGGATCATATTAAGGGGCTGAAATGCCAGTTAGCACATGCATTTGCTATGAAGGATTTGGGGGTAGCAAAACAAATTCTTGTTATGAAGATTTGCAGAGATAGGAAGAATAGAACATTGACGCTATCTCAAGCTGATTATGTTGAGAAGGTGTTGCAATGTTTCTCTATGGAGAATGCTAAAGCTGTCAGCACACCTTTACTTGGTCATTTGAAATTGACTAAGGAGATGTGTCCCAAGACATAGGAAGAGGAGGATAAGATGTCCAAGGTACCCTATGCTTCAACTATAGGAAGCTTGATGTATGGTATGGTATGCACTAGGCCAGATATTGCACATGCAGTGGGAGTCGTTAGCAGGTATATGAGTCATCCAAGATTTGAGCATTGGAATGCTGTCAAGTGGATTCTCGGATATTTGAGAGGAACATCCAATATGTGTTTACACTTTGGGGCTCTACTACTGATTTATAGGAATATGTTGACTTAGATTTGGCAGGGGATATTGATACCAGGCGGAGTACTACATGTTATGTCTTTACTGTTGGTGGGGCAGCTGTGAGCTGGGTTTCTAGGTTACAAAAGATTAATGCTCTATCCACTACAGAGGCAGAGTATGTTGCTACTACAGAGGTAGCCAAGGAGATGATATGGCTTCAGTTCTTCTTGGAAGATTTGGGACATCCATAGAAGGATAATTATTTGTTCACAGATAGTCAGAGTGCCATTCATCTTGCTAATAATTCAGCTCTGCATTCTAAGACCAAATACATACAGTTGCAGTACCATTTCATTCAATCAGTTTTGGAGGATGGATAGTTAAAGCTAGAGAAGATACATACCAATGACAATCCAGCTGATATGTTGACAAAGGTTGTAACAAGGGAGAAGCTAAACTCCTCTTCAGCTTCAATTGGTCTTTTAGACTGAACATGAATAAAAGAACAACAGAGTCCAGGGTGGTTTGATCTAGTGGGAGGCCGATGTGTTAGTGGTATTGCTACAGGATTAGTCTCCAAGTGGGAGATTGTTGTTTAGTGTGGAGCCTGATCAATCCCGAAGTGGGAGATTGTTAGATTGTGGTGATTGATCAGGAAAGAACTATACACAAATTTTTTTGGGTACTATTTGCCAATCATTTTGGTACTATTCGCCATTCGTAGATTCGCCACTAAAGTTATTGCTAATTATGGCCGACATGTTATAACTCTAAAGTGATTTAATACTTGTATAAAAGGGTTTAGGGTTGGGTATTTTTCATTATGTTGTGATGCGAAATTGGTTCTTGCAGTGGTATTGAGCTGTAAGGGATTATGAATTGTAATCAGGTTGTAATCACTAGATTGTAATAAGATCGGACTTGCTATTTGGTGGACGTAGCCCAGGGATTGGGTGAACCACATTAAATTTTGGTGCCTTGTGTTCATTTCTATGTGATCTATTATTTTTTGTTATTGGTTATATTTTCATGTAGTTTTTTATTTATGTCCGTGATTTATCCTAACAATTTACTAGACAAGGATCAAAGGTAGCTACCCCTATGATTGTTGAGCCAAAGAAAGGAACAATAAAGTTACTCAGACCAATGAAGGCAAAGAAGAGGCAAGAGAGGCTAAGAAGACCAAGCAAGCTCAAAAGAAGAGGTTGAGGAGGAAACTCATTGTCAAACATGATGAAAAGGAGGATGATGAAGGCAAGAGAGTAGAATCTAATGATCTAAGTAAATTTTAGATTGTGCCAAGGCAAGCTCCTCATAACATAGAAAAGTTATGTGAAAACATTTGAAGTTCAATAGGCCTTACTAGATTTAAGCATGTTAAATATTATTTAGTAGATAAAGGAGATAAAGAAAAAGTAGAGAAACTAGTTTTGGATGTGATGGTAAACTTTAAGTATACTCCCATTGAGTTAGGTAAAGAATTACTCGAGAAATTGTATAATAAAAAAGATTAAAAATGGAAATGGGCATTAAGTAAAGAAAGAAAAATAAGGGAAATAGCCCTAGCCCAAGCAATTCTAGAATTAGGAAAGACCCATATATCTATGGCCTTAAGATATTTTGTAAATAAATTTGTACCAAAAACTAGAGCATACAAAATTTTGAGAAATGGAATTGAGGAAGTAGAACAAGAGAGCAAGTTGGTGTGGAAGAAACCATTTGGATTGATGCCACCAAAAATGGCAAAGGAAAAGGAGGTTGAACAAGTTGAGCTTTTATAATGGTGTAGAACAATTGGTTGAGATAGTGGAGAAGATGGCTGAAGACAAGGAAAAATAGATAGAGACAATCATCATTGAGGATGAAACCCCTGACAATACGTTGTCCAATGTGACTCCAATGTCAATTGAGCCAGAAAAAAATAGTGTCTATTGAGTCAGAACAAGGAGAGAAAGATCCAAAATCTATTAAGGAAACTTTGATTGATACATCCAATATAGTTATTATTCAAATCATATAATATTTGAAGATTTGCGAGAATGGGAAAAAAAAAAGGTAACTATATCAATAATTGAAACACCTATTATTACTATTGACTTCAATGAACAATTGCAACAAAAGAATTTATTCATAGGTTCCAAGGAATAGAGTGGATCAATAATTGAAGAGAAGAGAGGTAAAATTCCTACTAAGGCATATTAGACCACATAAGTTTAGATTGATGGGATGAATGCACAAGTACATAATTCTACTATTGGTGAGATTCGAGCACTAGTTTTTGGATCTCTTACAGAGGGAATCAAGGAGATAGAGACACCATGTGATGCACTGATCAAGGAACATGGTTAGAAGGAGAAGGAAACTGAGACAAGACTGAGTGTAGAACCTTATAAACAATATGAAGCTAAGATAAGTGGTACACCTAAACATTAGGTGATTATAACTTAGAAGGAGTCAACTTCAACAAGTATTGATGTTAGTGGAGCACATGAGACACAAAGACCGAATGTTGATGTTTCATAACACTCACTTCAACTATCATTTTTGAGAAGCAACACATGTTAGGATTAAACCTCAAGCAAAAATAACAATTACATGCAAATATAAACAATATTAGAAAATAATGGATCACATAGAAAAGAACACTAGACACTAAGATTTAACACAGTTCACCCAATCTCAAAGGCTACGTCCACCAAACAACAAGTTCAATATTATTATGATCTAGTGATTACAACCTAATTACAATCCGTAATCCCTTACAACTCAATACCACTACAAGAACCAATTTTTACATCACTCACTATTTAAACAATCCCTAACCCTAAGCCCTTTAATACAAGTATTTTTGCCACTTTAAGGTTACAACATATCAGCCATAAATTAGAAAATATTAGCCCAAACTTTAGTGGTGAATCAATGAATAGTACCAATTTTTTTTTCAGGGTGATGCCTCAAACCCCAAAGAATTTATGAAGTATGTACAATACTTCCTTGATCAATCACCACAAACTAACAATCTCACTTGGAGACTGATTAGACTCCACACTAGACAACAATCTCCCACTTGGAGACTGATTTTGTAGCTAGGCCACTATGTCACGAGGCTCCCACTGGATCAAACCACCCTGGACTCTACTGTTCTTTTATTCTTGTTCAGTCTAGAAGACCAACTGAAGCTAAAGAGGAATTCAACTTCTCCCTTTTCACTACCTTTGTAAACATATCTGCTAGATTATCATCTATATGTATCTTATTCACCTTTAACTATCCATCATCTAAAACTGACCAAATGAAATGGTACTGTAACTATATGTGTTTGGTCTTTAAATGCAGAGCTGAATTCTTTGCAAGATGAATGGCACTCTAACTATCTGTAAACAAATAATTATTCCTCTAAGGGTGTCCCAATTCTTCCAAGAAGAAATAAAGCCATATCATCTCCTTAACTACCTCTGTAGTAGCAAAATACTTTGCCTCTATAGTGGATAAAGCATTAACCTTCTATAACCTAGAACCCCAGCTCACCACTACTCGACCAATAGTAAATACATACTCATAGTACTCTACCTAGTATCAATATCTGCTGGAAAATCTAAGTCAACATAGCCTTGTAAATCAATAGTAGAGCTCCTAAAGTGTAAACACTTACTGGATGTTCCTCTCAAATATCTAAGAATCCACTTTAACTGCATTCCAATGCTCAATTCCTAGATGACTCATATATCTACTAACAACTCCCACTACATGTGAAATATCTGGCCTTGTACATACCATAGCATACATCAAGCTTCCTAATAGTTGAAGCATAGGGTACCTTGGACATTTCATCCTCCTCTTCTTGTGTCTTGGGATACATCTCTTTAGTCAACTTCAAATGATTAGGTAAAGTTGTGCTGATAGCTTTAGCATTCTCTATAGAGAAATGTTGCAACACCTTCTCAACATAATTAGCTTGAGATAGCATCAATTTCCTATTCTTCCTATCTCTAAAAATCCTCATACCAAGGATTTTTTTTGCTGCCCCTAAATCCTTCATAGAAAATGCATGCGCTAACTAGCATTTCAGCCCCTTAATGTGATCCATGTTAGACTTAGCTACAAGCATATAAATAATGTAGCTATCATCATCCAACCTCTTAAAATAAACACAATGATCTAAATGAGACTTGCTATATCCATGCTCATGCATAAAACTATCAAATTTTAGATACCATTGTTAAGATGCTTGCTTCAAGCCATATAAATGATTACATTATTGAACATCTTTGAATCTTTCAAAGATGGCTTCAAATCAAAGTATAATGTCTTATTCACTAGGGGCATCTCATCACTTGGGGCAACTTTGTCCCCCCTATCTGGCATCATATGGTATTCAACTGATCAATCTTATAACAGTCCTTCTCATAGTTTTAAGGATAGGTATCGAGGCATTCTAACCTTAACTTTTCTTCAATCAGCACACTAAGTTCTCCTTACATTTGACCTTAAATCCCCATGGTTGAGCCATATATACCTCTTTGACCAAATCACCATGAAGGAAGGCTACTTTAAAATCAAGCTACTCTAAATAAAAATCTTTAGTAGCCACAAGACTTAAATAGTACAGATAGAAGTCATTTTAACAACATGAGAAAATATCTCATCAAAATCAATGCCCTTTTTCTATGCAAATCCTTTTACAACTAACCTGGTTTTAAATCCTTTCTTACCTCCATCCTCTTCTTTTAACCTATAAACCCACTTATTCTATAAAGCTCTTTTACCTGCAGGGAACTTGCATAAATCCCATGTCTTTTTATTTAAAAAAGAGTCCATTTCATATTTCATTGTAGACTCCGATTGAATCTTAGTATCCACCTACACAACTTCATCATAACATTCAAGTTCACTAGCATTTGTTAATAAAATAGAATACAAAGAGGGAGAAAATCTTTCTAGAGGTCTAATTTGCCTTGTTGACTATCTAACATTCACTGGTGTTTGTGGTATTGATTGTTGTGGTTGTTGTATATCATGAGGAATGGCTAGAACATCATCTTTTTGAGTATCATCTAACACTACATAATCATCTTCTTTCTTCTCATGTTGCTGCAACAAATCTTTGTAAAACACTTTCTTATTGAATATGAGATCCCTACTTCTTACAATTTTACAATTTTCAAAATCTTAAAGCCTATAACCAAATTCGTTAATACCATATCCAAAAAACACACATTTCTTTGACTTAGCTTCCAGCTTGGTTCTATTTTTAGAATCTATGCGAGCAAATGCTTCACAACTAAAAGTTTTGAGAAAAGAATAATTCACCTTCTTACCAGTCCATGCTTCCTTTGGAATACCATAGCCCAAAGGAGTAGAGGGACCTCTATTAATCAAATATACAACAATATTGATAGCCTCTACCCACATTTGTAAGGGCAAGCCAACATGCAACCTCATGCTCCTTGCATGCTCCATTATAGTCCTGTTCATGTGTTTAGCCACTCCATTTTCCCATGGAGTCCTTGAAATACTTTTCTATCTATGAATATCATTAGTGGAATAATAATCTTCAAATTCATGACTACAATACTCACCACCACTAACAGATCTGAGACATTTTAATTTCTTACCAATCTCATTTTCAACCAAACATTTCCATTTCTTAAAAGTTTGAAATACATCAGATTTCTATCTAAGGAAATAAATTCAGAATTTTCTAGTTGCATCATTAATGAATGTAACATAATAATGAGCCACCAAGGGAAGATACCTGAGTTGGTCCCCATACATCGGTATGCACAAGCTCTAATTTCTCCTTTTTGTTTTCCTTCCCAATATTCACAAAACTCTCTCTTTTTTCTATACACACAACTTTCATAGAAATCCATATTAACACATTTTAGACCTGGTAAAACATTCTTTGAATGAAGTACTTTCATACCTTTCTCACTCATGTGCCCAAGTTTGTTGTGCCACAGTGCTGTATTAGAATTTACAACAACTATTTATTCTCCCTACTCAACTGTAGCAATTATTCTTGAACATTCATTTTTCTTTGAAACAATTAAAGTAGAAGGAATAATATGACCTTTACAAAGATATAAGGTGCTTACTTTCACACCTTTTGCTACTACAAGGGAACCTTTTGAAACTTTCCAACTTTTATCATTAAAAGTAACTACACAACCCTCATCACCAAGTTGCCCTACTGAAATTAAATTCCTACTCAGCCTTGGAACATGTCTTACCTCATGTAGTAGCCAATGATTCCCATTCTGCAACTTAATCTTAACTGTTTCCTTTCTAACAATTTGACAGGTTTCATTATCCCTCAAATAAACAAGCCCAAAATCTCCTTGGACATAATCAATGAAATAACTTCTATGAGATGTAGCATGAAATAAAGCACCAAAATCTAAAACCTATGAATCATCAACACTTTCTAAAGATAGAAGAAAAGCATCCTCTTTAGATTTGTTACTTACCATATTTTCCTCCTTGTCTCCATCTGGTTTATTTCCTTAATTTTTCTTTCAAGTCCAACAATCTTTCTTTTTATGCCCTAGTTTCCCATAGTACTAATAATCATCCAGTCCTCTCGATTGAGACCTCCTCCCCTTTGACTTTCTTCTTGATTTTCCACGATTTTTGGAATTAATTCCTCTCTCAATTGTTCTACCTCAACTTTGTGCATTCAAAGCATTTCTTGATGTGGATCCACCTAAGGATTTCCTACAAGTTTCCTTACTCAAAATAACACCGATCATATCATCATATTTTAGGGTACTAGATCGACGAACAAAATTACTCACAGCCACTACCAAGCCATTCCAGCTTTCAAGAAAAAGAACACAAAATCAAGAGAGCCCTAATTTATTCATCAAAATTAATACCCACATATTAAACCCAGTTAAATGATCTATAATAGATCCACCTTCTACCATTTTCATATTAAATAAATGCTTCATGAGAAATACCTTGTTTGAAGCAGAGGGCTTGTCATACAGTTTTGCTAGGGTTTGCATAAACTCTTCTATTGTCTTCACTTTTGTAATATTAAATGCCACTAATGGTGCCCAACATAATCGAATGCTTCCAAGTGCCTTTCTATCCAAAAGATCCCAATCATCATTTGACATTAATCCCTAATTCTTAGTTTTTCCTTCCAACTACTTCCATAAATCCTTCTGATAAAGATAGTCTTCCATTTGCATCTTCCATAACAAAATTTTTTGCCCATTAAACCTATCAACCCTCAGCTTACCCTCATTTTCCATCACTCCCACTCAACTGTGAAACTTTCTTGCAGAGGATAACTGGAAAAATAACCTCGCTTTGATACCACTTGTTAGGATTAAACCTCAGGTAGAAATAAAAATTACATGCAAATATAAACAATATTAAAAAATAATAGATCACATAGTAAAGAACACAAGACACCAAGATTTAACATGGTTCACCCAATCTTTTTGCTACGTCCAGCAAACAAGTCCAATATTATTACGACCTAGTGATTACAACCTGATTACAATCCATAATCCCTTATAGCTCAATACCGCCACAAGAACTAATTTTTGCATCACTCACTATTGAAACAATTCCTCACTATAAGCCCTTTAATACAAGTATTTTTGCTACTTTAGGGTTACAACATATTGGCCATAAATTGGAAAATTTTAGGCAAAAATTTAGTGGAAAGTTGGTGAATAGTACCAAATTTTTTTTTGGGGTGACGCCCCAAACCCTAAAGAATTATGAAACATGTACAATACTTCTGTGATTAGTCGAGAAAAACTAACAACTCACCAAAGAAGAAAATGTTGAAGAAGAAGATAAGGTCATATAGCAAGCCTGTAATGTTGGATGAAGTTATAGTGTGCCCAAAGTATGATGCTGATAACATAAATTATGAGAAAATGCAAATTTTTCAAGATTTATTGGCTAGGAAGACCAAACAAAAAAAAATGAGAAGGGAACATCAACAAAAGCATGCACTTCAAGAAATAAAGGATATCTTTATTGATGCACGTGATATTAAAGATGTTGATAAGAAAGTTCCCATCATAAACTAGTTAGTGCATATTGTAGAGAAGATCAATAATGATGATATAGATGCAATTGAGAAGCTATTGCAGTGGTCTGAGAAGAAATTTGAGAAGAAGTTTTTAGAGAAAGTGTCAATATAAATTTCTATAAGGCAAGTTGAACTTTCTAATCTTGTAAATAATATAGAAGGAATAGTGAAAAATAATCAATTTTTTTCTAAGATATTGTGTGATGAACCAAGGTTCAAACAAGACATTCAAGATCAAATTGAGAAATTACAATTAGATCTAAAGTGTGCAAGACATTCTTTGAGCATGGATGTAAGTTTAAGTTCTATTCATTTTAATAGATTGATTTTTGCTGAAGGGAGATTGGATAAATTACAAGCCACAAATGGTAGAATGAGAGATAAATTAATTTCCACTCAATCAATGTTGATACCTCATTTGGAGGTGATGTAGAGAGAGTTATCACTTGCAAATGAGATAGTAAACATTAGATTCACATCTCTCTACTACGAAAAGTTTAGTTGACCTAGTTGCTCAGCTAGAGATAAAATTTAAATTTTGGAATTTGATAGATCAAGTTGGGATAATGTACTTATAATTTTTATATAGATTGGTGTTTGTTTGACCCCTTCACCCCAGCAACAATGAGTGACAAAAACAAGGGGGAATGTGTATATGCATAGGGGAAATATGTCATAAGATGGAAACTTAAAGGGAAATGTATGTAGATGGATATCGAAGGTATGATTATTTAAAAATTGTGTAATATGTTGTATACATACCCTTTTTGAAGTCAGAGTATGTATGTCAAAATTCATGTATATATGTTGTGTATAGTGAAGTCTTTTGAAGCTCAGGTCATAGTCTAAGGGGGAGTACTATTTTTAATTTTGAATGTAATGTTGATTCATGACAATGTTTTTTTCACTAATGTCAAAGGGGGAGATTGTTGATCCCTATAGTTTGTTGTCTATTAGTGTCAAACACTTAGTCATTTCTATGGAAGATTTGGTTGGTCTTCACTATGAATGAACTATCCCACTCAGGATGAGAAATGTATTTAGACTTGTTCATATTTTAGTTAAGGCTAAACAATTAATATTGCCAAAAAATTCTATGGTCACCAAGTACTCTTATATATGCCAAGTGAAATAGAAAACTATGTATGCCAAGTAAGACATAAGACAATATGCACCATGTTGGAAATATTATGATAAGCTAAGTTATTGAAAGGGGAGCGGTGAATCAGTAACCAATAAAATGTAATCCATAATTAACAATTAATTCTTCATGTATATTTTGATCTAATTGCATGCATGAGAAATTGAAAACATTAAAGCATTCATAACACTTTGACACACAATTTGGTGACCCAGAAACCTTCCAAATTAAAAGAAAAACTAGGGTGGGGATGATACCCACAAGCTTTAGTACTGTAGTATAAAGTTGGCTTGTTAAGGCTTACAATGATCACTTCTGATGATCTACCCTATTAGGAGCAATAAGGACTACTAGGTCCACCTTGCAAAAGGATTTACAAACATACAATGAAGGATGCACTCAATAAAGAGATTTACATAAGACTGTTAAGTATACCTTGTGAAAGGATTTGACTAATCCACCTATTAGGATGAAGTAGTAGCTGATCTCTAATCTGCAACTTGGTTTGCTGAATGAGACCCCTTTGAGTATAGTAATCACCTTGCTATGATAGATAAATATTTACTACTCCTTATACTGTTATAGCCTTTGTAATTTGTTCTTCTACTCTTCTCTACTTATTACATTACTTCTTACCATCTCATTCCATACATTGGATGTGATACAATACGTTACATATATACCAATCCAATTTACAAATTACAAAGTTGGCCACAATACAAGTTTACACAAAAACCAAAAAGTCAACCTAACTATAGGAACTCAGGTTCTAAAGATTAGCTTGGTGAGGTTTTGATACTCAACATCCACTATCAATGCTTGGCATCATCGTGCACTTTGTAGACATAGAAGCTCGGTCCATACTAATCACTTCCAAGTAGTCTTGAACTCAGTCTGTACTGGTGATTCGATGAATACTATGAAACTTGGCATATAAACTAAATCACTCAATTCACACTACATAGCTTGGTTAACACCAAGTAGCTCGGTTAACACTAGACTCACATCATAGTAACTATGAACTCGATAACCACTGCACAACTTGGTTTTCATTGATAAATTTGGCATACATTGAGATGCACAGTTTATACTGCTAATCAACACCTTGGTAGTAACTATTTGGCACAAACTAAATACTATCCCTTGGACTTAGTAGCAACTATTGAAATTAGTAGATACTAAAATGATTGGTTAACACTGTTAACTATACAATGTGCTCGATAGATACTTACAATCTGAATAAGTTGTAAGGACCTTCCTCGTATGTACTGATCAAATATGAATCCTCTGTTAAAACTATTATAGAATATTGTATAAAAAATGAAGTAATGTTTTTATGTTGTGAATGTCCTAATGAAATTGAGAGCCATTGATACATCCATGTTTTAATACTTAGTGATTCGAGAACTACTACATTATCTCAACTATTTAAACTTTAAAATTTCACTAACAATGATATAAGGTGTTTTCACCCAATGATGATGGCATTGATTGTGGTACCTCAATGATTGAGTTATATTGAACTTAGATTGTTCACTATGCCCTATTGATGATGTTATGATGTTAGGTATATGCATGCCTAATGATGATTATTCTAGTATTTTAATTTAAATTAATGAATAAGTTATGTTATATTGATTATGTGATTTTTGATGATTAAATGTGAGTAGAAATGAATTAAAAAGTTAATTATATGAAAGAATTCATGTTTTGATTTATGTAACTATCCAGATAGGTTTTGAATATGTGTATGTGATGTTCTTGAGCTACTGATGTGTGCAATGAGTGTGCAGGATATTTTAGTTGAAAAATCTAACAGAGAATTGAAACTGAACCCTATGTACCATTTGTGAAAATCAAGGTTGAGTCTAACAAAACATGCAGACCCCGTTGTTTGTATTTTATTTGTATCATGAATTGAATGAATGTATCTGTCTGTAATCATTAAGTGTTAATGTTCTGTAACAGTAATTTTATAGTGTCACTTGACACTCATGATTCATATATGCATTTCAGCATGACAGTTAGGATTAACTGAGTAACCCAAAGATCTAAGTTGGACTAAGTTAGTAACCCTTTTGCTAATCAGTTAATAATTGAGGTTAATTACCCTAATTAGGATTAGTGAATAATCTATATTTTGAAGGTTGTTAGTAAGTCCTAAAATATTCTTAGCTTTTGGATAGGTCCATATTAATCCTAAAGGCCTAAAATTATGAAATCTAAGTACCCAAGGGGTATGGGTATGGGTTGGGGAAATTTTCCACCCCCTTAGCCCCTTTTGTTGACTTTTATGGTCACTCAAAAAGTCTATTTTTTCTTTAGTGCGAAAATTGAATGTTTTCACCATGGATTGAATGATTTTAACTCCACCTTGAGGTTAGCCTTAGGTTTAGTTGAGTTAGAAGCCTCTAGAACTTTAGGCAAGTGGGGGGTGGGGGGGGGAGTTATTGCATTTTAGAGGTAGTTGAGTTTTGATCTTATCTAGAGGCATTTTTGAGAGGGTTTTGGGTGTTCACCCAACCTCTAGTTTTAGAGAGATTTTGAGAATTGAAGGAGAAGGAGAGGAAAGCAAGCTCATCTCAAATTTGTGCATTTTCCATAACCAAAATTTTGAAGGTAGGAATACTTCACCTTATTTTGTTCATATTGTGCTTCATGTTTCAATTCTATTGTTTATGTATGTTTGTGTGTGTGTGTTGAGTATGTTGGGAGGGATTGAAATAGGCTTTCTTAAATGTTTTTCCTTTATGTTTTGTTAGAATTTTGAAGGGATTTTTGTATGGGTGTATTGGCATTACTCACCCTCGGATAGGGCAGAAGTGGCCATGTACAAGGGAAGGTCTTTAGTTGGACTCCAACAGTGTAGAATCTATTCTTAGGACAAGAAGAGGGAGAGAGGGTAGGGTGTTATGGGCCCCTACTCGTCAACACAAACCATGTTTTGAATTTTGAAATTTGAGAAGTGAAAAAGTGAAAGTCCTTGTGATATTAGCCTCAAAAGGGCATTTGTGGAAGAACATAAGTTCTTGAGATTATTAGCCCCGATTGGGCCCCTGTTATGGTGTTGTGTCTGACATTTTCTATTGAAAAAATCCACCTTCTCCCTAGTCTGGTTCAATGTCAAGCCTGTTGTGCAAACCGGGATGGGAGTGAATGTTTGATTTTGTCTTCATGATATGTTTGTTTGTTACCCAGTCAGTTATCGTTCTCTCCATGATCACCAAGATGTATTGCAAAATTCAAAATGGATCCCTTGTTAAGGGCCAAGAAGGAAATTTAGATTTGTTATTGATATTCAGTTATGTTGAGAGATTTCTCCTCAGGATTGAAATCCTGTGTAAAACTGTATTTAAACTTATTATTGAAGTGGCAAGGATGTCAGGTTTTCTTATTGGTTCTTTCCCAACAGAGCCTCTGAATCAGGTGGTTTAATAGAAAAAGAGATTGAGTAATATTATTGCATTTGAGTCTTATAGTATTTCAGTTTATGCATTTGTGTATTGAAAAAAAAGAGATAAAATGGTGACATGCAATTTATGCAATTTTGAGTACAATTATGTTAAGAATTTTTTTTTGATATGGTAGGAACATCAATTCAATTTTGTGCCTATTAGCAGATAAAACAACCTTACATTAAAGTTCTAACAAATTAGTAAAGTCGATGATTAAAGTTAATATAGAGAGAAAAATAAAATAAATATATACCTCCTTGGGTAGATAGATTTGTTTTGCACCAATTCAACACATTAAAACAAATATATATATATATACCCTTAACGAAATATAGTGGGCAACCAAATCTTATACTTAAAAAAAAAAGATACACCTCTTGTTATAAAATTAGATGCATTCAAAAAAATTGACACTTATAAAAAAATACACTCCCAAGAGCAAAAATGCTCACTGGATTTTGTATGAGAAGAAGATTAATGACCTTTCTTGCAATAGAGAATATAAAAAGATTCCTCAATTATCCTCTTTGTAGACTTTTTAAATATTAAATATTTAAATACAAAGAAGCAAAGCAAATAAAAATAAAATTACTAAAACATATATCCTAAATACCCTACAACCCTATCTACTTTACTTGATGACATTACTCATTGTTATATCCTATTCTTACCAAATAAACTTTATGAATTTAAACTCCTATCTTGCCTTATTTTTTAGGCATTGAGAAAGCCCCAAGAATCTACATTTAAACAATCCACGTGCCCCCAAAATCAAAGAAAGGAAGAAATGAATTTAAGGATTTGAAAAGACAAGTTTGTGTAAAGTTTTCAAACTTTTTGATTCTTACCTTTTTCGCCTTTCTCTAGCCACCACGTACATCCTCCATGTTGAATTTATTTTGGGCTGCATTTTTATGTTGGGAGATGTGGGGGGGATAAAGTTAAGGGAAATTTGGTGGGAAATGGGGATTAGAATGTTAAGTGGGGTGGGTGGTTAGAATAGTGAAGTAGTTAGAATGTTAGTGGGGTTAGGTTAGTAGTTTTTTTTTCATAAAGTTTTAAAATTAAATTAGTATGTCTTTTAAATATTAGTATATGTTAGATATTAGTATTTTTATTTATTTATTATTTTGTTTAGTTAGTTTTTTTTTATATGATTAATGTTAAGTTAGTTAATACATGTCTTAAGTATTAGTTGTAGTTTTAAATATTAATTAATTTTAATTGTTTTTTTTTTTTTGGTAATAAAATTAATATGTTTTAAGTCTTAGTATATTTTTAATGTTAAGAGATTTTATTATTTTTAATTGAAGTTAGTATATTTTAGTTTTAGTTAGTGTTAGTTTTAAGTGATTTTTAAATATCATGTTTTTGTGTATTAGTTATTTTAGTAGATATTAGTTAGAATAATGAAATGTTAGATTATATTTAGATAAGTTAGTTCGTTATTAGTTTAATATTTTGTTTAAGTGAATGTTAGATATTTTATTTAAATTTAATTAGTTAGATAGTGTTAGAGTGTTAGTCAAGTTGCATTATTTGAATTATTATGTAGTCTTAGTTAGAGTAATAAGGGTATTATTATGTCAGTTAAAAATCAAGTCGAGTTATTGGATGCTAGATGTTATTTTACTTAGAGGGTTCTTTTTATTTCAAATGTCTCGAATAATTAGACTTATAATTACTTATATTGTTATTAAAATAATTGAATTATATTGTTATTAATATTTGGATCAAATAATGTTATGACATTCATATTCATGCTACTTTAATGTATTTGCAAATTATGTTTTCTAGTAGATTTAGCAGATGGCTGGTTTACGTATGAGTTATTGAAAAGTATATGAAAAGTAATATATTGATTAAAATTAATTTATAATGAAATAAATGTCAAAATCAATTAAATAACGAATATTCAAATTTAACAATCTATTCATTACTCATTGATTATAAACTTAAATGGAATGTCAGGACATTGTTAGGAGAACCTGTATCTGTTTTACATCATACCTTTACTTTGGCTTGTGGAAACAAACATATCAAACCTAGTAGATTTAAATTATTATTAAAAAAAAAAAATTGTGTGTGTTTTTGCTCCCGTATTTTGGGCATGACACAAGTGTATGTCACTAATAACAAACATGACTATAATGTCAACAATATCCCCCTTTGGAATTAGTGACAAAAACACTTATCAATCAAAACTTAATTCAAAATGTTCATGAACATCTTTTATCCATTGATTTTTCAAAATTGGTTTTGTAAGAGATATACCTCTGAGTATTTGTACATGAATAATATTATAATGCTCCCTCATACAATATACTATACATCTTTTCACATATGATATATACATTTTCTCCTCATTTCTGTAGATTTTTTCCCCTTTACACAATATACATTTTCTCTACAATATACATCTTCTTCCCCTTTTTGACATTAATTCCAAAGATGTATGCTATATATGTTATATAGTAATGCCAAAATGTGACAAGAAATTTGAATGTACCTTCAAAATTAATGCCAATGTCTTGTACCAATTCTCTTGCAACACCTCATATGTGTGCAATGCAATTTGCACTTCTACTGATAGTTCTATCATGTGGTATGCAATGGAGAAGTTGTTGTCATGGATGAGTGTTTTGGCATGTGAAATGTGTTTTTGCAATGCCTCCATGTTTGGGAGAATCATACCTATATATCTATCAATGTAGCTCTAATTCTTGCCTCTTCTCTCAGCAATTCTACCTACATATCAGTTAGGAATCTGATCTTGGTGTAATGGGCAAAGTTGTAGCTTAGGTCAATTTGCAACTATTGTGCACTTGCCTTTAGATATTCATCAATCTTTGATAGTTTATCTTTTATTTTCTTAGTGAAATTTGAAATATGACAGAGTTTACTAAATAAAGAAGACACATTGTTGCAAGAGGTCTCCAGTGAGCCTAGAATAGTAGATAATTTTACCTGATGTATAGCAATTTGTTGAGCAATAAGTTCCAAAAATTTATTCTCAAACTTCTTCTTAGCTCTCTACAACAATTTCTCTTGTCCACTCAAATCATCATTGAATTTTTGGACTACCTCTGCTAACTAGTTTAGAGAAGTATCAACCTCTGTATTTAATGCCTTTGCAAGGATATTCTTTGCATCTTCTATTATTTGGAATTCCTTGTTCCTTTCTTCTCTAAGCTTTTGCTTCTTAGCTTTCTTCTGAAGAATTTCTCCAAAAAACATGTATCTGGTCAGGATTGAGATTTGAGATGTTCTAATTTGGAATTACAATCTCCTCATCAAGATCAATGTCTTCTTCCTTCTCTTTTCCTTTACCCAAAAATCTTGTACTCGATTGAGACTTGGTCTCAATTGTCTTTTTACTTATTAATTGCATGCTAGGAATGGAAATAATTGTAGAAATAGTAGGCCTAGCTGTAGATACTACACTTATTATCAAAATACCTATAGTAAAGATACCTGGATTTACCAAAACTAATGTAGAGGGAAGTGCTGGCTGCTTGGTAGATGAAGTGCTTATCACTTCAGTCAATCAAGTAATGAAGCTAGATGGGTGCAATGATTGATTAAGTTCTTGTGCTTTCAGTGTTTGTCACAATCAATCCTGCTGAAGCTTTCTCTAGGCTGGATGTTTTCAATGCTTTTCTTTGAGAATGAGGAAGTGAGGCTATGAATGCTACAACAATTTTTACTGGGTTAGTCTCCTTAGTATCTGATACATCTAGTAGATCTTCCTTGGTAGCTTCCTACCTCTATTCCTCTTCATCATCATCTACATTGTCATAATGAGTAACTTCTTCATTATTAATTTCCTCATCTTTTTCTTGTTTATCATCACCTTCATCCTTGTCACTGACATTGACAAAAAAATCACTTGGCTTGTGAAGAACATAAATACTCTTCCATGTGCTTGTAGCATTCCATACCACATGTTCAATTTCATTCAACAATATAAAACAAGTGTTGAATCTCAAAGTAAGCTTTTCTTCATTTTTCTTCATAGATTCCTTTACCTCCCTGTCATCTAAACTCAACATGATTTGCCCCAAGGTTTTCTCATATATGTCTAATGTAGTTTTCATGGTGTTCTCCCATCTTGGCTTGATCTTCTCCATTAGATCACTCAAAATCTACTGAACAAGTGGGTCTGGAGAATACCTCCATATACCCACTTTAGATATTAACACATCTTCTATTTTCCTTTCCTCTTCTACAGTCCTAGTTTCATACTGTAGTGCCTTGAAATTTTTTATGCCCAGTCCTGATTCTAAATCTTTCATCCTTTCCTCAAAAGTAGGTGGAGGCCTCTTAAAGATTACATCTCCTCCTCCTTTATCTGCTTTCTTCCTAGATGATCTTCTTGTAAACACAATAGCAGATGACTTCACAGGCTTGGTAATAATTACCTTACCTTTCTTCTTCAATGGCTCTTCATCCTCTACTTTCTCTTCATCTTTTGCTTCTTCATCTTCAATATCATCTCCTTTTCCTTCAGTTAATAGAAGAGTGGAACTAGTTTTTAGTTTGGCAATTCTCTTCTTTCCTTTGTTAACTGCCTGAGGGAGTTTGATTTCAAATTAAATCCTAGCCTTTGCCTCATTATAAGTTCCAAAGTATGTAACTTTAGGGTCAATAGGCTCATTAATCAATGCCTCAATAATGTTCTTGGTTTCATCTATGTTTACCTCATAGCCAAGAGGTTTTACCCATGTTCATTAGCATTCATTATCATACAATACATTCATTCCTTAATAGATAAAATTCATTCATTAATTAATATTCAATAACAAATAACATTCATTACCATTCATTATCATACATGACATTCATTCATTAACACATACAATTTATTCATTATAGATCAATTCTATTTTGGTATTTTTTTTTTGAATTAATGAAAATATGAAGGGATATATCATGTTATTCATCATCTTTCCCTTCTTTACTTGTCATTCTATCTGCACATGTTCTTAATTTGTTCCTAATGATACAATGTGGAGGAGGCCTAGACAAAGAGTGGTCTACTGTACTAACAAAGAAATGGGTTAAATTGATCAATTTTTAGTTATTATTACAAGTATTTTATTAATTAAAAGAACATTACAAGGGTTCTCTTTACCTGATCATGTTGTGTAACCTCATCCTCAATAAGATGAACTCGATATAAATACCGTGAAGATGAAACAAATAAGTTTACATTAATTAATACATCATTTGAAATATAGTAATACAATAATAATGGTCCTCTTTACCTGGTGGGGGCACATCATGTTCCTCACATAGTTGCCTAGCTTGGTCATCCTCAAATTTTTCATCACGTTCTATATTATCTTAAGTAAAAACATAAAAGGTTGCATTAATTACTACACTAATTATAATTAAAGATTTTTAGTTGTATTAATAATTACATTAAAAATATATAGAAAATTAATACCTCCAATAACAAGATGCATAAATCACCTTGATCATGTGTAGATTGTGATCCACCCTCAATAGTTTGAATTCCAATGTCATGTGCATTATCATCACTACTTGCCTATTCAAAATATATACAGTAAGTTTAAGTTAGAAATTAATATCAAATATAATATTCCTCAAGTATTAAAATTTGAATAATAATCCTTTAGGTTATTTACACACACATTGAATGCACTTGTAGTTTGTGATTCCCTACTCAAGGCTCTTATGCATTTAACCAGAACTCCATAGACTTGTTGGAAGGGAATCTTTATGTTATCTCATGTGGGTGATCTATTGAATTGAAAGCCTTGTATTTTGTATAATATCATGAATTTTTGTTATATAGTGTGATTAGAAAATATTTGTTTGCAACTTATTCTTTTGATGCAATATTGTATTTATTAGTACTTACAAATTTGTTTGGTAAATTTCAAATAACCACCAGAGCCAAGTTTGGGCTTCCTCTGTTTAATAGTCTTTCCTTTCTTGCCTTCGATGTGTTTTGCAACCTACGAAAAGTTTCATATACATTGGCTTATGTAAAAATAAAGAGTAATCAATACATAATACATCATTGATAGTATCATTGGTGTAGGGGCACCTAGGAAGAGCTTTCTCTAACATGAAGAACTGAGGCACTTTGGTAGGTAAAAGAGCATCACTGAAGGTCAAATGGATTATTTTAATGTGAATAATGATCATGTGTAATATGATAAAATTAATGTAGAGATCAAAAGTCCTACAAGTTTTTTATGAGGACCTTAGGACCTAAATTCTTGTAAGGGGGGACAACAATGTACAAATGGATTAGAAATCAATTGATATGTTAAAGATATCCAAAACTAATCATAATCCAAAGTTTGGTATGTTAGTTTGCATAGGAAAACACATATATAGAGTTAAAAATTTTAAATTATAATGACTAGTACAAATTAGGAGGGAACATAGTTTAAGACCTTCATAAGGGAATTTTTTAATGATGGAAATAGTTAGAGTATGTTAAGAGGAAGGTGAATGAATCACCATTTGGTTAAATTGAGTTTGGAAGGGCAACATTGAGAAAGCCCTAGTTTTTGAGAGTTTTGTGAGGGAAAATTGGGGCTTTTTCACTTAGGAAGCCTATAGAATTAAAGTATCTTCATGTTCCTCTAACTAGAGAGATATTAATGCTCTATTGAAAGATCCACGGTTGGGTGTTAAGTTCATAATAAGGTTCCTTTGTAAAAGAGGGTTCATTTAGGCCTACTAATTGTCACAACTAGCTAGTTTAGAGAGTTGATCCAAGGTAACCTATGCTATTTTTTTAATATGTTGTTAAGAATCCAAATTTCCATTAGAGCCATAAGTTTCATTTGTAAACCTTGTGAAACCATGCATAATTTTGAAGTATTTATCAAGTTTTTGGGTTGAAACCCTAAGGCTCCAACTTGCTCTATATCTATCACATACCTTCATTAAGTGTTGTATGCACCCTTTTCCATTTTCAAATTTCTCCTTTCCACCCAAAATCAAGTCCTTCAACTCCCTCTCTGGAATCATGGGGGGACACTCATACTTTCTATTATTCTATAAATATGTGTAATGTCCCATTTTTTTTTGGAGGAATTAATTATAAAATTATCAATTAAAAAATATATATTACAAGGTAACTTTATAAATTAAATAAAAAATCTTCTAGAGGTTGCTGGAAGAAGTGGAGAAAAATTAAAAAGGGAGGCCGACCTATCAAGGAAAAAATAATAAATAGGCATTGAGGGCTCATTGCCTATCATCGAGATTTATTATTGATTTTTGCTTATGTGCGTTGTGGAGCCTAGGGTTTCTACAAATAGTCACAATTGGCCATTGAGAACGAAAACTCTCAATTGGTATGCAATTTTGAGGGTGTGAGAGATCACCTGAATTATTGTAGTTGTGGGAAGGATATTTTAGTCCTTTCATTTGTGCTTAATTTCTGATTTGGAGTTTCTAGTGGAGTTGCACTTTCACCATATCATCTTCAGCATTCAGTCTCCACCATTTGATCAATCTAGGTTCTTCATTTCAATCTGTAGTTGCAACAAGTTCTCATTTGTATACAACCAATTAGGGTTTCTCTGTAATGTGCTATGTCATAATGTTTTGGTGTTGACATTTTCCATATCATTTGTAAAAACATTTGGTTTTCATTGAATAAATACATTGGCACTGTTATTTATTTTATATTAGCAATATATTTTAGTAGTGTATTAAATTTAGGGTTTTTTTTAGTGGCTTATTGGTACGGGTCATTACAGTGGTATCAGAGTAGTTTTCTACTAGCCTGATAGGGTTACCTAGCCACCATTTAATTTAGTTTACAAAAGAACCAACATAACTGAGAATAGGGCTGAGAGACATTCTCAAAGCCCATTCAGAAGTGTGCAAGATGATGAGACTTTACAGCAACAGGAGAGGCTTCTACAGTCAATAGAGGCAAGTACATAGGAAATTATGGTTATGATGCAACATTTGATTGGGGAAAATAGGAGAAATAATCATAATAATAATTAGGATGACAGAAGCATAGCAGGATCACAACATAGGACACGGTCTAGAATAGCTGATAGACCCACACGTCCTA
This sequence comes from Cupressus sempervirens, assembly GCA_028749045.1. Classification (NCBI taxonomy): domain Eukaryota; kingdom Viridiplantae; phylum Streptophyta; class Pinopsida; order Cupressales; family Cupressaceae; genus Cupressus; species Cupressus sempervirens. Next base: position 287,526,426 of record CM053786.1, on the reverse strand, counting down.
CATTTAGAGAAGAAACTCTAGCACACACACTTGATGCTATGGTAATAGATATTGTAGATGAACTCTGAAAAGCGAGGAATGAGTGGGATTCATTACCAGAATATGTACAGGATGGATGGACATTTGATAGGTACTTAAACTATAGAGCTACTAGACAGAAGCAAGTAGATAAACACAGTGAGTTGCAATAGGTCACCAACAAGTTGGTATTACCTACATTTGATGGCAGTGGAAAAATGACTACTCATGCTTGGATTCATAAGGTGGATACTTTCCTATCTCTGAAGACTATGATAGAAATTGAAGCACTCAAGTATGCCACTTTACACTTAGATGGGGCAACACATGATTGGTGGACACATGTCATGATCACATTGCAACACAATCAGGTAACCACTTATCAAGAGTTGTTGGATAGATTGATATAAGGGTTTGATAAAAAAAATCTTGAAGTTTATTTTCGGGAGTTAGCCCAGTTGAGATAGTCAGGATGCTTAGAACAATTTATCAATGACTTCTAGAAGCTTGCAGTGATGGTGCCTGACATTTCAAAAAGGAGGCTAGTCATTTTATTCACAGAGGGATTAAATGAACCACTCATGGGGTGGGTAAAGGCCTTTGATCCTCCTACATTATAGGAAGCCATGAAGAAAGCCCGCAGTATCAAACTTGCAGCTCTAGCAAACCGGTTTAGTTCAAAGAGTTCTTCATTATTTAGAGATAACAAAGGGGAATTCAGCAAGGGTAAAGAGAAGGTTAGTGACTCAAAAGACAAGCTAGCTACACCTTGGGATAAGGAAACACTTAATGACCTGCATAGGAAGAAGCAATGCTTCTTTTGCCAAGGTCCCTATGAGTTTGGTCATGATTGTCCTATGAAGCCTAAGGGGAAGGCTAATCGAGTGATGTGGGCTTATTATGAAGGTTCAGATTCAAACATCTCAGAGCACCACGATGAGGATCTAGATGAGGCAAAGGGTGAACAAGAGGTAGATAGTGCTAAGAAAAAAGAGGCTCTAGAGATACATTTACAGGAGGCACATTTGTCTAGTATTCAAAGTGAGGGATCTTTCAGATTTCGGGGAGTCTTGGCAAGACAAAAGATTATTACTCTATTGGATACAGGTGCCACGCATAATTTTATTGATACACAATTTTTGGAGAGGCATGGACTCATTAATGAGGAGTTTGAGGGATTGAGAGTTAACGTAGCTGATGGATATACTCTTCGTTGTGATAGGATGGTGCGAGATCTACCTTTGCGCCTAAACAACTATGAGTTTAAGGCGGACTATCATGTGGTCAACATGGGTGACATGGACATAGTACTTGGGATGCAATTGCTACATTCTTTGAAGGAGGTTACCCTGAGATTGGAGGATATGGAGATATGATTTGTGGTGGATGGTAGGACTCATGTGCTGAAGGCTATCCATAATGGTGATGTCAGGACTATCTCATTTAGGCGGTTGGAGAGATTAGCCAAACATAATAATATAGAGTGGGTGGCAATATGCACTTTGATGCCTACCCAGGAGGGGCAACATAAGACTGAATATCATCCGGATATTCAAAAATTGAGAATCAAGTATGGGAAGGTATTCAGTGAGATTCCACCAGGCAAGCCACCAGACATAGGTATTCAACACATTATCGAGTTGGAGGAAGGTGCTAAGCCTATCATGATCACACCATACCGGCACCCAAAATGACTCAAAGATGAGATTGAGAGGACCATCAATGAGTTGCTAGCAATGGGACACATCAGACCAAGTAAGTCACTCTTTGCATCTTTTGTTGTTTTGGTAAAAAAGAAGGATGGTACTCTATGAATGTGTATTGATTACAGGGTGTTGAATAAGAGAACTATAAAGAACAAGTATCCCATCCCACACATCGATGAGCTGATAGACGAATTGCATGGGGCTTTTTATTTCACAAAAATTGATTTGAGATCAGGCTATCACTAGATCAGAGTTCGAGATCAGGATATTGAAAAAATTGCTTTTAGATGTCATTACGGGCATTTCAAGTTTGTAGTCATGCCTTTTGGTTTGACGAATGCACCTACCACTTTTTAGTCCACTATGAACAAGGTCTTCCACCATCAGTTGAGGAAATTTGTGCTAGTGTTCTTTGATGGTATTTTGATCTATAGTAGGACATGGCAGGAATATTTAGAGCACTTGGAGACAGTACTAAGCATCTTATAGAGCGAGTCCTTGTATGCCAAGGAGTCCAAATGTGATTTGGGGATGATAGAATTTTTGTATCTTGGACACATCGTTAGGGAGGAAGGAGTGCGAATGGATCCTAAAAAGATTCGTGCTATTGTTGATTGGCCACCACCAGAGAACTTTACACAGTTAAGAGGGTTCCTTGGTCTATGTGGATTCCATCATAGGTTTGTTAGTGGCTACTCATGACTTGTAGTGCCCATGATAGATTTGTTGAAGAAAGGGGAATTTTTGTGGACTCAGGAGGCACATGAGTGTTTTATACGGTTCAAGGAAATAATGACTACATGCCTAGTATTAGCATTACCTGATTTCACAAAGCCATTTGAGCTTCAATGTGATGCTTCTGGAGAGGGAGTTGGTGTTGTACTCATGCAAGACAAGCATCCTATAGCTTATGAGAGTAGGAAACTCAGAGGGGCTAAGAGATCATTCAACATATATGATAAGTTTGAAGCACTTTTTGGGACAGTGGTACTTGAATGATCGTCAGCAGAAGTGGGTGAGTAAGTTACAGACATATGATTTTGATATCACATATGTTAAAGGGACATAGAATATTGTTGCAAATGCTTTATCCTGTAGGCCACACCTCAGTTCTATGATTAAGATATTAGGGGATTGGCGACACTTGATTGTAGTAGAATATGTCAAAGACATGTGGGCCTCTACTATAGTGGAGGGGACAACAATCAACACCAGATACACTCTCATAGATGATTTGATCATTTACAAGAACATGATTTAATTAGTCCCAAGATCGAAAGTGAAGCAGTTGATTTTGAGAGCATTCCATAATTCACCTACAGCAGGCCATCTTGGGTATTTCAAGACTTACAGGTTAGTACGAGAATGGTTCACTTGAAAGGGACTTAAGGCTGATGTTTTGCACTATGTGTGTGAGTGTCATGTTTGCCAATAGAACAAACAAGAGCACACTTATCCAGCAGGGCTCCTACAACCACTTCCTATTCCTGACAGGAAGTGGGAGTGCATCTCTATGGATTTTATTACCAGATTTCCTAGGGCCTAGGGGCGTGATTGTATCTATGTGGTGGTGGATAGGCTGACTAAATATGTTCAATTCTTCCCTATTGCTACTACATACTCAACAACTCAGGTGGTAGAGGTTTTCTTCAGGGAGATTTTTTGATTACACAGTTTGCCTTGGAGCATTGTGAGTGATAGGGACAACTGCTTCATGAGTCACTTTTGGTAGGAGATATTTTAGTTGTGTGGCACTGAGCTTACACCTAGTACTAGTTATCACCCATAGACTGATGGTCAAACATATATTGTAAACAAATGGGTGGAAGGGTATTTGAGGAATTATGTGGCAGATCAACAATGAGCTTGGGTCAGATGGATATATCTCTGTGAGTATTGTTACAATACTACATATCATATGACTATACAAATGACACCCTTCATGGCACTTTATGGTTATGAGGCATCTAGTTTCTTAGATTTGTTGTTGGGAGACAGTGGAGTACCCCGTGCAGGTGAACTATTATAAGAAAGTAAGGATATAGTTGCTACTCTCAGAGACAACATTGCTAGAGCTCATAACCATCAAAAATAGTATGCAGACAAGAAGAGGACTAAGTGTAGTTTTGAGGTAAATGATATGGTTTACCTCATGTTGTAGCCATATAAGCAATCCACTCTCAAGAAGAGTGGTACAAAGAAACTCAAGCCATGCTATTATGGACCATTCAAGATCATCAAACGAGTTGGTGAGGTGGCTTATGAGTTGGAGCTTCCCACAGATAGTAGAGTGCACAATGTGTTCCATGTATCACACCTCAAAAAGGCATTGGGTTAGAATGTGATGCCTTCTATAGTATTACCTCCCTTGGATGATGAGGGGAAATTGATCTTAGTGCCAGAATCCATTCTGGATAGTAGAGAGAAGCAGCTTCGCAGGAGAGTAATTAGAGAGTATCTAGTTAAGTGGAACAATTTACCTATTGAAGATGCTTGAGGCCAAGCAATTTTAGGTGGGGCGGACCTGTAATTTTCCATTTTTTTTGGAGGAATTAATTATAAACTTATCAATTAAAAAATATATGTTACAAGGTAACTTTATAAATTAAATAAAAAATCTTCTAGAGGTTGCTGGAAGAAGCAGATAAAAATTAAAAAGGGAGGCCGACCTATCAAGGAAAAAATAATAAATAGGCATTGAGGGTTCATTGCCTATCATCAACATTTATTATTGATTTTTTCTTATGTGCATTGTGGAGCTTAGGGTTTCTGCAAATAGTCACAATTGGCCATTGAGAATGAAAACTCTCAATTGGTACGCAATTTTGAGGGTATAAGAGATCACCTAAATTATTGTAGCTGTGGGAAGGATATTTCAGTCCTTTCATTTGTGCTTAATTTTTGATTTGGATTTTCCAGTGGAGTTGCACTTTCATCATATCATCTTCAGCATTCAGTCTCCACCATTTGATCAATCCAGGTTCTTCATTTCAATCTGTAGTTGCAACAAGTTCTCAATTATATACAACCAGTTAGGGTTTCTTTGTAATGTGCTATGTCATAATGGTTTGGTGCTGAAATTTTCCATATCATTTGTAAAAATATTTGATTTTCATTGAATGAATACATTGGCACTATTATTTCTTTTATACCAGCAATATATTTTAGCAGTGTATTAAATTTAGGGTTTTGTTTAGTGGCCTATTGGTATGGGTCATTACAATATGACCCATATAGGTCTTGCACATACTTTATATATATCCCAACTTTCTAAAGGACCTTGGTTTTGTTGAATGTGTCATTTCCAAACAACACAACTAAATGGTTTAGGAGTTCTCCCTTTAATTGTTGATTTTGGACATTTCTCCATGTACATAAGGTGGGATCAAATATCTCCAATGTAATATCATTAAGATGCTTATAAAAAGTATCATTTCTTGCACAAAAAATCATGGGATCATTACTCTAAAGAGAGTGATCAATAAGTAAAATACAATTGGACAACATAAAATAAATAATTTTAAATTACTTGGAACCTTCTCTATCTTTATGGGAACTAAATCACCAGTTACTAAATTTGAGCATTTACATGTTCTCATACTACCAATATAAGAAGATCTAGGAAATGATGCAAAAAGTATCATGAGTAGAGGCATCCTCTAGTTCTTCCATCTTCTTAGAATAGGCAGTGGTTAGTACATTAGTTGTTGACAATCAAGTTCGTTCTATATGTGTAGATGATGGGGTTGAAAGAGGGTGTGTATTCATATGAACATAGGGAGCAACTAAAGTAACATAAATATTACATTAAATATACAATACATTAAATAAAAGATATAATAAATTAAAAGAAGAGGAACATGTTAATATATGACACTATGTATGCATAGTAACATGGACAACACGTGAACAAATTAGACCAAATTCACTATGGCCATGCATAACATGACGAGGATACAAAAATAACACACACAAATATATTTTAGTTCATGACATAAGAGAGTATGAAATATATAACATGAAATAAAATATGCTATTAATTAATATTTCATGACAACTTACTTGCAACATTGTTATCTCTCATTCAATATTTACACCCTCTCTTTTATCACATCAGTTTGAGGTTTTGTAAATACCAAACTAATGAGTTCTTCATTAATTTTTCAATATCCTCTTTATTGTATTATAAATATTTGTCAAATATGCAATGTCATCATCACATAATAGCGATTCTAAATCTATAATGATGCTACCATCTACTACAGGAGCCTTTATGTGAATATCAACCTTTGACAATAATATTAGTAACATCATGAAAAATAAAATAAAACCCTAACAAAAAGAACATAATAATATGAGTTTTTTCTCATATCTAATTTTTACAATTGCAATGAGGTTACTTGCATGATAGAAGCACTCAGAGTTACATGTTGATCTATGGTATGGGTCCAAGAGACCACTATGTGATCAATGTTGTGACAAAAACAAAAACAAAAAAATTTAGCTAAGTGAAACCAATAGTCTTACAGAATAAAAACATAATAATAAAATGGTATATATATAGTGCATACCACTCCCATACTAACTTTGTTTTTATCTATAATGTGATTCAAATTGTAATTGATGGAAAAATCTACCCTTTCTCTTATTGACCTCTAGTTGATCTACCTAAAGTTGATCTTTTGACCTATACTTGATCTACCCCTTTCAAACCTACTACATGTCTTACTTTACTCTTCATTTCCCTTAGTTGATGAAGTCAAATATGATAAATACCAATCTTTCTTAACCTACACTACATCAAATGAAATAGATAGTTGGTAAAGGGTTGATTTGTTTTTGTGAGGAAAATGATGATAAAATAAATTGCATAATCAAGTTTGATGCTAAAGCAAGTATGTTGATTTAAAGGTGGTGTTTCTCTTCTTGACACCAAGTTTGAATAAATAATTGGGTAATGAATACATAGAAGAACTCTATTTCATTTATGAGGGTCATAAAAGTGGAATGATCTATATCATGTTGATATCAAGGTGGTTTAAGAGAGGGAAAAAAGAAGAAGAGGTCTGATAGAAAATAGTTCCTAAAATATGACCTATTATTATCCCACTCCAAGATGGGTGTAAAAAAAAGAAAGAAAGTAATGAAGGGTTTTAGTAAATATGACCTAACTTATACATTCTGATCCATCACTGTCTTGTCTCTATAATTGATCAATTCCTTGTTTCCACCATATAGACAAGGTGGACTTTAAACATGAACAAGAAGATCATAAATCATATAAAAACTACATATTACAAATAAAGAAAGACCTTTTGTGTTCCCTACATTTCCTTGACACTTACAAAAATATATTTGATTAGATTACATATATCTTGGAAGAGGACAATATGATTCTAAACATGAATGTCTATTGAATCCTAGATTTGGTGAAATTTTTGTTCTATACAAGCTTGTTTCCTAGAAAATATTTGTAATGGCATCAGGTTGAACAACTTATCAGAGAAAAGTTCATACATGTCAATCTTTCCAATATTTGACAATGCTAGAGGTTTTAAATCTTTGACAATGTGTGAGCTTTCCAATTTTCAAAATGTGGGAGCTTTCCAATATTTGATTCGTTTATGTTATAAGAAAAGAGCATCATGTGTTTTAATTTGAAGGTAGGTCCCATCATTTAGCTAGGTAAATGTATAAATAGATCCAACTACAATGACATAACCATTATTCTTGAGTTTGGTTGAGTTGAGTTAAGGTCTTGTGAGCTTGCGTCTTAATGACACATGTCCAATGATCATGAACTAGATTAGTTAGGTTAAGTCTTGGCTTAGAAGTATATAGGGCACAAGATCAGAAAGGTTTTGGTTGAGTTAAGCTAAGGTCTTGTGAGTATGCATCTTAATGAAACATGTACACTAAATTAAATATTCATGTACTTGATAAGTCAAGTTAATTCTTGGGTCAAAATTTTTAAATTTAAATGATTTGAAATGAAACCTTATTGGATGTTATGTGTCCAACCAGCTTGTCTTTGTTACTTCAAATAATTTAAAACCATTTTCTTTGATTCCCTTCTATGGTGGGCCATGCTAGAAACATGTTGCCTCCTTAATTATCCTTTTAATTTAGGCCCTTTTAAATTCATTCATTTCAAGCACATGATCATAATTATTAAATTCATAACCTTTAAATGCTTTGCATAGATGACGAGCTTGCAATTTTAAGATGACATAAAATTTTCTATTTTTGATGATACACAAATTTTAAAGGTGACCACGAGTGTGTGATTTCAAGTTTCTTTCAAATAGTTATATTGACTTTACGATCTTGTGAAGTAAGCTATAGTGGTTTGAGAACATGATCATGGAAAGGTAAAACATAAGGTTTATAAGGATTATGATCTTGTGGTTTGCACTTATTGTGGGGAAATAAGGGGTGCTAACCAATAAGAAAATGACATGGAAGATTCTTTTGGTTGCGTGTATTCTAAAATTTAAAAAAATGAGCATTTTTTAAAGGAACATTGTATAAGGGTGATATGACTTTTCCTTTCCATGTTTTGTGGTGAGTTATTTCTCATGCAACAACTATAAATTTGTATCACTAGGTAATAATTTCTTCATGAAATTGTTCAGAGCCCTTAATTTTAATGGTGACAAAAGGTGTTCGCAACTTTTCCAAAATTTGTAGAGTTGTGCATGCACAAAGAATATTTTCTCAATAAATTATACAAAAACTTTGTACAAAAATGGTAGAGCTGAGCTCATCTATAAAATCTAGAAGTAAAGAGAGGACTAAAAAGGATATTTTTTTTGGAAAATGGGTATAATTGCTTCCAAGAATGTAAAATTATTTTGGTGTTAATGATAAAAAATGGAGGGACAAATGTACATAGTGCAAGAATCCAAAAATATTGGATTCTACTGAAATCAATTATTTTTGTATTTATTCAATAACAGAGTGAACCTTGAGCTAGTTTGCAATCCCTGGAACTTGAATTCGAAAAACTCATTTTTAAAGATGTTTATGCAAGCCCTAATTTAGTTCAAGACCTAGTAAAAATATATGACCCAACCATTAAATGTATCAGGAGAAAAGATAGAATAGTACTTGTCAGATTGGACAGGTCCAATTTCGTTCAAGCTTTTGGTCTCACTAGTTCCTAGTGCTAGGGAATTGACTCAAAGGAGTAGAAGTGTGTATATAAAATGAATGAAGAAGTGTAAAATAGATGGAAAATCCAAAAGCACATGCCCAAGGTTAATAAAAAACATGTTTCTATACTAGATAATGTCAACCCTCCTTATGATTTGACTAGGTTTAATAAATATTTGAAGTATATTGTGTATAGTCTCTATAAGGTCTTGGATGGTGATTTTACTAATTAGGTTATAGATATTTCATTATGGTGGCCATTGGTATTCAACATCCTCATGTTAAAAAGGACTATGATTATGTGGGCTATGTCATAAGCATAGTACACAATGATCTCGTGAGAATTCAATAAAAACCTGATCATGTAGACTTTTTGTACTGCTCAGTATTGATGCATCTAATTATATTATATAAAAATAAATATATGGATAGTGAGTTGCAATTGATGAAAGGGAATCAGTTTGAAACCTATCCTATCCAATTGTATACCTAAATTTGAGACTCCACCACATATCACTCAGATTATGTCTCTTGTCAAAATTGGATTGTTGTCCCAATAAGGAAAATATTAGGAGTTGTTGATGAGAGGATTCCATTGATCCTTACAAAAATGAAAAGGCCTTTCCATACTAATAGTAAAGGACCTATAAAGCATAGGGGTTATGTTTATTGTTTTGAAAACTTTACTATTTTTTAGAGTTTTTGGATGTCGACATCTATCCCACATACTTCCTAAATTTTTCCCTATTAGGGTAGGCATCGTTGAATTTATCTAGAAATTAACCATGATGGACAAGGAATATTTGGGTCCCTCTAGAAAGAAAGACAAATTTTTGCCTAGATTATGGGTGATTGGACATTTTTTTATTGGAAAATAGGCCATAGATTAGATGAATTCCTTCCTTAGGTAGTATAAATTGGATAGTTCCCAATTGCGATTTTGTGACCTCAAGAATTTTATTAAAAAAGCAATTCTTCATATGACCAATGGTACCATATTGTAACATGAACAAATAATTGATGAGGATTTTCTTAGGGACGAAATTAATGAATCTAAGTGGAATGAAATTTGAAGCCGATTGAATGATATTAAAAGAGTGGAGTCTAATTTCAAACATACAAATCCCAATTTCAAGGGTTTTTATCATGAGCTTTCTTATCGGCCAAGAATTGATTCCCTTTATGGAAAATTAGAGTGAGATTATGGAGAAGTTACCGAATATGTCAAGTGGGGCAGAGACAAGGGTAAACCCTAAAGATGTAGAATCTTCTCAAGGTGGTTAGCCACTAAAGCAAGATGGAAGAGGGATGAGATTGATTTCTCTAAAAGACCTATAGCCAAAAGTAAGAAAATAAAAAAATAAATAGTGAAAGATATAGATAAGGCCATAGTAGTGGAGAAAAGTCAATGTTTTAGCCAGTTGAGGAAAAGTATGAGAGAAATGCATAAGCCACCAAAAGGTGAGGAGCATGGAGAGAATGATTTAATTCTTGTTGATATAGTGGATCAAAGGTTAGTTATGTGTAATCAATTTATCAATGATGATGATTTTTTAAATACAAATGAGTTTAAAAGTGTTTTGCTGAATTTAAATGGTAAAGAACTGAGGAGCAACTTGAAGCAAAATGGTAAAATTGACGAGAAAAAGGAAGAGCTTGTTAATTCTCTACAAAAATGATCCAAATAATCATGCATGGATAGTGGAGAAAGCTAGGTACCTTTTAACCAAGAGTGGGATGTTGTTGTTTCCACGATGGGATCTACATTATTCATTTATTATTTGATTAAATCAGAAGATATCCAGATCCAATTTTCAGATGCAAGATAGAGTGTGGTGATTTTTTTAGAGGTTTGGATTTTGATCCAAGATGTAAAACACTTGCAATATGGTCACTTGCCCCTACTACACAAAACCACATCTAATAAATGTAAAAGGAACCAGACAAGGGGACAAGTTGGTTTAGAATGTCAACATGGTTTGTGGTGTGGAGATGACTAATTTCCTTGCACATTTTTCATTTCTAAATAAGGTCAAATATGAAGACCTAGAGAAACAAATTGTAGATAGCTACCTTCAGCTAAATGAGTTAGCCAAAGAATATGACACTTACGTCATTGATAATTTCAAGTTCCAAGATAAAGTCAAAGAGTTGAATGAGAAATTATAAAGTGCTTAGAGGCCTCTTGCTAAGGAATGGATAGGTGTTACAATTTATCCTAAAGGTGATCCAAATTCTACTAATAATGTTGTTTCTATTCCTATAATTGATATGAAAATGTGAAGGAATATGTTGATAAAATTGAACAATTAGAAAAAAAGGAAAAAATATTTAGTTAAAATATTGTTGAAAATTTTACAACATAGAGTTGAATTTTTGAAATGAAAGGTGCAAGATGCTTATGAATCACATAAGACATTGCAAAAGGAAATGTAAAAATGTGATAATGCTAGTACAATTTTAGATCCCCATTTTAAATTTTGGTCTCGAAATAAAATCTTGATGGAAAAACTCACAACAATTCTACCACACAGAACTGCTTTACTAAGAAAAATGTAGAGACAAAGGTGATGGTAGATAGAGTTACCACATTGGTTTCTTTCTTTAAAGAAAATGACCGAATAATTAAAACTAAATTATAACCATTTATGGATTCTTACAGTCCATTCTTTCCAACTATTTTTTAGAGTGATGATAAATTGAAGGAGGCTACAAAGTGAAAGGGGTTAGAAATATTGTCAATAATGTTGAAACAATTATGGGTAAAATGGTGGAAATTAACATCGTACAATTTAATGAAATTATAGATAGTTTGTTTAGAAAAGAAGTAGATATGAAAATTTTTATTGCACACCCAATAGTTATGATAGATTCTTTTTGGAATAATTGTGTTCAATAGTTGGAATCTGTTAAATCATTCATTTGGCTAGCATACGTAGATGTGATTTTATGGGAGGTGGCAATGAATCAAAATCTTGCCTAAGGAGTCTATTGGTGATAATTTGTGTTTTTATGCTGATAATGTAGAGTTTAGAAGGACATCATCTACATGAGCACATTGAATTTCTTGTTGAAGGCTTTGAGTGACCCACATTATAGAATTGAGAAATGTTCCTACAAGACATGAAGAGTATTGCCATGTTTCATATGATACTGATTATTCTCCACTGTGTCAATTTTTAGCATCTATAGCATTTATAAATTTTAAAAAATCCCTAAGTGATCCTTTTCTTATGGAAATCCTTGTCTTATAAAAGGATTTTCAAGATCACTTAGGAGGGGATGAGAAATTTTGAATTCATTTATTGTAGGGCCAGTCTCAGTCTAGTCCAAGGGTTATGTTATGAATATATTAATGTGCCATGTTATAGAGAAATTAGAAGTTTAGATTTGAGTCATATTGTGTTGAGTATCATTTTGCACTTGATAAATCTGTACATGAGAACCATTGTTTCAAATATAAATATAACTTAAGTTTGATGCTCTCCTTTGTGTCATGTTTGTAATTTTGGGTTTACTAGGTTAATGATTCACTTAATTCAATTCATTATTTTCAAAATGTATTTGTGTTAATTTTTGGCTATGATCAATGATCTTCATTATATTTTCTAAAATTAATTCATAAAATAAAAACACTACATACACAATTTATACAAATGCATGGATGGAGAAGAGTAATAAATCCATTTGTATTCAATTGATCCAATGATCTTCATTTTAATATGGTATATACCATTGAAATATACAGTCCTAATTTCCCTTTTATAGATAAACAAGGGAAGTGAACAAGCTTCAGACCAGAGTGACTTTTCCAAGTGTTAAATTAAAGCATACAAGTCAAATTATATTATGTAAACATGTCAATATAGAATAGATAAGAAACTTGAAATAATTTCTTTCTTTCTCTTTATAGTCATACATTTCAACCATGTTGCTAATCTTCTTCTCCATCGAACTCTATCTCTGTATCAGCTAATTCATATTGTAGAATGTAAGTAGGATTTTTTGTATCATCATCAACATTGACATTTTTTTCTATAATGTTATCATCCTCATAAACATTAACTTCTAGATCATCCTGATCTAGTTCCTCTTCTTCTACATATTCATTAGGCACAACATCAATTAAATGTTGACTGTGATCATCATCTACATCATCTTTTACATCTTTGATACCTTCTTCTTCCATCAAATCATACTTTACTAGCCTACCTCTTGGATCATGTCCAACAACAAATAACCAAATTGGTTTATGTGAAACCTCTAAGTAAAATACTTGCTCACATTGGCTTGGAAGAGCACATGGCTCATAATTTGTAGATGGATCAAATGACCTTATATTAATCATTGTAAACCCATTATCATGTTCTATAACACTTCTTCGAAGATCATTTTGATTCAACTATAGCTAGTACCATTGGATGACAAACATAACTAATTTGAAGGATTTAAAGTCACACTCTAGTATATCATCCAAAATTCCAACGTATTAAGTTTTTGAGACTTGAGAATGTACTTTTCTTTTAGATGAAACATTAGTCACTTGAAAGACTAGAGGTATCCTAGAATCACAAGTTTCCTTAGTGTCATCCAAGTTTTTTATTCAAAATTTATGACCATTGCACCACATAGCCTTGTGGTGTTTCACCTACAATATGTCAAACATGTAAAATTATGACATCTCATATCTAATCATGGTCTACTATATGCAAAAAATGAAACATTAGTCACTTGAAAGACTAGAGGTATCCTAGAATCACAAGTTTCCTTAGTGTCATCCAAGTTTTTTATTCAAAATTTATGACCATTGCACCACATAGCCTTGTGGTGTTTCACCTACAATATGTCAAACATGTAAAATTATGACATCTCATATCTAATCATGGTCTACTATATGCAAAAAGTAACACACACACATACACACACACATTTAATAATATGGCTGATAAAGATTTTTTTAAAATATACGTATTATCTCTTAAATGATAGCCTAAATCAATTTCCCTTGGTGTAACATTGCAATTTCTATTATTTTGAGCTTCTTAAACCAATGAAGTGAAACCTTCCCATATTAATCCCTGTCCTCATTGTTGACACTATTCAATTCATACTATTATACAATCAACATTGTTTGCAACATGAAATTGTAGTGCATCCCACTGTCGAGCAACTATTTTTTATTTTTATTTTTAAAATTACAAACAATGTACAATTAGTTAACTACCATAGTATATGACCTTAATTTATAATTGATGCATTTTGACAATTAATAATTAACTAACTACAATGATATATAAAAATGAAATGTAAATTATATTCAGATTGATGTCTATGAACATCTTATAATTACCTTTCACTTTCCTCAATATACCTATCCCAAATAGGTACTCTTGTTGAAATTTATTAGTGAAGTTGGGATCCCAAATGTAGTCCAAATGCAAGATTGTTGCTGCAAACTTAGGAAGATATTTATAAATTTACACCATACCTTGATATACCACATATCCTTCCACCATAGAATCCTCAGGATGTTCTCTTTGTCGAAATAAATCCTTCAAAAACTTAACTGCCTCTCAACCATCCACATTGACCTTGTTTGCACAGATCAACATAATTCAATCTTCTCAACTTGGTATATGAGGTAGTGCTCTTGTGCATTAAAAAATGTCATAGGTAGACACTTTTTTATTTAACACATTATATGCAAAATTTCCCTTTACCAATAATATAGACATTCTTTATGAATTTATTTACATGGCAACCTTCTATAAGTGATTGAAGATGCAAATATATTAATAAGATTTAACAAATAACATACAATATATTATGTGAGTACAAGTAAACCACATAATATAACAATATTAAACAAATTTTTATATATTTACAATAATGGTTTTTAACCTCATGTATTTTCCAAGATCATGTATAAATTTCTAGACATTGTTATTGAAATGATATGGGATATATAGAGGTAGAACATACTACAATTATATTTATAAATAAATATTTTTATTATTTTTATAAATATTGTAAACATAATACAATTAAAAGTACATGGAGTATACAAATATGTGGTAAATGAATTACCTTAATGAAGGTATTCCAATCATATATTTTCATGTCTACCCAAATTCATTTTTCTATTTTATGATATTGTTTATGTTCACAACAAATCCTATGGGAAATCAATTTTTCTTTATAACATCACTTTGCTACTCTATTAATAATCAAGGAAGGTTGCTTATATTAATATGCTCTGCATTAGTACTATTTAATTGAATGAAAATTTTCAAACTATGATTAGATTCCTAAATGCTACAATTTTTTTTTTTGAAATTTTCTCTCTGTCATGGCTTCCATCCAAAGTTTTCCATAACATCTCTATTATGTTCATCTTGATAGGCATAGTCTCAAATAAGAACACAATTTGTAGCTTCTCATAGTAGGGAAACCTACAAAACTATTTGGGCTAACTTTTCATTCCCTTTGGAAGCTGAACATTAATGCCTTGATGCCCTTCATGAAGTATATAAGTGAAAAAAAATTAGCGATATCAAACATTGTGAATTAAAACACAAGTAAACAAAGCATAGTATATAAATATAAATTCTAAACATGTCATATATGATAGATAAATAATTTGATTGAATGAGTACATTGCCTTGATGATTAACTCTATTAAATTCCAACTTCCATAGGCAAGGTGTCATTCTTTGCAGTTATGATGTGGTCTCTTCTTTTTCATTGAAAAAATATTTTTCAATAGTATGATACTTATGATTTCTATGGAGGAAGTGTCTAAGCTCATCAAACACATGCTTTTGCAAACTGTTGAATAACTAGATTTCATCTTTGGACCAAAAACTAGACATACCGAATTTTCCTTTATTTGAAGACCTGCAAGATCATGTATAATTGGATTAGATATGCATATTTTTAAAATTATATATATATATTCAATAGATTGTTAAAAAAAACATGATATATGCTTTATAAAATCCTAATTTTTTTTTGATAAAAAAGTAGCCAAAAACTAGGGGGCTAGCCCTTTACAACAGTGGTGGAATAACCATAAAAAACCTGCTGGCAATCAACACAAAACTAGCTTGCAACCAACACACAACCAAACAGTCCCCCTAATGGTTCATATCAAAAATATTATAAATAGTATACTAGTATATAGAGTTACTAGTAATCCTACTTTTAAAACTAGCAAAGTTTAACAAGTTAACAAACTGCATGTAGGTGGTCATTGCATCATACCACCTACAACCCATAAATAAGTTCAGCATAAAAAAAAAAAAAAAACCATCAACAATAGATGGTGAGAGACCAGAAGAGTACCAAAAAATAACAAAAACTAGAAAGCCATTAACTAGCCTCCTTTTTCTTTCCCTTCCCATCCATGAGAACCTTGGCCCAGTCATCAACGAGGAAGCTACAAAGAAGCTTCATGTCCTCCTTTCCAAGGTTCTCCTCCTCCAAGTTATTAGCCAACAACTAAAGAGTGGTAGCTGCCACGTGTGTTACTTTGAGAGTGAACTTGGATAAAAGGTTGAATCCATCTTCCACCACCATGCAATTTTCCCTCATCTCCTTGTGTTCCTTACAGATAATAGGTTCATTCTCCTTGGTTTCCAGCTTTAGGGTCCAACTACAATTCTCCAAGGGGCTCTACTTAACCTGCACATTAGAAATGTTACCATGGCCTTTCAGGTTCTCCTTGCCCTCTTTACCAACCAGGGAGGAAATAGTGTTGGGGTAGGCATTGGTGATATTGGGGTGCTCCTGGTTGATAATGGAAGGTAGGGTGATGGTGGTAGAGACATGAGTGGGGTCAAGAGAGGGGTCCTTCTTAGTGTTGTCTACCTCAAAGTCCCAAGTACCATCAAGGGTATCATCCCATTTCTCCACATCTTTATCCATCTCCTCTTTCCCCTTATCCATACCATCCCCCAAATTCTTGTCACTCTCCTCAGAGTTGGTGTCCTCCTCCTCTTCTTCTTGAGAGTGACTGACCATTTGTTTGTATCAACCTCGGGTCTTACCAATTCTTCCTGACTTTCTTCTACTCCCACAAATTTCCTCATTTGAGTCACCACTTTCAACTTTTACCCTCTTGTCCATTTTAATTCTTTTATTGGGCTCCGACTCAAGGGTCAAAATTTTATTTTTCCTTCCCTTAGTAGGGGTTTGGCTAGGAGAGGGCTAAGGAGTAGGGCCTTGGCTACCATTAGTAAATTTCAAATGCAAGGGGGGGCTAGAGGGGAGGATGTTATTGATATAAATCACACGAGGAGGGCAAAGGGTTAGGTTAAATTGGAAGAGGTGGAACATGAGCCCTTGGTGGAGAATGGTGAAATTGGCCCCTCCTTTTTTTTAAATCTCTAACATCAATGATAGTGTCCTCAAGGGCATGCAATAGGAAGAAAGGAATACTAACAAATTCCCTATTGTAAAAATGGTTAAGTAGAGGGAAATGATAAAAGTAATACACACCGTTCCTACTCTCTAGTGTCAAATACTTCATTATCATCAAATAGACATCATCCCAGGGCTCCAGAAGCTTGTATCTCCTAAATCCTCCCTGAAATCAATCGAAAGCTTCATTCTCCTTTGAAGAAATTGGACAGGCTCACCTCATCCACCACCTTCCTGATTTTCTTCCATTTCCTACCCTTCATCTCTAAACCTATTACCATAGCAATAGATTCTTCATTCACCTAAAAAGAAATGCCATTAATGGTCACCCACCTATGCTTCTATGTCGTGATGAACTATTGCAAACAATTTTCATCGTACCTCACCATAGCCTACATTTAGGGGACAAATCCTCCTTCCTTAAGCATAATCCAAGTGGCTTGCCTCTTGGAGAAGTCCTCTAACTTTGTGGGCTCCAATCTATTTAGGTCCCCACCCATGGAAAATTTCTCTTCAACCAAATCTCCTTCCACAATCTTAGTAATTCTCATTTACACCGAAGAAATCACCAAGGTAGGCCTAAAATAGAACAATTAGTGGATAAAAGCTTTCATTTTTTGTTCTTCACGAGCTTGTGAATATAATGTACATGCCAGTTAGTGGTATCATTACAAGGAGTGTAAGGATTTTGCACATAATACCATAATGATCTGGCCCTAGAATTAATGTGAACTTTTCCCTTAATCATGCCATAACATTGCTCAATAATGGCATTAGTTTTAAAGCTTGTATTGTTTATTAATTCACCTTTTCTGTGCCTTTTCATGATGCAATCATTATTATTTCCTTTTGTGAGATGTCTTGTCAACATTATGGCAACCTTAACTATCATAATAATAGCAATTCCACCAAAAATGTATATTTTACAAAGCTTGAGAGTCATCTAACCTGAGTTAGTAGGGCCTTTTCGCTGCAAACAAGGGAATGCACATTCTTGGGTAGCGATTTCATACTCCTCCAACTTTTAATATTCACAAATTCAAAACCACACACTGCCAAGGCATCTACCACCACATTGCCTTCTTTGTAAGTGTGTTATAAATCATAATGATCTAGTTTTGTAAGATAATGCCATATGTCCCCCAGGATGTGCCTTAGTTTCCAACCAGGTTGAGCTCGACCCTTAACTGAATCAATGATGAATTTATAGTCCCCCTCAATGGAAAGTCTTTTGACCTTCATTTCCACAACAAATTTTAGCCCCCATAGTAAGGCGATGCTTCTACCACATTATTTTTTCCTTGACCCAAACTTATTGAGTAGGTAACTAGCACATTGCCTTTTTTATCTTTCAACACACCACCCTCTGCCACAAGCCCCTTATGTGTTGCCCCTTCAAAATTTAGTTTGACAGTGGGGCTAGTGGGGGGGTTCCAACATGTATTTCTTCTAACAACCACCTTCAAGTTGTCAAAATTATGGAAATTGTGAAGAATATTCCATCTCTCAACAATATCCTCCTCTTTCCTACTTAGGGGGGTTCCTCTAAAAATTTGACTTTAGTTGCCATAACATTCTTAGTAATGAGCTTGCCTAGAATCTCTCCCATGATTTCCTCACCCCTTTCCTCCTCACAAAAGACCCAGTTATTTCTCTCCTTCCAAATGCCCCATCAAACATGTCGAGGGAGGATAATCCAAAGGATTCTAAGGTGGGGATGGTAGAATGAGTAGCTCCAATTCTCCATGAATTGCTTCGTTCCTCTATTCATAACCCAATCAATTGGGAATTTTTTCCAAATGTAGGACTAGACCTTTAAGGGTGCAAGCCCATTCCAGAAAGAGGTGGGTTATGAATTCCTCTACCTTATTTCATAGATAACATTTGTTGGTGATTGGTAAGCCTCACCTTTGAAGGTTATCAATTGTGAGGATTTTGCCATGCATTACCGCCCACCAAAAGAAGTTCACTTTTGGTAGTAACTGACTAATTCAAATCTTTCTCTAGCTTATCATGGTCTGATCATTTTTGACAATGAGCTAGTAGGCAGACTTAATGGAGAACTGACCATTCATCTGCTTATCCCACACCACCTCATCTTGTGATCATGCATAGGAAGTACAAAGTGGAAGATTAGATCCTCCAACTCTTTGATCAAGATGTCCTCACTATTTGGTATATCGAAAGTGGATAAGTCTTTCCATTTCCCATATCATTAATATGGTCCACCACTCTGGGCCCCATCATTCTTTTTAGAGATTTCTGAAGGCCACCAAATTTTTCATAATTGAAAGGTTTCCCCTCTATCTAGTTATCCTCCTAGAATATGATTCTTCTCCCATTCCCAACCAACCATCTCACACCTTTTCTCAGAAGGGCCATGTTTTTGAGGATGTTATTCTAGATCTTAGACCCACTAGGCAGATCATTATTGAGGAGGTTATATCTAAAATGAGTGTTAGCAAGGTACTTAGCCTTCATAATTCTTCCCCAATCAGTTTAATTTTCCACCAGTCTCCACCCCACTTTTGTGAGTAGAGCCTTATTCATATTAGCCATTCTTCTTATACCCAGCCCCCCTTTATCCTTCAATTTGTACACAATTTCCCAATTCACTGGACTCCATTTATTGTTCTCCTCTATGCCAGACCAAAGGAAACTCCTTTGCACTCTTTCAAGTTTGTCTTCCATGTGTTGGCTGATCTTAAAAATTGAAAGTAGATGGGAATTCCCTTGAGCACCACACCTAGGAGTTGTAGTTTTCCCACATTGCTAAGCAACTTGCCCTTCTACCTACTAAGCTTCTTTTGCATTCTCTCTAGGACAGTGTTCCAATAGTTGGTTGAGACCTATTTCATGGTTAGAGGGAGCTCAAGGTATGTGTCAAGAGGTTTTTTGATCAACAACCAAGAATATTTTTTATCTTCACTTGCAAAATCTTGATTAATTTGTTGACTTGAGAAATTCTCATAGTTGGAAAGGAGGTTCCTCCATGCTTTAGCTTCTTGTGTTGAGGACTCACCGAACAGGAAGGTATCATCCAAAAATTGTTGGATAACCTTAGGCATCAGTGTGGTAGCAGGTTGAATACCTTTTAATTCACCTAACATAGCCAATCTACAGAATGCTCTCCCTAACACTTTAGCCACCATGATAAAGAGGTAAGGGGAAAGAGGGGCCCCTTGTCTTAAAGCTCTACCTACCTCAATTGTTAGTGTCCAACCTAAAATTTATAACATACCACATAAATGTGATAGCTCAGGGGCACCATGAATTGTCCATACAAGAATTGCATGTAATTGAGATTGTCTTTGTTCTACTTATCTAGAGATGTCATATGTAGCGATACCATTCCACAACTCTGGTAACTCATCCATGAGAGACTTGGTATATACTTTGATATCTTTAACTTGATAGTTACCTAGTTGAATGAATATAAACATTATATAATTATTATAACCATTTTATCGTAATATATATAATTCAACATACATGACTATTAAATGAAAAAATACCTGGAGCAATCATTGCCAACATTATGTACTCCCTCTTTATTGACATCCATAGAGGAATATTGTTACTGATAAAAAAATAGGCCACACCAAGTAAATAGATCTCATCTCTCTAAAGGATTGACAATATCCCCTGCCAATGAAAGCTAAAGATTGTGAGGTTCTTCTTTAAAGTGTGGCCTTTTTACTCCATCTCCCTAAATTTAGAGCCATCTACATGCATTCAAATAATTTCAACTCTACTTCTATTCTAAGCATGGTAATCCATAAATTATGCTAAGCTTTTGCACCTAAATAAATGTTGGAAACATGGAATAATGGGAATATAAAAAAGAACTTGTGAGACACTTTTTTGGTTAGTACTTGATCTATTTAATATCTACTAATATGGAACTTCAGGCATTCTATGCAAATTCATGTTGTTTATGATATATAATATGATCATTGGAACATGTATCTATTACTTCATACTCTATTTATCTTTCATAATGGTAGTTAATTCTTAGTATGAGCAAGGTAGAATATTCGAAGGTGGTAAAAAAATTCACCTATGAATCTAGAAAGAAACTAATAATTTGTAAATATAAAGAATATTAAATGCTACATATTTCAACCTTTTATTGACTAGTGATGAAATAACAACAAAAATACATGAAAAAAATATTATATGTGTGTGTGTGTGTGTGTGTGAGTGACATACCTCAACATACATGAGATTGCTAAGTTGGATAAACTATTCATAACCTTCAAGTTCATAAATAACAATACAAAAAATATAAGATTTTTTTAGGAGCCTTCATAAAGGGGCTCATATGCCTTCTTAAGTACATGTAAATCATGAATAACATCAAACTCAACATTAGCCAGTACTAAATGTGTCATGGATCAATGTATTTGTACCATCACCTTTATTTGTATTTTCTAGTGCATGATCATCTTCTTCCATAGTATAATTAGCTTCATATTCTATATTAACACCTCCAAGTTCCTCCATTTCATGATAAACCACATTCTTTGAACCATGATAGTCCATATCATATGCCCTAGGGCACCCTGACTAATAAAAAACCACAATCATGATATAAACATAAATATTGAATATGCAATCAATATAAATACATATAGGAAAAAATTATCAATGGACGATAATACTTCCCTCCTTCAATGTGACTATGCCACCTACAATTACTCTCAACTATTGTGTCTAAAAGTCTTCTAGTCTTTAAGCCCGTGCAATATTTGTAGGGAAATAAAATTTGCTATCACCTCTTTTAAATGTAGATCACAATCTAGCAATTGTCTCTTTATTTTGTTCTTCACTAATATTATCTAAATTTATGATTTATACCAAATCTAGTAATGAAAAAAATTGCATTATGTCTAATACCCATGTTCTAAAAAACCTACAAAGAAAATTATGCCCTTCTTGTTATCTCTTGTCATGATAGCTTCTATTCATTTTTTTATTGGTAAGTTTTAAGATAATATCTATTTCCATTGATCCAAAGGCTAAAGGGTAAACTAATTATAAGGAAATGACTCATTCAAATTTACTTGGTCAATTATTACAAGTTATGAGAAAATGAAAAGATTGAAAAGAAACACCTCAAGTGGAAAACTTATAAGTTGTTCATTGCTGGCAGAGAAAAAATTGTACAAAAAATCCTTTCTTCTTATTTTTTCTACTATGCCTCTAATTGGATTTTATCTAATTACCAAACCAACAAGTTAGAGAAGATTAGGAGATAATTTATTTGGTCTGATGGTATGGGTAGTAGAAAGAGGTAGTGTTAAATGGGAATGGTGATGCTCACCAAAAAATATTGGAGGTATGGGTCTCAAAGATCTAAAAATACAAGGAGTTTCCTGTGCTTCTATTGGATGTATTAATGACCTCCTTTTACTGCCTTCCTATTCCTTTTCACATTCAAGTCTTTCTAATGATTCCTTAGAATCCTAGACTGATTGAGCTCTCAGTCTTTCTTTGAGCATTGAGTTTCTCTTCCAATTGCTTGGTGCTTTCATTAGAATTTCATTTTCTTCTTTTGTGTTCTTCATTTCATCAACTAACTAGTGTACTTTATCTTCCATTTTCTTTCATTCTTGAGTTATAACTTCTAATTATTCCATTTTTTCATGATATTGTTCATAAAAAACATTATTTTATTGTTAGACAAAGGCATGTCCTTCTTCCATCATAGCCGTTTCTTCTTCCTTGGGTTTTAGCAATTCTCCACCTTGTTGTTTTTCTTCTTGGGCTATTCTTAGTTCTTTTGTGACTTGATATCTTGCCAAAATGACATTTCCTTATCTTATTCCAAGCTTTACTCATCCTTTCTACTACTAACTCTTGTTCCTTCTTCATCATCCTAATTCTTTTGGTTAACTTCTCATTACCCACCATTAGGTCTAATATTTCTTCTTTTGATTCCCTAGAACTATTTTGTTCCTCTAGATTTTCTATTAGCTCTTGGCTATCACTCAATTTCCTCATTTGCTTTTTACTCTTGGCAAATTACTCTCTAAGTTTTTTTTGAAGTCCTCGATAGTGCCTAGAGCATCATCAAGTTGTATGATATGAAGTCTAGTGGCTACCATTTGATCTTCCCTCAATTTTCCACACTTGTTACTACTAGGCTCTAATCACTAATACCAAAATTTACTCCCATAGGGTACTTATAGCACCATTTTTGAGGATAAGAAGATATAGATCCAACAAGGGATTTCTATCTCAGAGAATGGTCAGACTGATAGATGGATCACCACTGATGGATGGGATCTTGTTAATGATTGGAAGAACATTGATATTGAAAAACAAACCTATAATGAAGATGAATGAGATTAAAGATGTGAACAACATAAAGTTTTTGATTTGAAAATTTTATCCTATTTTGTAATTTGTAAATGACTATGACTATGACTATGCCTATGACTATGACTATGAATACATCTCTCCTAGTGCTAGCATAGTATGCTTGTATTACTAACACCCTAGTCATATCATACTCACTCTTTCATGTTGATAAACTATTTTAATATAAAAAAGGTTATGAAAAAATGTGAACATAAAATACATATGCCAAAATGAGAACATAAAATAGATATGGAAAAACAAGAACATAACATAGATAACATAGAAATTTTATGTTTCATTTTCAACTGGCCTTTAGAGATAAAATTTATGCCAATAACATTATTCTATTAAAAATAAATCAAATATAAATCTAACATAATAGGAGAAGAAATAGTAATGGTTATAGTGAAAGAAATCAATGTGTATATATGTAAAAGAGAATGGAAATGGTACATCCTTTCATTTGGGTAAGTGACAATGCTACATCCTTGTTGAAAATCTAATGGGAAAGTAAGATACTGAGAGAGGGTGGTGGTGAATCATGATCTTAAAAAACTTTAAACTTCAAACAAGTGTCAAATTTGATATCTTCATCACTAATCCTTATCTTAACAATACCATAAATCAAATGAATATTTACTTCAATCTATTATTATATATAGTAACTAATAGCATGAATAGTTCCCAAACATGTAAAGTAACTCATAAAACATGAACACAAAGACTTGGTTACGTAGAAAGCATCCAAGGTCAAGGTAAAACTGTGATGGGGATGACAACCACAAATCTTCACTATTGTTGAAATAAAGTTCTGTTAGGCATACAAATTTGATCACTTCTGGTGATATACCTTGTGAGGGGTTTTCCCTATTAAGAGCTTACAAGACTTATATAGTCTACCTTGTGTTGGTGTTTGAAACTAATAAACAACAAAATGCTCAATATCACGGTGAAAATACTCATACAATCTAAGGGTTAGCCAATTCCTAATAGCAATTACATGAATAAACCACTACGACCCAACTTCCACGAAACCAAAGGATGGTTTCCTACTCTTTTGGCTCTACTAAACCAAGGCGGGTATACCTAAGGATGATTCAAATGTAAACTGCTGTGTAGGGATTCTTTTAGTTTCATTCTAATTCTCATCTATTACCCACTAACACATGAGAAATTTAATTCACTTCCTTTAATGTTCTCAAACTTATATGCATCCCTTATTAGCAGATCTAGTCATAATTCTCCTAAGATTTACAAATATTCCTAGAAATAACAGCTACCTAAGACTCGAAGAATAGATATAAATGAGTAGTGATCAACATTTATAACTTTGAACAAAATGGAACAAAAATGATTTTTATTTTATAATTGGTTTGATATGCAGCAACAAAATTCATCCTTGTTCACTTCTGACTTATGTGACTAGTGCCTTATCCATTGGGAAGAAAATTGACTATTGGCGGGAGATCTAATTCAAATGACTTGTAAATGAATTTATCAATTGTAATCACCCATTCCCATTCTTATGAAGTATCACTCTCATAAATTCATAAATCCTGCTGATTTACTGAAGCATTTCTATAATTCTTTGAATTAAAAGCAACAATGAAATCAACATACAATCCATCCAGATTGCATTCAGTCAATTTAAACCTTATCTAAATGATTTCAAAGTAGATAAAACCATAAGATGGAGACAGAAATTGATGACATAGATATAGTGTAAATACCCTTTTGTATTATCCTTTTAGATGACTAATATAACGACCAATAGAATGGAAAGCCCAGAATACCTTGCTGATTCTGTCATTTCTATATATCATCAGAGAGTACAATAGGAAATAAACCCAAAAAAAGTACACACTATTGAAATGACTATATTCTCTCAAAAGACTCAAAATTATACAAAACTCAGACCCTCACATTGCCTTGAAAACTCATTTATATAGGCATGAGTTGCAACAAGCAAAGTGCAGATGTGATTGATAGGTGTCCTTCAAAAAGATTTTTTACACACACCTGTAACAAAAGACAAAATGAAAATAATAGAAAGGCTTATACATCAAACATTCCTTTTTGGACCCACTTCTATTATTTCCTTTGAAAAGGCAAGAATACTTTGATCAGATTCCTTTAGTGTTCTAGTTCCTTGGGATAGGTGGCTATCAAATGTGACAATGATGAGTCATCTCCCACTACCTAAGGATCCTCTTTTTCTTTATCATCAGTAGCAGAGGTGGCTTCTACTTTTGTATCCTCTTCTTTATTATCATCCTCCACCTCATCATCTCCTTCTGTCTGTTCTGTAGACATAAACTCTTCCTTCCACTTATTGTAGGTAGTGTCCTCCGGCCAATCAAAATTTATAACTTCTCTTTGTACAGTTTCTAAAGAATTTGCATTTGCCTCTATATCAACAAAATCTTTTCTGATGGAGTTATAGAATATCTGTATTTTTACCAACTCCTCATTTGTCATTGCCCATAATAAATGGCCTGTTTAATTTATAATCTTATTTATTCTCTCACAGAAGGCTTCATCTAGCTCCCTCTTCCATTCTTCCTTTTCCTTTATTTTATCAACTATCTTTAGATCACAAGGGAATAAATCAAATTTTTCCGCAAAATACTTGGAAAAAAAATTAATTAATCTTCTATAGAAAGAATATTGCTTATCATCAAAATCTTGCAACTTATTTAGTAAATAAAAAATTCCTACTATCTGATGATACGTAAGCTGAATAACAGATATACACATAGCAGTGATATTTATACTTCTCTTTGTCCACTTCTGTACAATGGGTTTGAAAATAGCTTCATTTTGCTTCAATTCATCCCTGATTGTTGAGATTCTTGCTAATTGATCAAAAAATGTGGGCCATTCTATCCTATCTATTAAATACATGATACCTTGCCTCAATTTTTCCTCATATTGATTATTAAGTTTTACATGCATTGCATATAACTTATTCTTCTCCTCTTCAAAATCCTCTGCATTATAGAACTGAGGCCTTTCTGGAGTATCGGGTATCTCAATAATTGGTGTTGATTTAAAAGGCTCAACAGGTTTCCTTGGGGGGGATGCAATCCTAGGTTTACTAGTCTCTCCTAATTTTCTTTTCCTAAGAATCTTCTCCATTTGAGTTACTTTATTTTCTAATGATTGTATTTGCATACCCCTCTCTTCATATGCTTTCAACACTTCTTCAAATCTAGCATTGAGTTGGGCGAATTTATCTTCCTCTTGGCTAGACACTATGCTACCAAATTTTAGCATCTTCAATGCCATTCCAATTATTTGTTTACTACCTACCTCACCAACCCTAAACACTGTCAATGCACTAGTATGCTTTGCAGTGGGAATCTCATGCATTCTAGTATTTTCCCTTTTTTCCATGGACCATATAACAAGGGCTTGGTGGTCATCACTAAATTTGACTCCTTTATGAGCCTATAGTATTTCTTCAGCAGTCCTCAGTTGAACATCCCTCTGTTTCCTTATTGAATAAAAAATAATGGCATTTGCTATATCCCATTTTGGTAGAAGGAGGACTCCTGACTGTCTAACTATTTGCCTCCCAGCATCAAGAGTAAACTGGGCAAAATCATTCAAAAATTTAGATTTCACCTCTTCCTTAATATCTAAATCAGGTTTGTCTGGCTATTTCACTTTTATCTTCTCATAGGTTTTCTCAAAATTGCCCATGTTTAATCTCCACAAAAATTGAGCAAAAGCCCCAGACTTTACAAAATTCTCATCATTAATAAACCTTTCAGAAGCTTGGGCAACTATCAGATCAATTTCCTTACCTTGGTAATTAGCAATGGTTAGGTCCAAGGAAGGTGTAGGAGGTTCTTGTGGCTCTCCAATATCCAAATCTATAGAAGTAACAATCACATCCCCTTCTCCACCCATTTGTCTAAGCTGCTCCCTTAAAGATGCTTCATCATTGATCTGGATTGGGGACTGGCTTGGGGAGTATTGTTCTACCTGAGAAGAAGAAGATCCCTGTTCTAATTTTGCCTTTTTGGAGAGTTGGCTGCAAATTGACTTCCTGGTCTTGGCCTTTGATGAAGGGGTGCCTGTTGCACAATTTGAACCATTATATAACCTGCCCTTCTCTGCAAGGTATACTGGCTGGGAGCCACCACATTTCTTCTGCTTATCCTTCTTTGTACCTCTATAGCCTTGTTTGGATGTGTCTCAACATATATGGCTTTCTTCTCATTCATGGTTGGGATTATTATAGCAAAATTATTCATTAATGCTTGCATTTTAGCTCCCCAGTATTTCTTATCTTTCAATGGGTCATACTGGGGGTCAAAAGCATTAATGAATTCTGAAGTCTTACTGAATACTATCCACTTTTCTTTCCTCAATTCCTATTCTTGCAAAGTGAAAACATTTCTAATTATATCCTCAAGATAATAAACTTTTTGTACCATACAAGAAGCTTTCACCCTCTCTCTTAAGAGGTCATATAATCCTTCAGGATCAATAAATCTAGCATGAGACTTTGCCATGTTATATCTATCTAAAAACAAATTAAGGTGCTTCCACCCCTTCCTAACAAAAACAAAATCATGCACTACAGTAACAATTGGAAAGAAGGTACCCTTCTTAGACAATTCCCTCTCATCTATAGTGCTTATCTACCATAGGAGCTCAGCTATCCCTATCTTCAAGGGTACATGGAAAGGTAGAACATGAGGCTTTCCCAAAAAGCCATATACTCTTATTATTGTTGAGACATTGTAAGGGATTATATCGCCCCAGTTATGACTAACCAATAGCCCTTTTGCATGATCCTTGGGTTTGACCAATTCTAGCAATGCTTGTGGAATTCTAGGGCTATCCCTTTTCAAAAGCAACCTAAGCTCCGATGCAAAGTATCTATCAAATCTCACATAACTGGCATCTGTAGCTTCTAAAGTCATATCTACACTCCACAGTTGCACTAGATTCCTCTCTCCATCCCTGGTTGTTTCCAGCTCCATACCCTTGGAGAAAAAGGTGAGTCCCTTGTACAAGCATACATGCATTAGCAATGAATACCAACATAATTGTTTGTCCACTTTTCCCCATGCTATCCCTACTAGACCCTTGTGAATTTCTTTCGCAAGAAAAGTAGCAAAATCTAGAATAGTGCTCATCCCAAATTGAAGAGTTTGAGCCATGATAAGGACAATAGAGCCTGGGATTTGATCAGCTTCATCCATCCCAAAAATCTTGCAAAGAGAAAAATATAATGCTTGAGCTCTAAGGTTGAAATGCCTTCTTAGCAATGGCTCTGGGGTACTAGCTGTAATCACAGGCAAGGTGCCAATTTTAACAGCATGCTCCTGCAATGGCCCTATTCTTAGGTAAATTCTTTGTGCATCATACCTTGCTTGAAGGTCACCTATGTCAATAGTTTCATGTACAACATGGTTAGGATTGAGGTTGAAAACCTCACTAATTAATTCAGGGAAAAACCTAAAAAGATTTACCCCAACATGTTTTTTTACCCACCCTATAATTGGATCATATTTCTTTGCCATATCTATCAATAAAGCACTATCAAAGAAAACTGTGGGGACTGTTAATTTACCAATATCGAACTCCCATACATTGCTCATAGGAGTGTCTAGTTTTCGCTCTAAAAACCATTTTTGCTACAACTACTCTCGGATGTTTTGGAATGAATTCCCTCCCCTTAGTTATTTTACGTATCGATAAGGGGGATTGTTCAAGAAAATCATTGTGCATAGATCATTTCAAATAATCTATTTTCCCAATGAATTCTTTTCGAGGAGGCATTTTGAATAAAACCCTAGGAATTTTACAATAGTAGATACTTGAATTTCTTAAAGAGTTACAGAGTACTTACCCGCTAGAACTCGCACTTCTACACTATGTGATTTCTTCTGCAATTTTACTAGATCACTAGCGAAGAATTTTCGTGCCCTGGCTCTAAAAATTTTGCATGCCCTGATGTTCTTTCTGTGCTTTGGTGATTCATTAATGGTGAGATCGTGGGTTCTTTTCATACATTGAAATCACACACATGAAATCTGAATCATATTTACTCTCAGTAACCGTTACCTCCAAATTGCAACCAAATTTGAATCCTATCCATAGATTTTCACTAGATCAGATGGCTCTGATTTAAAAGGCAACAAGCTTTATGGCATTAAAAAATAAGGCTACGTGTCATGATAGCGCTTGCCCACATTTCTTAAATTTCTTGCACCTTAGAATTGTGAGGAAGCACTGCTCATTGATTAAGATAAGATCAATGATCAAATCAATTCATATTTGAAGAAAGTCCAATCAGCTATATGGACCAACAGGAAACCTTTTTGGAGAGCTGGGCTTCTGACAACTTCCATGCTAGTGGGTCCCATATTTTCCTCTGAGTGAGTAGATGCTCGACGTCATCCTTTCCACATGTCAAGCTGGTACATTCCTATTTTTCTTATTTGACAAGCATCTTCAAAGTGCAGGCTTGCGCCAATCGTCAATCTTAAAAGATCAACGATGGTAATGCTAGGAATTTTCAAACCTTACAAGATGGGAAAAGTGACGTTACCATGGACACATGTCAGCATGAAACATTCCCACTTTGTTTAAACTTCACTCAAGTTCTTTATGCAGGAAAACACACTTCGTTGATCAAGACAGAATCAACAGTGTGAAAAAAATCCTTTATTTTATGCTTGCACCATCCACTTGGGCCAATGAAATGACTGTTTTCAATTTGCATGCTCTGATTCACCTAACTATTGCATTAATTTCTAAAACTTTCTGTGCCCACATCATAAGTGTTTCCAGCTAAGCACGAGTGGTAGACCACATGGCATGACCCAACATTCTTCTATAGTTTGGCCCCACTGTGACATGCATCACAAAGGTGCATACCCGCATTCCTTAAATCTCTAGCATCTTCATAATGTGGGATTGCATTAACCCTCGATCTTTGAAAGATCTATGGCTGATGAGGCTTCATTTCCATTTGGAAAACAAACTTCTTCAATGGCACATCTGGCAGTACACGTGAGCAATCATTTTATAGTGTGGCACACTACAACATATAGTTAAAATTTCTCAACCCCACCTTGCCACACGTCCAAAAATAGCTTTCCCACATTATTTATCTCTCATCTAGCTTCAAATTATAGGCATGCACTAGCCTTTGATCCTTGACAGATCAATAGTTACAAAATCATGTGTTTCAAATACCACACTGGCTGAAGTGACGAATAAAATATCTTCATCCATTCCAATTCGTCTAACACTTGCCATAGAAGACATCTCAACATCATCCTTGAGAATAGAGGGCCCACTTGTCAGATTGTGCCACTTGTCCAATTTTTGCTTCCTCGCATTATTTATCTGACGTTCATCTCCTTCTTGTGAGAAAGTGCTAGCCCTTGATTCAAATGAAATCAATGGTTGATTCTTCTTGGTGATAAAGGTACATCTCTGTTGGTAACTCAACCAATGATATTGCAAGAAATCTAGAACGTGCACAAAAAGTACTGACAAACCTACAAAAGTTTATGACAACTTATGACTCCTTTTATGGTTCATTGGAATTTTAGAAAGGCAAGGGCTACGTGTCACCAAGTCTCATGCTTGCATTATTTAAAAACCTTGTATCTCAAAATTGTGGGCATGCGATACCCATTGATTTGAACAAGATCAATGATTATAAAAACTCTGTGTCATCAGAGGTATTCCCTAACAGAATGATTAAGCAATTTTTGACACGTAAGGTTTAAACAAAATTATAATGAATTCATGCTTTCGCAAGCCCTTCCCTAGGTGAAAAGATATACCATTAAAAATATTTTTCTAAAAATATTTTGAGGGTTTTTTAAATGAGGGCAATCTAAGGATTTGAAAAATACAAGGAAAAAAACCCTAATTTGCAAGATTTTAAGACTCAAATGATTTTTGACTATATTTTTCCATAATTTTTGCATTGTGAAAAATCAAACCAACACCTTGATTAAAGGATTTTTCCTTACAACTAAGTAAATAATCTATTAAGAGATTTACAAAGGTCTATTAGGACCACTTTGTTAAGATATTTAAACCCTAATTGCATCTATTAAAATCTATCAGTACTTGATCCTTTATTTTGCACTAATATGTTGATAATAGATCTCCTCTATACATTAATTGACCAACTCTATGATCTAATGTGTCTCTATCTCTATACTTCACTACACTACTTGATTACTCTATCTAATCCACCTTTAACCTTGGATGTATCCAATCCTTCACACTTCTCATAAATGCAAAAACCTTACAATTTCATTTACCAAATTGTTCTTAAATAGATTTTGTAAAAGTTTCTAAATCTGGATCAATAATCTAGATTCATCCATTTTTCCCCTCAGATTTCCAATTTTTTGATTGGAAGATTCCCTTGCCTAGGGATTAATGATCCTCTTCTGAACATGCAATCATCTCCATGATTAACACCCTCAATCTTCAAAACATGCATCTAGCTTGATAAAAATGGTTAATAATGAATTTAGTGCCATTTCAAATAGAAATATAAAATTATGTTACTCAACACTTACATCACATTGGCGCTCGACATAAATTTTTTCTTCATGTTGTCCCTCATCCTTAACTATGCTCGACATAAACTGAATAACTTGGCCTATATATCACTTGGCTTCCACTAAAATCTATTTGACTTGAAAAACTATGTTATCTCTTATTAGCTCAATGATGAGGAGTTTTACAAGAGCTCACTGGCTCCACTAAGGCTTTTGTTGACCTCCTAGGGTTATTTATTCAACACTACACTAGGGAATCACACTCTAGATCCCATTCCTTCAAGAAAACTCCCCAAAAATTAAAGTTTACCTTCTCTCCTTTCCACTCTTTCCACTAGGCGCATTTAAGCCTCCAAGGGAAAATCTCATCACCCTATCAATTCTAGGTTCTAACCAAGCTTAGGCTCTCCTATTGAGTTTCTTGTTCCATTCCCCACCATTTTGCATCATTCTTTGAGGTCCATCACACCCATAACCCCAAAGTTCCCAAGTTGGCCTTGTAGCCCTAAGAGCCCCTATTAGCCCTTGTAAAAACAAGGGTTTCACTTTTCCTCCCAAAAACCCTTAATAAGGCCAACTGGTGTCTAAAGGACTTTGTCTCCTATAGACCTAGGCTAAAGGATTTTAGTGGTCTTAGGTCACTATACTATCTATATGGTACAATTTCTAAAAACCTCTATTTTGAGGGTTTCTAAGGTAAAAGCAATGTCTATCTTCTTTCAAGGCGTTCCTCTTCATTTCCTACCTCCTCCTTTGAATCTAACACCCTTAATACCCTAATCTCACCTTAACTTATAGAGATTGACTCACCCCAATCCCTTGTTCACTTTTGCACTTCTTTAGAAGCATACATTGTGCCTTTTCAAGCTCTCCTAGCTTGCCTAGAGCTCTCTTGTATCCATGGCGAACTACCTTGCACAAACTCCAACTTCCATATTTACAACATATACAAAGGCTATTGCCTGATTTCCAATGGCCATGAGATTTTGACCATGGAAGTTCAAGCCATAGCCATTTCTATGCTAACAACTCAAAACTGGACAACAATATCACACAAAGAAAATTCTTTTCTAAACCTAAGGAAATGAAACTCTTGAATCCAAAAAACTATGTATAGTTTCAAAACATTATCTAGAGAATTCAAATCAAAGAAAACAATAACACAATGAACTCTTGTAATTCATTAATTCATAAAAACTATTCCAAATACTCATATAGTGTTCCACTAACATGTGTTGTCTGTACATCCAAGTATCCAACCCCTCGAACTAGATGAGGGCTATTTAAATAGTATTCCCCATCCTTCTTGGCCATTGAACTGATCCATGACTACTCCAAATGGTTTGTTTCCAAAAAAACTATCTAAAAAGTTGTCAATGAGAAATTTTTTGACAACTTTTGCAATTGTTGCAAACCAAGACTCCAACCTTGACTAGTTTGGTTACAAACCTCTCCACATGAATTCATATCATAAAATGACCATTTTTCACCTATGGTTAACCATTCATTGGGTATTTTCACCTTATTTTTCTAGTTTAAGCACTTTCAACAGCTTTTTGCCTCCTAGGACCTATTTGACAACTTTTAACTCCTAGATTCAAATCAACCAAACTAACTTCCCTACACTCACCTTGGGACTCTAAAAGTAGTCCTTATTGCTTCCATGGTTGGTTAGACCATGTAAAAACCAAAATTCCTTTAGGGTTTGACCTTGCCCCTATGTGCTCTTGCACCATTCTCCCCCTGTCAAAAAGAGTTCAAGGTACCTTTGGATTGATGAGCTCCTTGTTGATAACTCACTTCTTGAAATCACTCTCTAAAACCCAAGTAGCTTCCACTTTAGTTATATCCTTCCATTTCACTAGGTGCTCCTTGTACACGTTGTTTCTTGTACTTTTCTTTACTTTGGATTGCAAGATCTTTTCCACTTGTGGTGACTCCCTTTCTAGTGTTGTTTAGTGTGGAGCCTGATCAGTCCCCAAGTGGGAGATTGTTAGATTGTGGTGACTGATCAGGAAAGTATTGTACATACTTCATAAATAGTGGGGTTCGAGGCATCGCCCCGAAAATTTTTTTTTTTTTGGAAGTAGCCGACATGGTAGCCGACATATTATGGCTGACATATGGCCGACATGTTATAACCCTAAAGCGGTTTAATACTTGTATAAAAAGGGCTTAAGGTTGGGTATTTTTTATGTGTGGTGATACGAAATTGGTTCTTGCAGCGGTATTGAGCTGTAAGGGATTACGGATTGTAATCAGGTTGTAATCACTGGATTGTAATAAGATTGAACTTGCTGTTTGGTGGACGTAGCCCAGGGATTGGGTGAACCACGTTAAATCTTGGTGCCTTGTGTTCATTTCTGTGTGTTCTATTATTTTTGTTATTGGTTATATTTGCATGTAGTTTTTATTTCTGTCCATGGTTTATCCTAACAAGTGGTATCAGAGCCTAGTTGTTTCTCAGTTATCCTCTGCAGGAAAGTCTCATGGTTAAGTGGGAGTCTCACGGTTGAGTGGGAGCAATGGTAGATGATGGTAAGCTAAGGGTTGATAGGTTTAATGGGCAGAACTTCCAGTTATGGAAGATGCAAATGGAAGACTATTTATATCAGAAGGATTTATGGAAGCCGTTGGAAGGAAAAGCCAAGAATCAGGGAACTATGTCAGAGGCTGAATGGGATCTTTTGGACAGAAAGGCACTCAGAAGCATTCGGTTATGCTTGGCACCATCGGTGGCATTTAATATTACAAAAGAAAAGACAACGAAAGATTTGATGAAAACCCTAGCGACACTGTATGAAAAGCCCTCCGCTTCAAATAAGGTATTTCTCATGAAGCGTTTATTTAATATGAAAATGGCAGAAGGTGGATCTATTGCAGATCATTTAAATGAGTTTAATACTATTACTAGTCAATTATCTTCTGTGGGTATCAATTTTGATGAAGAAATTAGGGCTCTCTTGATTTTGTGTTCTTTGCCTGAAAGCTGGAATGGCTTGGTAATGGCGGTGAGTAATTCTGTTCCTGGATCAAGTACCCTAAAATATGATGATGTGATCGGTGTTATTTTAAGTGAGGAAACTCATAGAAAATCCTCAGGTGGATCTACATCAGGAAGTGCTTTAAATGCACAAAGCAGGGGCAGAACGACTGAAAGAGGAAGTAACTCTAGAAATCATGGGAAATCAAGAGGAAAGTCAAAGGGGAGGAGGTCTTAATCGAGAGGACCAAATGATTGCTGGTACTGTGGGAAACCAGGGCACAAAAAGAAAGATTGCTGGACTCGAAAGAAAAATGAAGGAGATAAATCAGATGGATACAAAGAGGCAAATGTGGTAAGTAATAAATCCGAAGAGGATGCTTTGCTTCTGTCTTTAGAGAGTGTTGATGATTCATGGGTTTTAGATTCTGGTGCTTCTTTTCATGCTACACCTCATAGAGGTTATTTCATTGATTATGTCCAAGGGGATTTTGGGCTTGTTTATTTGGGGGATAATGAACCCTGTCAGATTGTTGGAAAGGGAAAAATTAAGATTAAGTTGCAGAATGGGAATCATTGGCTACTACATGAGGTAAGACATGTTCCAAAGTTGAGTAGGAATTTAATTTCAGCAGGGCAACTCAGTGATGAGGGTTGTGTAATTACTTTTAATGATAAAAATTGGAAGGTGTCAAAAGGTTCCCTTGTAGTAGCAAAAGGTGTGAAAGTAGGCACCTTATATCTTTGTACAGGTCATATTGTTCCTTCTGCTTTGATTGTTTCAGAGAAAAATGAATATTCAGGAACAATCACTACAGTTGAGCAGGGAGAACAAATAGCTATTGTAGATTCTAATACAGCGCTGTGGCACAATAGACTTGGGCACATGAGTGAGAAAGGTATGAAAGTACTTCATTCAAGGAAAGTTTTACCAGGTCTAAAATGTGTGAATATGGATTTCTGTGAAAGTTGTGTGTATGGAAAACAAAAGAGAGTGAGTTTTGTAAAGACAGGGAAGGAAAACAAAAAGGAGAAATTAGAGCTTGTGCATACAGATGTATGGGGACCGGCTCAGGTATCTTCCCTTGGTGGCTCTCATTATTATGTTACATTTATTGATGACACAACTAGAAAAGTATGGGTTTATTTCCTTAGACAGAAATCTGATGTATTTCAAACTTTTAAGAAATGGAAATGCTTGGTTGAAAATGAGACTGGTAAGAAATTAAAATGTCTCAGATCTGATAATGGTGGTGAGTATTGCAGTCATAAATTTGAAGATTATTGCTCCACTAATGGTATTCGTAGACAAAAAACTGTTCCAAGGACTCCACAGGAAAATGGAGTGGCTGAACACATGAACAAGACTATAATGGAGCGCGCAAGGAGCATGAGGTTGCATGCTGGGTTGCCCTTAGACATGTGGGCGGAGGCTATCAATACTACAGTATATTTGATTAATAGAGGTCCCTCTACTCCTTTGGGCTGTGGTATTCCAGAGGAAGCATGGACTGGTAAGAAGGTGAGTTATTCTTTTCTCAAGACCTTCAGTTGTGAAGCTTTTGTTCATATAGACTCTGAAAATAGAACCAAGCTAGAAGCGAAATCAAAGAAATGTGTCTTTGTTGGATATGGCATTAATGAATTTGGCTATAGGCTTTGGGATTTTGAAAATCATAAAATTATAAGAAGCCGGGATGTCATATTCAATGAAAAAGTGTTGTACAAAGATCTGTTGCAGCAACATGAGAAGAAAGAAGATGATTATGTAGTGCTGGATGATACTCCAAAAGCTGATGTTCCAGCCATTCCTCATGATGTGCAACAACTGCAACAACAAATACCACACACACCAGTGAATGTTAGACGGTCAACAAGGCCAATTAGACCTCCACAAATGTTTTCTCCCTCTTTGTATTCTATTTTACTTACTGATGTTGGTGAACCTGAAAGTTATGATGAAGCTGTGCAGGTGGATACTAAGATTCAGTGGGAGTCTGCAATGAAAGATGAAATGGACTCTTTGCTGAAAAATAAGACATGGGATTTGTGCAAGTTGCCTGCAGGTAAAAAGGCTTTACAGAATAAATGGGTTTACAGGTTGAAAGAAGAGGAAGGAGGTAAGAAAAGATTTAAGGCCAGGTTAGTTGTAAAAGGATTTGCACAGAAAAAGGGAATTGATTTTGATGAGATATTTTCTCCTGTTGTTAAAATGACTTCTATTCGTACTGTTTTAAGTCTTGTGGCTACTGAAGATTTGCATTTAGAGCAGATGGATGTTAAAACAGCCTTTCTTCATGGTGATTTGGATGAAGAAATATATATGGCTCAGCCACAGGGTTTTGAGGACAAAGGTAAGGAGAACTTAGTGTGCAAATTGAAGAAAAGTTTATATGGCCTGAAGCAAGCACCTCGGCAATGGTATCTGAAATTTGACAGTTTTATGCATGAGCATGGATATAACAGGTGTCATTCAGATTACTGTGTTTATTTTAAGAGGTTGGATGATGATAGCTACATTATTTTATGTCTATATGTTGATGATATGCTTATAGCTGGGTCTAACATGCATCATATTAAGGGGCTAAAATGCCAGTTAGCACATGCATTTGCTATGAAGGATTTGGGGGCAGCAAAACAAATCCTTGGTATGAGGATTTGCAGAGATAGGAAGAACAGAACATTGATGCTATCTCAAGCTGATTATGTTGAGAAGGTGTTGCAATGTTTCTCTATGGAGGATGCTAAAGCTGTCAGCACACCTTTACCTGGTCATTTGAAATTGACTAAGGAGATGTGTCCCAAGACACAGGAAGAGGAGGATAAGATGTCCAAGGTACCCTATGCTTCAGCTGTAGGAAGTTTGATATATGCTATGGTATGCACTAGGCCAGATATTGCACATGCAGTGGGAGTCGTTAGCAGGTATATGAGTCATCCAGGTTTTGAGCATTGGAGTGCTGTCAAGTGGATTCTCAGATATTTGAGAGGAACATCCAATAAGTATTTACACTTTGGGGTCTCTACTACTGATTTACAGGGCTATGTTGACTCAGATTTGGCTGGGGATATTGATACCAGGCGGAGTACTACAGGTTATGTCTTTACTGTTGGTGGGGCAGCCGTGAGCTGGGTTTCTAGGCTACAGAAGATTAATGCTCTCTCCACTACAAAGGCAGAGTATGTTGCTGCTACAGAGGCAGCCAAAGAGATGATATGGCTTCAATTCTTCTTGGAAGAATTGGGACATCCTCAGAAGGATAATTATTTGTTCACAGATAGTCAGAGTGCCATTCATCTTGCTAAGAATTCAGCTCTGCATTCTAAGACCAAACACATACAGTTGCGGTACCATTTCATTCGGTCAATTTTGGAGGATGGACAGTTAAAGCTGGAGAAGATACATACCAATGAAAATCCAGCAGATATGTTGACAAAGGTTGTCACAAGGGAGAAGCTAAACTCCTCTTCAGCTTCAGTTGGTCTTTTAGACTAAATGTGAATAAAAGAACAGCAGAGTCCAGGGTGGTTTGATCCAGTGGGAGCCCCATGCGGTAGTTGTATTGCTACAGGATCAGTCTGCAAGTGGGAGATTGTTGTTTAGTGTGGAGCCTGATCAGTCCCCAAGTGGGAGATTGTTAGATTGTGGTGACTGATCAGGAAAGTATTGTACATACTTCATAAATAGTGGGGTTCAGGGCATCGCCTTGAATTTTTTTTTTTTTGGAAGTAGCTGACATATTATGGCCGACATATGGCCGATATGTTATAACCCTAAAGTGGTTTAATACTTGTATAAAAAGTGCTTAGGGTTGGGTATTTTTTATGTGTGGTGATACGAAATTGGTTCTTGCAGCGGTATTGAGTTGTAAGGGATTACGGATTGTAATCAGGTTGTAATCACTGGATTGTAATAAGATCGGACTTGCTGTTTGGTGGATGTAGCCCAGGGATTGGGTGAACCACGTTAAATCTTGGTGCCTTGTGTTCATTTCTGTGTGTTCTATTATTTTTGTTATTGGTTATATTTGCATGTAGTTTTTATTTCTATCCGTGGTTTATCCTAACATCTAGTACTTGTAAGTTTATAACATCCTTGTCTAATTCCTCTTGATACTTTCCTTCATCTATCTTAGGCCCCTTGTATGATATAAGGTATTTCACATTGAAGATGGGAGAGATGTCAATATCCTTTGGT
This sequence comes from Cupressus sempervirens, assembly GCA_028749045.1. Taxonomy (NCBI): domain Eukaryota; kingdom Viridiplantae; phylum Streptophyta; class Pinopsida; order Cupressales; family Cupressaceae; genus Cupressus; species Cupressus sempervirens. The sequence goes on along the minus strand of CM053786.1, from coordinate 287,487,024 downwards.
AGGTCTATCTTATAGGCATTGGGTCCATACTTCTCAAGTGTCTTGCAGGGCCCAATCCTTCTCATCTACAACTTGCTTGGCATTCCCTTGGGTAGTCTAGCCTTGTCCAAGTAAACCATTACCAAGTCTTCTAGTTGGAATTGTAACTCCCTTCTCCCTTCATCCTTCTTTTCTTTCAACTTCATATTTTCTTACATCAAGGTTTGTTGAACCTAGTCATGTACCTCTTTCATAGATTGGGAAAAATCTTTAGCATGCCCACTAATGTTGTCATGTGAAGGTAAGCCCCTCAACTCCATGATACCCCTAGGATTTGTGGCATACATAACTTGGAAAGGGCTTAACCCTATAGTTCTATATTTTCTATTATTGTAAGAAAATTCTTCTTGAGGTATCACCTACTCCAACTTTGCACATACTCCTTAGTTAGGCATCTCAAAAGGTTTCCTAAGACCCTATTTATAACCTACATTCGACCATTTTTTTGGGGATTTTAGGAAGAGCTATATGTTAGGTTCGTTCCCAGTCTCTTCTATAGGGTCTTCCAAAAGTGCCCCAAAACTTCACATCCTTGTCTGTCACCATGATTCTTGGTAAACCATGGATTCTCACCACCTCCTTGAAAAACATATTAGCAATGCTACTTGCATCATGTGTTGTTTTGCATGCAATGAAGTGACTCATCTTGCTGAATCTATCCACCACTACAAACACATTGTTTAGTCCTATCTTGGTTCTTGGCAACCCTACTATAAAATCCATAGTAATACCTCCCAAGGCCTATTGGGAATGGGTAAAGGCTAGTAGAGTCCTACATTTGATGAAGTCCCCTTGGATTTTTGACATATGTTGCATTGCTCCACATATCTCCTTATGTCTCTCTACATTTTGGGCCAATAGTAGAACCTCTCTACAAGATCCAAGGTTTTTATTAAACCAAAATATCCACTCATGCTTCCTTTATGCTTTTCTTGTATGAGATTCTCTCTCATAGATCCCCTTGGGATGCACAATTGTGGCGTGTTAAACATTAACCCATTCTACAATGTATTTTTAGAGAATGGACTATGAAAATGGTTAGCAAAGTCTTTACATACCTTGTAGGCTTCTGAGAAATCAATGTCCTTGTCATATAGGTCCTTGAATCCCTCCAAACCTATGCTCTGCAACTTGACGTCTTGAACTATTAACAATCTTCTACTCAAGGAATTAACTACCTTGTTGTTCATGCCCTTCATATGTTTGATTGTGAATGTATAAGATTGTAGGAGCTCCATCCACTTTATGTGTCTCAGACTTATATTTTCTTGTGAGTTAATAAAAATCAGTGCTTGGTTATCTATGAAGACCACAAACTCCTTTGGCAATATGTAGCATCTCCACTTTTAAAGGGCTTAGACAAGTGCATAAATTTATAGATCATATGAAGAATAACTTGTCTTAGCTTCATTAAACCTCTCACTGAAAAATGCCACTGGTCTGCCCTCTTGACTCAAGACTGCCCCTACTACTATATTGATAAAATCAAACTCCACCACAAAAGATTTCTCAAAACTAGGCAAAACCAATATAGGTTGTGTTGCCACTTCCTTTTTTAGTTTCTCAAAGCTTTCATCTATTGCTTTGGTCCATGTGAACTTGGTCTTCATGCCCCCTTTGATAGTGTCATTCATTGGTGCACATATTTCACTAAACCATCTCACAAACTTCCTATAAAATTGAGGTAGGCCATGAAAACTCCTAACCTCAGTAGTAGACCTAGGTGTAGGCCAACTCAAGATTGCCTCCACCTTGCTTTTGTCCATCTTTAGATTGCCTTGGGACACTAAAAACCCCAATTATACAAGCTCCTCCTTCATAAATTCACTCTACTCCAAGTTAACTGTCAACTTCTCTTCCTAAAATTTCTTCAACACCAATTCAAGGTGCTTCACATGCTCCTCTTTGGTTTTGCTAAAAAAGAGGATGTCATCTAGGTACACTACAACAAACACTCCAATGTAGTCCTTCAATATCTCATTCATGAACCTTGTGACGGTACTAGGTGCATTGGTAAGGCCAAATGGCATAGCGAACCACTCATAGAGAGCCCCAGTAGTCTTAAATGTAGACTTCCACTCATCCCCCTCTATCATCCTAATTTGACAATAGCCACTTTTGAGATCAAATTTAGAAAAGTACCTAGCTCCACCCAAACAATCCATCAGATCCTCTATTCTAGGAATAGGGAATCTATATCTGATTGTGATTCTATTGATTGCTCTAGAATTAGTGCACATTATCCACTTACCTCCCTTTTTGGGTGCTAGGACTACTGGTACAAAACAAGGACTAATGCTCTTTTTGATAAGTCTCTGGTCAAGAAATTCTTTCACTTGTCTTGCTATCTCCTTATTCTACTCTGGTGTCATCTTGTAAGAATCTTTATTAGGCATTGATACCCATAGTATGAAGTCAATTTGATGACTTATGGCCCTCTTATGTGGTAGAGTAGGAGGTACCCCATCATCAATTATGTCCTTAAACTGATCCAACAAATTTTGTACCTCAATAGACATAGGTGTTGGTGAAGATGTCTCTTCTTCTTTGGGTTTCACCATGATGGCATATCCTACTCCTTCATTCACCTTCAAGTCATTGAGAAACTCCTTGCCACTCATCAACAAGGTCTTAGCAGCAACCTTCTCCACTTTTTCTTCCTCTACTATGGACTAGGTCCTATAGGTGACCCCATCTTTGTTAAAAGAATATTTATTTTCTTTTCGATGATGTATTGCTTCTCTGTCAAACTACCAAGGTCTCTCTAGCAGCAAGTGGCAGGCATCCATATGGAGTACATCACATAGTAACTCATCATGGTATTTCCCAATGGTGATGTCTGCCCACACTTGTTCATTAGCTAGAATGTTTTGTCCGTTGTTCAACCAAGTCACCCTATATGGACATACATGTGGTATTTTTGTCAATCCAAGTTTTTGCACTGCCTCCTCTGACATAACATTTTTAGTAATCCCTGAATCTATGATTAACTTACACACCTTTTCCATTATCTTGAAAGTAGCTCTAAATAGTGCCCTTCTCTTCTTGTGCTCTTCCTTTACTAGCTCTTTCACCAGAACCCTTCTTAGCATGGGGTTTTCACCCTTTTCCAAGTCAAGATCCACTTCACCTTGTTTTTTATTATCCTCCTCCTACACATAGGCTATCTTCTTTTCTTCATAGGACCCTAACACTTTATCAGGACACCTATAAGCCATATGCCCTACTTTGGTGCAATTATAGCATTTCATGTTGCTAAAATGGGACCCTCTATTGTAACCAAATTTTCCCTTGCCACCATTGTTGAACCTTTTGCCTCTACTAGGTCCTCCTCTTTTATTGGTCTCACTAGATTGTTCACTCCACTTAGAGTCTCCATAACTTCTTTGTTTAGTATTCTTGCCACCAGAATCTCCCCTTGAATCACCTCTGAAGTCCTTACCTCTACCCCTATTCTTAGAACTAGAGTCCCCTTTTTTCCTTAGTTTTTCCTCCACCTTCCTAGCCAATTGGAAACAACTTTGAAGTGTGGTGAGGCTAAAAAAACTCAATTCATCCTAAATGCTCCATTTAAGGCCACTTAAGTACCTTTCCACCTTGATACTCTCTACTTCTTGTACCCTTGAACTTAGTGCCAACTTTTGAAACTCTTCAGTGTACGCAATTGCATCAAGTTCCTTTTGTCTAAGATTCTTCCTCTACATATGGATCTAAATTTCATAATCCTTTGGTACGTAGGTCTCTTTGATCTTTGCCACTAATGAGACCAAAATTTGCCTTTATTTTATGGTAGTTTTAAGATACTTTGTTGATAGTATGTTTTATCTTTGTCAAAACATTTGTTGACCTATGTTTACCAAACCTATGATAAACCTATGGGTAGAAACTATGCCATCTTTTGCTAATATTATATATAGTATGTAGTATTTCATATAGTTATCAAAATGTGTGTTCTTATATTTGAATTTAATTTGATAAATGTTTATTTGCAAACATGTCTTTGTATTGAAACTAACTTGTTAATGAAGACTAAAAGATAATTGGAGGAATTCAAAAGTTGAGCGCCAACAATATTCAAGGAGAAGAGAATGCTAAGGAGTAGCCATGATAGAGGAAAGTTGCAACAGATCCATAAGACATGGTAGTGAGTAAGGAGAAGCTATGAAGACCTATTACATTCTCTGAATTTATTCTTTGGTGAGCAGATGTTCAGACTTTATTATTCCTGCCTTAAGCTGTTATTCCCTCTTCCCGCTTTCAGTTGTTATCCTCATATTTTCCTTATCCTCATATTTTCCCTCTTGTGGATTAAAAGCTAGGTCATTTATTTTTCTGTTATGGAATAAGTGTTGATTTCCTATATATATATATATATATATATATATATATAGGAATTGACCCAAGTATGTTAAGTTTTTAACTAGTTAGAAGAAATAGTTTATGAGAACAGACTATTAACTTTTACAGTTGTGTTTTTATAGTTCTGTGTTATGTAATAAATTTCTGAAATCTAATGAAATAGTTTTTGGCTTCTCTTTTGTGTTAGTAGTTTAGTGAAGCTAACCAAGGGGGCCCACTTGGAAGGTGGATTAGATTAGGATAGAATAGATTGATTTCCAAGCATTTTTTAGTTTTATAATTAGAAGTTGTAAGTTCCTTCCTATAGCATCACACTTTGTGAATGTTCCTGCAACATATGTGAGAACAGATATGGTGGATGAACCGAGTTGGAATATTTTTTATCCTTTCATTGTATTTCTAGTATTGATAGATTTAAGTGTGTTAGTTTCCTATAGAAATAATGTAAGTTCTTTTCCTTGCATTTTACTTTCCTACAACATAAGCTTAGTGAATTATTAAGAGACCTAGTGCACATACTGTGCTGACCATTTCAAGTATATGTCCCTGGGTTGACATGATTAAATGCACCTCATAGTGGGAAAAATAGTCCTTAGTTTGAATATAATATTCCTAAGCATGGCCTAGAGCATGACTATGATACACCTATTATGAGGTGAATCATTTTTGGCACCGTTGTCAGGGATGGTGTCAAGCTAGGAGCATTTTTTAGTCCTAGTTCCTAGATAAAGTTTTTTTTAAAAATCTCCAGTTTGAAGTTTCTTTCACCAATGTGAAAATATTAATTGCATGTATTGAAGAGGAAGAGGATGAGATGAATATGGTAGATTTCTTCCACATGAGTCTATTAATTTGAACAAAGAAATTGAAGAAGAAGAAGTTGAATTACATTTTGAAGACACAAGCCCTATTTTTCCCACAACATCATCATCAAGAGCTGAACCAATAGATATAAGCAGTCTTCAACCCTTCACTGAAGTATTGGCTAGTTTTCTTGATAACACTACTCTAAATCCACCTGTTGTTAATCATCCAGTACCTAATGTCCCTTTTTAGCAGCAACCTCATAATCTGATACCTCTAGTCATGGCACAACCTACTTTTCTATTTCCTCTTCCAAGTCTTGTAACCAATGCTAATCTTAAGAACATACCTCCCACTGCTCTTCCAAAGTTCTATTTCCTTGCAACTGAAGACTCTGATACTTTCTTGTTTGAATTTAATATCCTTTGTCATAGCTTTGATGACAAAACTAATACCCATAAGCTTAAATTATTTCCAGCAACATTGAAAGAATCAACTTTACGATGGTTCATGGGCTTAGGAGCCAATGCAACAGGAAGTTAGGATGAGATGAAAGCTCTATTTTTGGATAAGTATAAAGAATATTGCAAAGCATCTAGTTCAAGAGGGGGTGATATCTTTAGGATATCACAAAAGGAGGAAGAAGCATTGGAAGATTATGTTTCACATTTCTTATATACACTATAGAAGAACCCTTAGCACACATTCTCCAAAGATTCACAAAAGCTAGTTTTTCTGAGAGGTGTGAATGATGACTGTTTAGGAGCATTGGACTTGATGGCTGGTGGTAACATATATCAATCTTCCTGGGATGGCCTCAAGAAGTTCTGCCAGAACTATTCAAGGTCAACCATGAAGAAAGGTCGAGAACCTCATTCCATAGTCACTAAAGGAATCAGTCAAGGCATTTCAAATCTTGAGATATCTAACCTATTATTAGATTTCAAAGAAGACATCATCAAAAATGTCACTACACATCTAGACACAATTACTGCAAAGAAGAAGCAAGCTGAAGCTGAGTTACAACTAGCTAAATACTGCCCTCATTGCTGGAAGCAGAAGAAGGATTGCCAATGTAAGCTAGTCGCAAGCATGGAGAACCAGCATCTTCCAACTGAGTACGTCAAGATAGATGGAGATGATGAGCAAGTATTCTTTGTTTCTCAATGCTAACCATGGGCCCAACATCAAGGTATGCCTCAAGACCCCTTGCAAAATTCAAATTCATATGGCAATCAATGGCAAAATTGTAATTCCCAAGGTCCTCCACAAAATCAACCCAATTGGAATAATGCTAGGGAAAAAAACCCACAACAATCCCAATGGCCTCATAATTCCCAACCACCTTGGCCTAACCAATAGAACTACTAGAAAAACTAGTAGAACCAATGGCAAACACCCCAAGGGAATTGGTAGTCTACAAACTAATGGAGGGGATCTCAACAATGGCCTAACCAAAATACTAGTGCTCCACAATTACCACCTCCAGTTCAACAACCTACTCTAATGCCACCACCTACAAATCCTAGACCTCAAAAGAAAACACAGTTACCTGCACAACCTCACCCAAACCCAAATAGTCAACAATCACAATAGCCCATGTGTAGTGTTGATGCTTAGTACTATCTTGCTTACACCTTGAATTTTGTTGATATACATCTAAGATCTGGTACAACTTTACCAGTGCCTAAACTACCTCTTATAACTGAAATACCAGACTCTCCTGCAACATTAGAACCCTTAGTTGCTGAAACTATTGACTCAACCAATGTTACTATGTCAACCCCAGCTCAACCAATAGTAGAACCTCCTTTTCTGAAAAGCTGATACAAAAGAAACATGAAGAAACAGAGGAAAAACCTTTCAATATTATTGATCAGTTGAAAAACATGCATGTCCAAATACCTCTATTTCAAGCCATTAAAGATGTTCCAGTTTATGGAAAAGCTATTAGGGAAGCCTGCTTGAAGAAACCTAGAAGGAAGAAAAAGAACCCCACCACAGTTGATGTTGTGGGACAATTGGATGACATCATGCTAGGGAAATTGATTACACCAAAATATTCTAATCCATTGAGTCCAATAGTGAATGTCAGTATAAATGGTCAGTTTGTTAAAAATGCTTTAATAGATCTTCTAGCTACTATAAATGTTATGACCAAGGATACCATGAAGAAGTTTAAAATAGAAGGACTGAGAGCTACACCAACAATTTTGCAACTTGCAGATAGTTCTACTATTACCCCTAATGGGATGACAGAAAACATGGTTGTAACCTTAGATTCTCTAGAATATCCTATAGACTTCATGATTTTATCCCCCAAAGTTAATCTATCTAGTTACCCTTAAATATCAGGTAGACCATGGTTAGCCACAGCTAATGCAAACATAAGTTGCAGATCAAGGAACATGACTATATCAAATGGCCAAGCAACAAAGAAATTTGATTTATATCCTCTAGCCCAACCATTACCAGATTTAAGTACATCTGTTTAGCCAAATTTAGGGGATGAAGAAGAAGAGTTAAACTCTATAGTATAGCTCATGATGTTGCATAGAAAATATTTTCTAAAATTGCAAGAGGAAGATTCAATACTTTAGAGTATCCTCACTAATAGTTGTGTGGTAGAAAAAGATGTATTTGAAAATTTTGTGTTGGAATTAATAACATATAATGAATGTGATAAGAATTGTACTTTTCTCAAAGAACTTGAAATTCTTTATCCAATTTTACCTTGTGAATTAGAAGCAAGTCCAATCTTTGAAGCTACTATGATAGAGTCCACCACTACTATTGAATTGACTAAAGGTCATAATCTCCATGTTAATCCTAAGTTAATACCCACACAAATGGAACAGTTAAAATAATTGCTTCAAAAGCATGAAAAGGATTTTGCATAGGACTATAATGATATGAAAGGGTTGAGTCCTACACTATGCACTCATAGGATATACATCAATGAAGGTTGTCTACCACTCTGTCAACCCCAGAGAAGGATAAATCTAAGCCTTAGAGAGATAGTTAAAACTGAATTGCAAAAATTGCTTGATGCTAGTTTTATTTATCCTATATCTGATAGTAGATGGGTGTCACCCCTGGTCATAGTGCCTAAAAAGAGAGGAAAATAGAGAATTTGTATAGATTACAGAGAGTTGAACAAAGCTACAAAAAATGATCACTTTCCTTTACCATTCATAGATCAAGTTTTGGACACACTAGTTGGAAAGAAGTATTTCTCTTTTCTAGATGGGTATAGTGGTTATAATCAAATCATTATTGCTCTTGAAGATCAAGAAAAAACCACATTTACATGTGCATGGGGTACTTTTTCATACTCTATTTTACCATTTAGTCTATGTAATGCTCCTGCAACATTTCAAAGAGCTATTATTAGCATCTTTGCTGATATATCACATGATTGCATGTAAATCTACATGGATGACTTCACAATATTTGGAGTCACTTTTGAGGAAGCAATGGTGAATCTTGAAAAGGTTTTGGTACGATGTCAAGAACATAATTTGGCACTTAATGGTGAAAAGTGTTTCATGCTTATGCAAGAAGGTGTAGTACTTGGTCATTTCATTTCCACTGCAGGAATACAAGTGGATCCAACTAAGATAGAGGTAATTCAAACATTGCCCATACCTAAAAAGTCAAAAGATGTAAGATCTTTTCTAGGTCATGCTGGATATTATAGACATTTCATAAAAGATTTCAGCAAAATAGCTAGTCCCTTGTATAAGTTACTCACAAAAGAAGCTGAATTTAGTTGGACATTTGAATGTGATGAAGCCTTTCTACAGCTTAAGAAACTTCTGACTACAACCCTAGTTTTACAAGGCCCTAATTGGAATTTACCTTTTCATATATATAGATATGCCACTGATTATGCCATAGGTGTAGTCCTAGCATAAGAATCCCAAAATCTTGAAAATGCAATCTATTATATCAGTAAGAGCCTTCATGGACCAGAGTTGAACTACACTGTGATTGAAAAAGAATTGCTAGTAGTAGTTTGTGCCCTCAACAAATTTAGGCATTACATAACTGGCTATTCCATATTTGTTCATACTGATCATGTAGCAATTAAATATCTCATGAACAAAGCTATAACATGTAGGTTAGCAAGATGGTTACTATTGCTGCAAGAATTTGATATAACTATTGTTGATAAGCCTGGAAAAGCCAATGTTGTAGCTGATTATTTATCAAGAATCCATCATGATGATACTAATAATACTTTGGTAGATGATGCATTTCTGGATGATCATTTGTTTCATATTGCTATTCAAACTCCATGGTATGCAGACATTGTTAACTACATTGTAGCCAATTAAATACTAGCACATTTTTCTTACAAGTAAAAGAAGCTACTTGTAGAGAAAAGTTTTCATTTTTCTTGGATAGGTAATCTCTTGTTTTACACTGGACTTAATCAAGTTATGAGAAGATGTTTGAGAGAAGATGAGACATATGGCATTCTACATGCATGTCATAATGAACCATGCAGAGGACACTTTGTAACAAAAAGAACAACTTTCAAAATCTTGACAACTGGTTATTATTGGCCTACACTTCACAAGGATTTAGTCAACTATACAAGGAAGTGTGACAAGTGTCAAAGGATGGGTTGGCCAACAAGAACAAATGAAATGCCTCTTAATCCTCAAATGGCATTAGCACCATTTGAAAAATGGGGCATGGACTTCATTGGTCCCATTGATCCTCCATCTAATGGGAAATCCTATATTCTTCTGTGCACCGATTTCCTGACAAAATGGATTGAAGTTAAGGCTATGAAGCATGATCCTGATGAAAAAGTTGCTGAATTTTTGTATGAAGAGATCTTTACTGGCTATGGTGTACCCAAAGAGCTAGTCACTAACCAAGGTGTGTAATTCACCTCTAATTTGATCTCAAAGTTGATGAAATAGTATAACCTTAGGCACCAAAAATTTAGTCCTTATCACACTCAAGCTAATGGACAAGCAGAGGTCACAAACCATGAGTTGGAGAACATCTTAACAAAAATAATCTATTTGCACCATAGGGATTGGACTAGAATATTACAAGAAGTTGTTTGGGCTTATAGAACAACCTGGAAGACTACTACAAGATTGACACCATTTGAGCTCTTATATGGTAAGGTAGCAATGCTTCCAATTGAATTTGAACATAAAACTCTAAGAACAACATTGGCATTGGATACTAAACTTCCTGTAGCACAAAAAGAATGTCTTCTACATATTAACTCTTTGGATGAGATGCACAAAACTACTTTAGAACATACTAAACTGATATAGAAATAAAGCAAACAATGTCATGATTCTCATATTATCAGTAAACAATTTCAAGTTGGTGACTGGGCACTACTATATGATTCCAAATTTAAAGATATGTTAGGAAAGGTGCAGACAAGATGGCTGGGACCATATGAAATTAGTCATGTCTTTGATAATGGAGCTGTTCAACTCACTACCATTGATTTGGTACCCTTCCAACTATTAGTCAATGGTCACAGATTGAAATTATATAAGCAGCCACAAACAAAAGTGGACTTCTTGCAATAGTGTCAACAGCTAGATTCAAATACAACTCAAGCAACTCTTCTTACAGCTGAAGGACTCAACCTTCTGACTGCCGCTCTTCAACATTTGTTTCTTTGTGCATGCTCATAATAAAGATGTTATGTTCAGATAAAGTTCACTTTTCTATTCACTTTTTCCTCCCATCTCATCTCTCTATCTTCCACCCATCCACCTCATCAGATTTCTTTATCTTCCATCCATCCACTTTCCACGTCATCAATTATTCATGCTTTCAATAAACCCCACGAGATGTTGATGGATGTTGCTAATGATGATATCACCTTCACCACCTTTTTGGTACGTGCAATAATCAGATTGACAGGTATAACATTTTCAAATTATTATTCACTTATAGTCCGCAGATTTCATTAATTATATTTAATACTACATAATTTATATGATGGTAGTGTTATGCTAGTCCCTCAATCGTACTAGGTTTGAAAAGTGTGGACACTTGTCCAAATTTAGTAGGGGGTAGGGAAGGTCACTAATATCCAATGGCATTTCTATTTATTTGTAAAAAATTTCCAAACCTTCGCATTCCCTTCATTAATGAAAATTAATTGCCATAAGTACACAAGTGAGGTGTTATACTCTCTATTTTTTTGAATGATTTTCTATGTCAAACTGTGATGTGACTTATGTTTAAGTTTTATGTGATCCAAACTCCATTTTTAGACGATTCTCACACATATTCATGATTTTCCTTCATTAAAAGCCTTATTATTGCACATAACAATTTGTTATGACATTAATTGCATGTTAAAACAAAAGTAGTGTGAGTTGAGTCTGTAAAATAATGAAATATTTTGAAGCTTGAATTCAAAAGGGGAAAAATAGAGTAAACAGAGGAAGTGTTAAGAGAATGGGTGGACAGTTGTAGAGGAGAGAACTAGTGGAACACATTGTGTTACTCTTAGATGTAGAAGTTGTAATAAGGTTTAATGCATGTGGATGGCTATGGTATTTTTTGAGTTTGACCACATTTGATGAGGAGGTAGCCGTAGAATTTACAAGGGCATTCGACGAGGGTGAAACTTTCATTTGGGGTTTAATAGTGATTGCAATAGAGGAATGCATTACTGAAGTGACTAGGTTGCCTATAGTTGGAGAACATTACGCCAACACACATGATGCGAGGTCAACAAGAGCTCAATTTACCAAACCTCTTGATCCTCAAATGGACATTACAAAGCAAGGTTGCAAGAGAATGTCATTGCCACCACCATACAATGAATTAGCCATGTACATAATCAGGTATTTTAAATGTGAAGGCAAATTCTCATACCTACATGCACATCATTTCAAATTACTTAGTTGTGTAAGGCATAATCTTGTAGTAAACATTCCAAATTTCTTGTATAATATGCTCTGCATTAGTGTAGAAGAGACTCATAAAGGAAAAGATAATTCCATTACTCATCATGCCTTAATCAAGTTATTGATAAAGAGGTTTCTTAGGGATGTATCTCCCATGACATGGGATGAATTTGTGCAAGCCAAAACTCTGCAACCCCAAGCTACCCCTAGTGAACAACCTAGTGAGGAAAATGTAGCTCCCACTAGTAAGCTTGTTGAACAAAATACCCAAGAAGCTAAAGCCGAAAAACCCAAGAAAATGTGCAAGAAACTATCCTTGTTCAAGAAAATGTGCCTTCACCTATGCAAGAGACTTCAAAACCTACTACTAGCAGAGCTAAGAGGAAACAAAAATCATAGGAAGAAATCTCTATTCAGGAAAAGGAAGAGCCAAACCCTACAATTGTAAGACAAAAGAGAAAAAAGAAAAGTCCTGCAGCAACCACTCCTACAATAGAGACACCCAAAGGGAAAAGTAGGCAAAAGACTATGATATAAGAGGAAACCCCTGTAAGGAGAAGCCCTAGGATGAGATGGAAAGTTTCTAAAGATTCTACTTTCTCTAAACATCCATTAGGGAATCCCTTGTGCAAATTATTTCTAATCACTCTCCTCCCCATCCTAAGATTACAAGCATTCCCAAAAATTCTACTGAGGAATGTAGGGATGAAATTAAAGAAGATCTAGATGATACCCCAGCAAACCTACCAAGTAATTTCAGTTGTAGGGATGAAACAGTTCCTGAATATGTCAATCCAAACACTACCTTTGTTCCCCATAGATCAACATGGATTACTAGTTTTGTAGAACATTTATGGTAGGAACAAAGAAAAAGAAAAAGAGATCATGAAGAAGACAATGGTTCTATCACACTGTAGAAACTCCTTTTTTAGTTGTACAAACAACATCTGTTTGCTAAAGCCTTGTGGAAAGAAGAGAAGAAAAAGATGAATAAGATTATAGCATCTCAAGGTGAAGAAATTGCAGATTTAAAGGAACAGTTAGCAAGCCAAAAGCAATGAATGGACCATGCCCTCAAGCTAGCTAATCAGGCCCTTGCTTGTAGACCACCACCAAGATTTTATGCTCTTTGTTTGAAAGAACAATTTCATTTGTTTCAATTAATGTTAACTCTTTAGAATATTAATGTGGAGTTCAAATCAACAAAAGAATTTTATGGACCATATCAGACTCTGCCACCTTGGTAGTAGAATTTACTTTGTGAATTATATGTTCATAATTTTGTTATCCCTTCATAGACTCAATGGAATCCTTTGCCTTAGATGGGGGATATACACTTAAGAGCCCTCATGTCTTGGATGTCTAATGAAGCAAACTATGACAGGAAGCTAAATAATTACAAGGATGAGGAAAGGACAAAATCTTTGCCTTTAAGAGAAGAGAGTAGCAAGCTAGATGAAGTTCTCAGGGATTGGTTCACATTAACTTATGGAAAGAAGAATCCAAAAGTAAGGGATATGATCTTTGCTACTAGAGTTAAAGTTTATGCTGATTAAAAAAATCTGCCCTACTTTGCTTTTCAGAGAGCTATGACTAGTGCTAGGAGTAGATGGGCCAAACTACCTGAATCTCTTAAAAAGTCAGAACCACACAGTCCCATCAACTTGGAGGCAACACTTCACAGGGTTCCAAAATATTTAGAGTTAGGGAAGTAGGCCAGACCAGAGTTGTGGTGTCCCCTAACCATGCAACCTCCAATAATCCTATGGCCTTTGTATGACATCAATGCCAATAGACTCTACAAACTTTAGGAAGATCATAGAAGGGAAGTGTGGGAGAGAACTAGAGGATTTTACTACACTTTCAAGAGCAACAAAAAAGGAAGGACAGAGATTGGAGAGTTCAGGTCATTAACAAGGAAGTGCAATGCTTGAGGACAAGCATTAGTTTAGCAAGGGGCAGATGATGAGACCAAAATTTGCCTTCATTTTATGGTAGCTTTAAGATACTCTGTTGATACTCTATTTTATCTTTGTCAAAACATTTGTGGACCTATTTTTACAAAACCTATGATAAACCTATGGGTAGAAACTATGCCATCTTTTGCTAGTATTATATATAGTATGTAGTATTTCATATAGTTATCAAAATGTGTGCTCTTATATTTGAATTTAATTTGATAAATGTTTATTTGCAAACATTTCTTTGTATTGAAACTAACCTGTTCATGAAGACTGAAAGATAATTGGAGGAATTCAAAAGTTGAGCACCAACAACATTCAAGGAGAAGAGAACGCTAAGGAGTAGCCACGGTGGAGGAAAGTTGCAATGGTTCTAGAAGACACAACAATGAGTAAGGAGGAGCTATGAAGACTTATTACATTCTCTACATTTATTCTTTGGTGAGTGGATGTTTATACTTTATTATTCCTGCCTTAAGCCAGTATTCCCTCTTCTCGCCTTCAGTTTTTATCCTCCTATTTTCTCTCTTGTGGATTTGAAGCTAGGTCATTTACTTTTCTATTATGGAATAAGTGTTGATTTCCTATATATATAGGAATTAACCCAAGTGTGTTAATTTTTTAACCAATTAGAAGAAATAGTTTATGAGAATAGATTGTTAACTTTTATAGTTGTGTTTTTATAGTTCTATGTTATGTAATGAATTTTTGAAATCTAATGAAATAGTTTTTGGCTTCTCTTTTGTGTTAGTAGTTTAGTAAAGCTGACCAAGGGAGCCCACTTGGAAGGTGGATTAGATTAGGACAGAATAGATTTATTTCCAAGCATTTTGTAGTTTTGTAATTAGAAGTTGTAAGTTCCTTCCTGTAGCATCGCACTTTGTGAATGTTCCTACAACATATGTGAGAATAGTTATAGTGGATGAACCGAGTTGGAATATTTTTTATCCTTTCATTGTATTTCTAGCATTCATAGAGTTAAGTGTGTTAGTTTCTAATATCAATAGTGTAAGTTCTTTTCCTTGCATTTTACTTTCCTACAGTATAAGCTTAGTGACTCATTAAGAGACCTAGTGCACATACTATGCCGACCATTTGAAGTATACGTCCTTGGGTTGACAAGATTAAATGCACCTCATAGTGGGAAAAATAGTCCTTAGTTTGAATATATTATTCCTAAGCATGGCCTAGAGCATGACTATGTTACACCTATTGTGAGGTAGATCAGCCACCATTGCCTTCTAGTTGGCTATAGGTTTCCTTCCCTCACTTTCTCTCTCTTCTTGCACAAATTTCCACCATGTTAAGGCTTGATCTTTCAACCTGGATTTTGCAAACCTTACCTTTTGTGCCTCTATTGTCCCTTCACACTCAAAGTAGTTCTCAATATTTTCCAACCACTCCAAGACTAATTATGCATCTGTCATGTCGTGGAATAGTGACACATTCTCTAGACTTTTCCCTCCAAATGATTTGAGGGCTTTTAGTAAGGGCTCCTACTCACCAAGTGGAGGATCTGGCTCAGGAACTTCATCTTCCAAACTTACTTTCTCTTTACCCTTGCTGCAGTCTCCAACTTCCTTAGCTTGGGTTGCATCCTCTATTTCTTTCATCTTGTCTCTAACCTCCTCTAGGGCTTCATCTAGAACCCTGGTCTTTTCTTCTAAGAGGTTCTTCTACTCATCCACCTCTTTAGCCAACTCTACATTGGTCACTGTTTGCACTGACCCACTTGATTCAATAGGCTAGAACATCTACCATAAGCCACAAATCTTTGGGCTCTAATACCAATTTGATGAGGAGTTTCCTTCCACCAGAGCTCACTGGGTCCACTGAGCCTTTCCTTAGCCTCCTAGGGTTCTTTATTCAACACTACACTAGGGAATCACACTCTAGATCCCCTTCCTTCAAGAACACTCCCCAAAAATTCAAGTTTTCTTTCTGTCCTTTCCACTCTTTCCACTAGGCACATTTAATCCTCCAAGGGAAAATCCCATCACCTTGTTAGTTCTAGGTTCTAACCATTCTACATCATTCTTTTACGTCCATCACACCCATAACCCCAAATTACCCAAGTTGGCCTTGTAGCCCTAGGAGCCCCTATTAGCCCTCCTAAAAAAAGGGTTTCACTTTTCCTCCCAAAAACCTTTAATAAGGCTAGCTGGTGTCTAAAGGATTTTAGTGGTCTTAGGTCACAATACTATCAGTATGGTATAGTTTCTTAAAAACCCCTATTTTGAGGGTTTCTAAGGAAAAAGCAATGTCTATCTTCTTTCAAGGTGTTCCTCTTCATTTCCTACCTCCTCCTTTGAATCTAACACCCTTAACACCCTACTCTTGCCTTACCTTATAGAGATTGACTCACACCAATCCCTTGTTCATTTCTGCACTTCTTTGCAAGCATACATTGTGCCTTGCCAAGCTCTATTAGCTTGCCTAGGGCTCGCTTGTATCTATGGCCAACTACCTTGCACAAAATCCAACTTCCATATTTAAACATATACAAAGTCTATTGCCTAATTTCTAAAGGCCATGAGAGTTTAACCGTGGAAGTTCAAGCCATAGCCATTTCTATGCTAACAACTCAAAATTGGACAACAGTATCACACAAAGCAAATGATTTTCTAAACCTAAGGAAATGAAACTCTTGAATCCAAACAACTATGTAAAGTTTCAAAACATGATCCAATGAATCCAAATCAAATAAAAAAAATAACACAATCAACTCTTCTAATTCATTAATTCACAAAAACTATTCCAAATGCTCATATAGTGTTCCACTAACAGGTGTTGTCCGTACATCCAAGTATCCAATCCCTAGAGCTAGATTGAGGGCTGCTTAAATAGTCTTCCCCCTCCTTCTTGGCCATTAAATTGATCCATAACTACTCCAAGTAGTTCGTTTCCAAAAAAATTGTCTAATAAGTTGCTAAGCAACTTTACAAAAATTGAAAAGTTGTTAATGAGCAACTTTTTGACAAATTTTGCAATTATTGCAAACCAAGACTTCAACCTTGACCCGTTTGGTTCCAAACCTCTCCACATGGATTCATATCATAAAATGACCATATTTCACCTCTGTTTAACCACTCATTGGGTCTTTTCACCTTATTTTTCTAGTTTAAACACTTTGAGAAACTTTTTTCTTGCTAGGACCTATTTGACAACTTTTAATTGCTAGATTCAAATCAACCAAACTAACTTCCCTACACTCACCTTGCGACTCTAAAAGTAGTCCTTATTGCTTCCATGGTTGGTTAGATCATGTAAAAACCAAAATTCCTTTAGGATTTGACCTTACCCATAGGTGCTCCTACACCACTCAACAATCATGTGAGTACTTGGTGACCATTGGCATGCTCGACATTAAATACTGCTCAACACTTGACTGAGAATGTTTTAAAAAAATTATTCCTTTAAATAATTATTATTTACACTTTACTTAAGTTTAATTTGGATAAATGAATTATTTTATTATTTTTTAGGTTAGACACCTAGGAGTATGCATACTCATATGAGTTGTCATGTTGACAACACAAGAGTTAGCAACTCTATTTTAGCACATAGTGTCTACAACACTGGAGTTTGCATAATTAATTGAGTTGTCATGGTGTCTACAACATAATTTTACATGACACACCTATGTAGGCTTATCCTCTCATCATTGCACTAACTCTTGTGCTTGATGGAGGATAATCCACTCTTGGTGGACATGTGCTTAGTTGTGAGGCTTATCATATTGCTAACTCCTAGTTAGTCTAGAGGCCTCTATATACAGGCACTTCTAATGTACTTGTACATTATTCATTATCATATAATTATTGTGATCATACATCATTTGGTCAATATTGTGCTTGTTCTTGAGCTTCTTTATCTTGGCATCATTTTTTCCTAAGGAAAATTCTTACATAGTATCAGAGCTATACCAAATTCTTACATGCTTGACCTATATAGGATGACTCAGTCGTAGTGATGACTAAATAATCCTTCCTTGTGAATTACTAAGTGTTTGAAACTAATAGAAAACATGACTTAGGGATTAATAGTCGCCTCATTTGGGTAGCTTGTTTGGAAAACTGAAAAAAAAAGTATTTGGGTAAAATAATAAGTTGTAATATTCTTTTCAAGGGAGTGCAATTTCCCCCTTCTATGTGGTGTGCATTATATTGCTAAAAACATGTGATCAATGTTCACCATACCTTTACTATGGACTTGAAAATCTTCATATATATGAGTTTTAAATAGATTAAGAACAAGGACATGTAATGTACAAATAAGAAGGTTCAGTGGAAAGTGTATCACCTAGTTTTAGTAGTGTAAATTGAATACTAACTAATAAAGAAAGCATTGACACAACTAAAGTAGTTAACACTTAAGATATGACTGATTGTTATCACCACAAAAGGAAGAAAATCAAAAATGGTAGGCTCCTAATGGTATAAGATCATGATGCAATAGATTTTTCCCTGATTTAAGATGTGTATGCTCACAAGATATGCTCAAGCTTTAAATAGATGGGTAGAGTGAATGAAGCAAAGTTTCAATAATGGATTCATGGATTGATTCCAAAATTATAATGGTATTTTGGTACTTTATGAGCTCTCAAAAAAGCATTATAACTTTGCATGGAAGGTGGATTATTTTAGTGAAGGAAGGAGGTTCAATTTATAGGCCAAGGGTTGGAGGAATGGAGGGTCAAAATGTCAAGATGATGAGATGGTGAGGGAGGGTCAGGATGCACTCAAAAGGGAGCACAAGGATTGTTCTTGTTTAGAACCAATGGGGAGGTGACACTTGTCACAAGGAGGATGATTGTGAGAGGATAGGGTAAGGGTTGGTCAAAGGCTTGATGAGGGTGGTTGAGTATGTAAGAGTCATGTAAGAGATGTAAGAGAGGATGGGAGAGGTGTAAGAGTCATAAATGTTGGAGGGTGAGGGGAGAAGATATTTGTTGACGTTGGTTTGGGTTAGCAAGTCTTAACCCATGTTTATGGTTGTGCACATGATTAGAAGGGGATTAATATTAGCTTAGAAGGGGGGTTAGGGGGTAAGTGATTTAGCTTTTGATGGGATGGTTAGTTAGGAGGCTAAGTGAGGTTAATATGGGTGAATGAGTTGGATTAGGGGTTAAGATAAGGTTTAGTAAAGGTTTTTAGGATTTTAGATGTTTTATTCAATAAAATGGGAGTTTGGAATTAAATTGAATAGATTTGATGATTTATCCAATTAAATAGAGGAATTGAGATTTAATTGATAAATTAATTTTGGGTGATCATTTGATTTTATCAATTGGACTATAGTTAATTTAATTAATTAATTAACTAAGGGATGAGGATTAATTAATTAAATAGTAAATATTTAATCAATAATGTCCTAGGAGATGACTAAATATGATTACTTATTGATGTAATCAAATTTAGGTGTCTATATTTTTCCCCTCTTCACATAGTGTTGAAACAACACTATTTCGAAGAAGTTCAAACATACACGACGTGAAGAAAACTTTTTGAATCAACATGGTTGCCTCAATCTCAAGTAGAAAGAGAGAATGGACTATGTGATGCCCCCTCAAGAAGGCGATCGGGAAGGAAAAAGCGTCATGATAGCTTCTTGAAAAAGGACAGGAAGCAAGGAAGGGATCGAAAGGCATGGAAGAGGGAAAAAAGGGAGGGGGCAAGAAAAAACTAGAGTGCAAGATGACCTACAAGGGCAGCTAGGGCACCTTGGGGGGGCTATAAGTGGCAAGAAGGGGGCTAGAAGGGGTTATCTACATTCAGATTAAGGAGGATATATTGCTAGAAAGAGCTCTGCATTGGAGATTATGATGGCGAGTATTGGGCAACCAAATCACTGAGCAGACATTGTGTGATGAGTATGAGTACGAGGAATGCCTAATCGATTAGTAGGGTCTAAAACCTCTCCGTGATTTTTCACTATATGTTTTTTATGGCATTCCCGTGAAAGCAAAAATGTGATCCCACTGACAAGGTTTTGACAAGAACATGAGTGGGATTGACGGGATCGCGATCCCACAAAAATTGCATAGATGACTAGGAGACTTAGGGTTGTGGGAAATTGTGGCAGGATCACAATCCTAGGGTGGGAATTCATACGAGATTGGGTGTAAGATGGCTGAATCACGTTCATGCAAAATGGAATGCAATTTAGTCGACGAGGACATGGTCTTGCTGACAGAGGGATGAATGTGAGGAGGAGGTTGGGTTGACTAAAGTGGAAAAAGGGAAAACATGATCCTACAGGATCAATAGTTAGTAGGTTTGCTAGTTTTAGCTAGTGCAGGAATGCATAAGCAGGAACAAAAATCAAATGGGTAGAACAAGGAAAAGTCAACAATGCAATCCTATGGGATGATAAACCAATAGGAACGCGAGGTGCTAGAGTTGCAAGAATGCAAGATGGGGGTGAAAAAAGAGTAGAAAAAGTTGGGGGGGAAAGGGAGGGGTTACAGATTATAATCTGACATAGAATATTAACATCTGAGTTGGTTTGTGGTTTGCAGTGGTCCTTGGAGGCTTTAGTATTGCGAAAGTGGCGAGCAGCGATGTTGCACACAGGTGAGATGCTGACGCCTATGAATTGGGTGAGGATCGAGGTGATCAAATTAGGCTACCTGGCAAGGTTGCCCCATACCTACACATACATGGTGATGGTCACAACCCTATACGAGTGATGACACAATGAGATGATGACCTTCCATCTACCTACTAGGGAGATGATGGTGACATGAGAGGATATGTACCACATTTTTGGACTACCAATACGGGGGACACCAGAGATGGTGACGAGAGAGATGATAGCAAAAGCAACTATGCAGGGACTGATGGGATATGGAGTTGAGTTTAGGATCTAGCGAGGACAATTTTCCCTAGATGAGCATCTGGATCGAGTGGCACCAGAGAGGTGGATTTACTTCTATGTGCTAGGGATCATTTCGAGGTACATTGCCCTAGATATAGGTGGGACACGAGTTACTTTAGCACTAATCCCAGTGGTTATGCATACAGTGGACGTAGGATTCCCAACTGCATGGGGGTCTTTGATGTTTGTCGAGCTATATAGGGACCTTCATCAAATATTATACCATGGTGGAAAGTGGTAGGGGAGGAGCATTGGTTTCTCAACATTGCTATAGGTGTGGGCTTTGGAGCATATTGTAGTACTCAGGTCACTAGGGCGCAAAGAGAGGCAGGTGGAGGAGCTGGTGGCATACAACTGGACCGAGCCACTGACATACCATCACATAGATTTAGTGGACTACTAGAGAGTCTACATTGATGAGATAGTGATAGTGATGTGGAGGCCCTACATGGGCCTAGGACTATGGGAAGAGGATGGAGAGAAGCTTCCATATATGATATCTCCATGCTTTGTGTTTGGTTGGTGGGCCTACATAGCAGAGCAGTATAGGCCAAATAGGGTGCTACGATAGTTTGGATGGTGTCAGATGGCTCTAGAGGAGCTAAACTGGTATCAGCATGTGACATGTGAGCTAATATTGATGTACGAGCCAGCCCTTTAGAGAGATGGTTTGCTAAGGGCATGGCTAGAGCTAGAGCCACAATAGTGGGATTAGTTTTGGTAGGGCAGAAAATGTGGGCTCCACGCAAGAATACTGAGATACCTTTGTGTGGCTGAGACTAGTGGGTTGAGCATAGGCTACTAGGATAGTAGTGGTGGTGGGGGAGCTAGCCCGGGCAGCATGACATGGGAGATATGTGGCAAGGGGATTACGATAGTGGGCAGAGGCCATTGTAGAGGAGGAGGGGCTAGCTTGATAGAGGCAGAGGGTAGGGAGACAAGAGAGAGGAGTTTAGCCAGAGAGAGGAGGAGAGGAGAGAGCAGAGGAGAGGGGGTCAGAGGAGAGAGTGGAGTAGAGGAAGGTAGAGCCTATGAGAGGTGGAGAGGAGAGAGCAAAGGAGAGGAGGCTACAGAGGGAGAGGGAGCAGAGACCACAGAGGCCAGGAAGGGGTGATGGAGGAGGGCCTGTAGCAAGGGGAGAGGGTCATTGATGGGAAGCCTAGTATGCTTCATTATAGTAGACACATGATATGACCAACCAGCTACTTTGCGATACACAGCAGGAGCAAGATCAACTCTGTATAGAGCAAGATCAGCTATAGCAGGAGCAAGATGTAGCACAAGGGTAGGCTGATAGGGCAGGTATACAAGTGGGGAGGCTACAAAAAGAGGTGGGGTAGGTGGAGGGTAGGTTGGATGTGGTGAGCCTAGAGAGGCAGGTGGTATAGGTGAGGTTAGATGCCTTACAGCAGGAGTGAGATAAGCTAGTGAGCACAAGTAGCAATGGGAGGAGGGATAGATGAGCTGAGGTGACTATGAGATGAGGTGGAGGAGCTGAGGGAGAGGGCTAGATTCTATCTAGGTTGATATCATGCAACAGTCCCAACAGATCAGATAGAGCACTATAGATTATCGACATGGTCGGGGATAGTTGGGACCCATACAGGAATGCAGGGAGGAGGGAGAGTGGATGGAGCACTAGAGGGGAGAGTATGGGTGGGTCTTAGCACACTGGGTAGAGTCATAGGATAGGACAGAGTCAGAGGTAGGGGACATGAGTGAGGGGGAGGAGAGATGAGGTAGAGAGTTCAAGGACAAAAGAGGGATTAATGAGGCCACCACCTCCACCACCAGCAACACCAAGAGTAGGGGGGATGTAGAGGAGCTAGAGGAGTTAGATTAGTGACTAGTGATAGGCTAGATTTTTGTTTGCATGATGAGCATGTTGCCTAGATCGACATGTTTTGAGATATATGGATATTTTGTGCAGGCACAAACCCATTTGTATGATATGGGCATTGTATATTGGGACTTTGATGGACTATATTTTTTTATTCTTTCATTGATTTTTTACGAAGGGGATTATTTATATAGAGCTGATCATTCTTTGGGTGGGATATGTGTTATGGACTTTTGATGGCATGAGCATTGTTGATGATGTATGTTTAGACTAATATGTGTGATATGCAAGATGTGATTATTGATGATGTTGTTGATGTTTTGTGATGCAAAATGTGATAGATGATGAGAGATATGATGTTGCTGATAGTTTATGATGCAGGATGTGATTTACTTATGTATAATGTGGATATGATTTTGTTGATAGTTTATGATGCAGGATGTGATTTTCTTATGATAATGCGGATATGTTTTTGCCGATAGTTTATGATGCAGGATGTGATTTTTTATGATGAGAGATATGATTTTGCTGACAGTTGATGATGCAAGATGTGATTTACTTTTGATAATGCAGATATGATGTGATGTGATTTTATCTATGATATCTCAGATGTGATGTGAGATATTTTGATGTGATGTGATTTTATCTATGATATCTCAGATGTGATTTGAGATATTTTGATGTGACCTGTGATGATGTAATTTATGATATGTCAGATATGTGGTGATATGTTTTGATGTGATCCTTGATGATGTGATTTTAGTTATGATATGTTTTGATATGCTATTTGTATGATGATGGGAATGTGAAATAATATTCAAATGAACACAACTAAAAGATAAGTGACAAATCTAAAATGAATCACCAACTAACGGCTAAACAGGAAATGTATGATGTTAAAATGAACAAAATTTAAAGGATAAACATGAGATTTATGATAGGTGAACATAGATTAAAAAAAATGAAAGATGAATAATGATGTTTGCGAAATGAACCACAAACGAATGATGAATTACAAGTCTAAAATGAATCACAAACTAAAGAATGAACTATCATGAAGCACACACTAATGATGAACTATCACACTAAGATGAAAATGAAAAATTTATGATATGCTTAAAAATGGAAACAAACTAAAAGATATATCTGAGGCTTATGATAAGCATGTGAGGGTATAAGAGAGATCTGGGGTATGGTAAAAGGATACAAGCTATGATAAGATAACATGTTGGATTCTAGGAGAAATAAGACAAATCATGATGGTGGTATTAGGATAGTGATCTATGATAGGAGATACTGACTCTAAGGAGAAAGATGTTGGAGCATGAGTGACCAAAAAACTCACAGTCAGAAGGATAGTAGAGTTGCGAACTAGGATAGTGACTTATGATAGGAATTGCATCATTATGGTGGTGAAATTGTAGCCTAAAGGGATGAGAAGTTGTGTGAGAATTATAAGGAAAAAAAAGTCAATGTTTGATGATTTGAATTGAAAGATTCTGATGGCGGAAAAAGTTGAAGTTTGAGAGAGATAGGTGCCATAAAGGAAGAAGATACCCTGAGTGATGGAGCAACAAGAAAATAAAAGTGAGGTGTATGGGAAGCTTGAGTACGGGGTACTTCATAAGGGAGTACCATCATGTAGTGTGAGCACTTTATTTAATATAGGACTATTAGGTATTTTCCAAGGTTACTAAGAAAATCAAGGCTTTTTTCGCCAATATTATAGAGGATTGACTCAAACAAGCACACAAGGATTGCCCCAACATCACACATGAGTCTCAGAGAGATTAGTGTGGAAACAATATTGGATGATCCACAAGCAAGTGATATTACCCCAGTGCATCATGTTATCAGAAATGAAAACATGGTTGAAACATGCAAGGGTGATATTCGACTGACTCACAAGTAGAAAAAGATCGCGATCAAAACCATCCTTTTAATTTGCCCCAGTCAAAACACACCATGATATGAAATGATCATGGTGACCTTGAGGAGGCAACAACTAAAAACATATGGAAGTGATCAATCAAAATAACAAAACCGAAGAATTGAAAACAAAAGTGCAAAAAGGTAACTTTTTGCTAAAGAGATCACATTGATGAGCTACTGACAGGCTGAAAAACAAGGAAGAGAGACTTGGAAGAGACTCTACGACAAGGATGTTTAGGATAATGACAAAAGGTAACAATGAAATTGTTTTATAGATGATGGGCTAGGAACACAAAGTACCACAATAAGACCGGAATAAGATGTACAAGTATGACTATACAATGACTGGGAACTCGGGAACATATGAGAAAACATGGTAGTAGGTATGTACATGATGGGGGAAAGCTTAGGATGAGGAGATAGCATTGATATAATTACAATTATTGTATAGGGATGTGATACATAAAGCACAATTTGTTACAAGCATGGTGATATTTCTCTATGTACAAGATTATGATTCATAGGATACAAGTCTTGGTACAATGGTATGATACACAAAACACTACAAGAGCATGATACAAGTGGTGGTACAATAGTATGATACATGGAACACTACTCATCAAGGAGGATGGATATGGTAAAGTACAAGGATGAAAAATAGCTGAGAAGGTATAGGTGGTAGAGTACAATGGTAGAGTGTAGTGGGTATGATACACGAGATTCTATAATATAGGGGTTAGGTGGGATGTTGGAAAAGTGCAAAGTGTTGGAGGATGATGCTACGAAGCATGGTAAAAAGAAAAACTATGAGGAACACCTTGGAAAGATGGGGAGATGAGTGATGTGATAGGGAGTGGTGATATGGGGGGATGGTGTGTTAATGATAGATAATGAAAAAGTTGTAGTACACCTGGCACCTATTTGCTAGGGTTTCGCCAGGGACCTATCCAAGGTGCTTGAATTGCCAAGTCTTCACCATTGGACGCTTATTTTTCTTTGCCTATTTTTGATCTACAAATTTTGCCCTCAGGCATAGAATTTATTGAGGTGAATAATGTTGGCAGGATCATGCAAGACTTCACCTTCAAGGGTAGATAATTGATAGGCTCCCGAGCCAAAAGATGTCATGACTACATAGGGACCAAGCCATGTGGGCTCAAACTTGCCTTTCTTTTCTCTGTCAGCCTGAATCTTCATATTCTCTTTAAGGACCATGTCACCTTCCTAAAAATTGCGTGGATGAACTTTCTTATTGAAATTGTGCTGGAGCCGACTTTGATAGACCGTGAGGTGGTCATAGGCTTGTTACCTTTTTTCATCAAGTAGATCAAGCTAAGTAAGTCGAGCCACTCTATACTCTTCATCAGATATCTGACCTCGTAGAGAGAGGCGAAGAGATGGGATTTCAACCTTAGTAGGTAGGACTGCTTCTACACCATAGACTAAGGAGTATGGAGTTGTGCTAGTGGTTGTATGGAATGAAGTGTGGTATGCCCATAGGGTGGGATTGATTTACAAATGCCAATCACAGCCGGAGTCATTGACAACTTTATTAAGGATTCTAAGTAGGGTTTTGTTAGTTGCCTGTGCTTGACTGTTACCTTGTGGGAAATACGAGCTAGAAAAGTGATGATGTATGTGAAGGGAAGTGCATAATTCCTCCATATTTAGGTTTTCAAAATTTCCCCCATGGTCTATGAAAATGGTGGTCGGGATGGCAAAGCGACATATGATATGATATAGGATAAATTTGGACACCTGAACTCTTGTGGCAATAACAAGAGGAACAACTTTGACCCACTTAGTGAAATAGTCAGTAGCAGTGATTATCCACTTGTGCCCTTCTAAAGAGAGTGGTGTAATAAGGCCAACAAGATCAAACCCCTAGCAGGCAAAATGCTATGGTGGTGCAATGGGTTGCAAGTCATGTGCTAAAGCTAGGATCAAATTAGCATGCTGTTGACAAGGTAAACATCATTTCACAAATTCACATGCATCACGTTCTAGAGTAGGCCAATAGTATCTAGCCTGAAGGATTTTCTTTGCTAGCACCATGCCACTCGTGTGAGCACCATAGAGTCCAACATGTACCTCTTTGAGAGCCATCTAAACACAGAGAGAGAGTATTATGATAACCATGATGATATAGGGTTTGGGCGATAATAGTGTAATAGGAAGCTCTACGAATAAGGTTTTGGCTTTGGGTTCATGTGAGGTGAGGAGATATGATACCATTTAGTAGGTAAGTGTAAATTTTATGGTACCATGGAGAATAGGGACCGGCCAAGATATAGACACGTGTTGATTCATCATTTTCATATGTAGTTTTGTGTAGCCACTCAACCAAGAATTCATATTGCATAGCTTCACGCGGCATTTCCAAGAGAGAACCAATAGTAGCCATTGCATCAACTACCTTATTCTGGAGTCTAGGTATCTGTATGAACTAGATCTGAGTAAAATGCTCCTTCAATTGGTCAACCAAATCTTTGTAAGGTAGTAGCTTATCATCTTTGGTCTGATATTCATTCAACGCTTGTTTGATGATAAGCTGAGAATCACCATAGACTTGAAGCTTTGTGATATTCCATTCAATGGCAATTTTGAGTCCCACAACAAGGGCCTCATACTTTGCAATGTCATTTGTACACCAAAATTGTAGCTTGAAAGACTTAGGAATATAATCATGTTGAGGTGTAACCAAGAGTATGCCCATGCCAGAGCCATGAGATGTATAGAAGCCGTCAAAATATAGCTTCCAGAATGATTGTTCTTCTATCAAATAGAGGTGTTCTTCTGGAATTCTATGACGAGTGGGTGTTCTGCAACTAAGGGTGCATTAGCCAAATGATCTACAATAGCCTAACCTTTGATGGCCTTTCTTTCAATATATTGATTGTTAAACTCACTAAGAAGCATAACCCATTTTGCCAGGCGTCCGATAAGTACTATGCGAGACAACATATATTTCAATGGATCAATCTTTGATATCAATTGCATAGTATGACTCAACATGTAATGACGTAGCTTCTGGGTGGAAAATATCACTGCTAAGCATGCCTTCTTCATTGGCATGTAGTTGAACTCATAGCCCTCTAATGTTCGGCTAATGTAATAAATAGCTCTTTCCTTTCCTGCATCGTCAAGTTGTGCTAGAAGAGCACCTAATGTTGTGGGAGTAGCTATGATGTACAATATGAGCAGGCACCCTGCAACTAGAGGAACCAAAATAGGTGGATTAGCCAAGTATTGCTTGATGAGCTCAAAGTTGTGCTAGCAAGCTGGGTCCCATCTAAAATTTTGATCTTTCTTAAGAAGGTGAGTGAAGGGTTGAAACTTATCAGCAAGGTGAGAAATGAACCGCCAGACTAATTAGAGTTTTCCTTGTAAAGAACAAAGGTGCCTGAGTGTCTTAGGAGGAGCCATATATATAATGGCTTTGACCTTCTTAGGGTCAATCTCAATACCACGCCATGACACAATGAAGCCTAGGAGCTTTCTTGAAGTAACACCGAAGACACACTTCTTCAAATTCAACATGAGACAATATTCTACCAATCAATTAAACACTTCCTCGAGGTGAGATAAGTGATCCAAAGCATTGAGAGACTTGATTAAAATATCATCCACATAATCCTCAAGTATCTTATGGATTAGGCCATGGAAGATGATTGTCATCACGTGCTAATAGGTTGCTTCGGCGTTCTTCAACCCAAATGGCATCATGTTGTAGCAAAATGTACCCCAAGGTGTAGTTAATACCATTTTATGTTGATCTTCTGCTACAATATGAATATGATTATATCCAAAGAAACCATCCATTAGTGATAAGAGTTCATGACCTACAGTGAGATCCATAATCATGTAAATATTTGGTAATAGAAAGTCATCCTTTAGACAAGCTTTATTAAGATCCCTGAAATTGGTGCAAATCCTGATATCACCAGAGGGCTTGGTAACAAGTACCATGTTAGAAATCCATTCAAAATAATTGATTGGTCAAATGATTTTGGCCTCTAGCAACTTTTCTAGCTTTGTTTTGACTAATAAAGCCACCTTGGGGTGCATTTTTTGAAGTTTCTACTTGACAGGTTTGGCCAAACTGATATTTACAGGCCAAGTTTCTTCTGTCAAAATTGAAAATATAGGAGCTCTATGCTCTTGTGGGGGTAGGATGAAATCTCCATCTTTAGGTGCCTCTGAGAGGTTTTCATCATCAGATACATCTTTTATTTTTGTTTTTATTTTTAAGTCACCCAATAACGCTCTAGAGGATTTTTCACCATGTGATGTTTTTCTTTGATCTTTTTGCTTTTTTTTTTCTTTTTGAATTTCATTTTTATGACTAGAGATTTCCTCCTCCCTGAAGTAACTTGTGGGATCTAGCTTGCAGACATGTGCTAATGGTGGTGGCAGTTTTTTATGTGGCATTTCTGCCCCCATGAATTTAAGGAGTGCATGCTCGGTAGAGAACTCATCAACATGAATGACACTTGGTTGGTCCCAATCTATGAGTTTGGGGTGAGCGAGGGGGAGGTCTATGAGATTCAAGGATAGTTGGTAGAGTACAAAGGCTCCAAGGATTATTGTGTTAAGGAAAATATCATCGTAAGCTTTCTTTTCAACTTCCTCATGGATGTCTTTGACCTCAACGAGAGTGTTTTGGATGTTCAAAAAGGTGTGGCCTTCCGTTGTAGTGCCCCTAGTTGTGGGGAGTCCATAGCCCAAGCCTTTGGTTTTCTGTCTTTGGTGTACTTCTATAGGCTATCTCATACCTAATTCTTGATGGCCTAAACCACCTCTTTGATAATCCCATTGCTTCATGGCCAAGTGATGTGACCAAGGATATTTCTATTTAAAATGATCAAGAAGTGCTTCACTTTGAGGAGGTGGCTCTTTGTATAGCCATGTGTTAATGTCTGGTGCATTTTCTACTTCATTAAGGATAACTTTGGTGACAAATGTGGTAGGGCCCAGCTGGTGGAGTCAAGAGGTGGTTTCTGGTATAGTCCCTTGATGTGTCGGGCATCCTTGAGTATGTGGATCAAGTGGTAGAGCACCGACAGCAAAAGCATCTATGAGATTATACTCGCCACAACTTTGGTAGTTGATCTTAACCATGGAAAGAGTGGAGGCTAGAATGGTGTTTGGATCATGGTAGGTGCTAGAGGAACTAGCCATGGTGGTGCCAATTTTGATCCATGGACAGTGATTGGTGTATGAAGCTTCAACTACATTGCAATAAGCAAAGGGTTCAAGATTTGTATGGATGGTTATCTTAGTGCTATTATGTGGGAATTTGACGCACTGATGATATTTGGATGGAACAACCTTCATGGTGTGAATCCATGGGTGGCTAAGGAGGATGTTATATGGAAGGTTAAGATCAACTACTTGACAGAGTGTTTCTTGAGTGGCTGGGCTGACTCTGATAGGGAGCAAGATGGTTCCTTCAGTAGTGCACTCCAAATTGTCATATGCCTTGATGGTGATCACTTCATTGATGATATCTGCTTCAGTATATCCTACTTGTTTGATGAACTTTAGAGTATATAGGTTTAGAGCCGATCCATTATCTATCATGACATGTTTTACTGCAAAGTCAGAGACCATGACAGCTATACGAAGTGGGAGGATATGATTGGATTACACTACTGGGATATCTGTGGTTTTGAAGAATAAGGCACATGAGGCCAAAAGATGGCCAACCAAGTTGTGAAGCTCAGTGGCGTTTATGTCAAAGGGGAAGCATGACTCACGTAGAGTACTGTCAAGGATCTCTTGATAAAGTAGGCTTGTCCATAAGAGATCCAGGATGGAGATCTAGGCCGACGTGTTTCCAATGTGTTCCAAGATGTTATACTATAGCCCTAATGAAGGTGATTCTAATGGAGATGCTCGAGATGGAGGTGGTCATGCTGATGGTAGTCTAATTTGTGTAGATATAGGTGGACCAGCTATATTGAGTCACATTCAGCAGGTAGCAACTGCATACTGGGTGTCAAAGACCTTGATATTTATGATGTTGATAGATGGCTCAACTTGTGATATGCAACCAACTAAGCTACCATAGTCTAAGTATGCTAAGGTATAATTCTGAGACATATCTTAGTTGTCACCTTGTTTACTTGGAGCATTGTTAGGTTTGTTGATAGGAGGGTTTTCAAGTGCCTTTCCTAGGTTCATGTTATGAGGAGGGAAAGCATTTTGATTCATCATTAATCATGCATTAGGTGAGGGTTGCGCTCCCTCTGTGATCTCCTTCTATTTAATGAGGTCCTATACATTATCCTTAAATTGCATGCATTTAAGGGTAGTGTGTCCTTTGACACGATGGAATTTTCAATATTCTTTATCTTTGTACCAGGATGCTCTAGATTGATTGGGCTCCAAGGGTTGCATTTGTGGATACCAAACAAGGTTATCTTTGGCCAATTTTTTGAAGATTGCATCAAGAGGTTCCCCTAATGGGGTGTATATGCATGGTTGCCTCCGAACATAGGGTTTACTACCTATCGACAGTGTGATAGCATTAGTTTGATTATGATGCACAGGTACTTGCTGATGAGTTTGCATAGGTGGCTGGTGATACAGAGGGGGTTGCTGCTGATAAGGTTGTTGCTGAAAAAATGTGGTAGGAACATTGGTTGCCACCCCACCAATATGAACTTGTCGGGTGTCGATGGCACCATCTGTCACCGTGTTTTTGTTTTTGTTCCAGTATCGAGTTTTGTCATTGCTCGGACCTCGATCCTGGGTGTTTTCTTTGTACAATCTAATGACACCATCCTTAATGAGGCCTTTCTCGAGGCCCATCCCTTTTTCTTTGATGTCCTTGTATGTTTGCAAATAGTTCATAACCATATGATGAGCGAGGCTAGGGTGTGCGTTGTTTATGAACATCTTGAAAAGATGACACTTAGGGATGGTACAAGAAATCCTTGTTATGAGGATCTACCAGCATCACAAGTATTTTGCAAGACTTTCTCCCCCTTTTTATTTAGTGTGGACTAGGTCTACTATAGACAATTTAGTTTCAACGAGATGGGTATACTGAGCAACAAAGGCTTCAGAAAGTTCTGCAAAATTTTTGATAGTGCCCTGAGGGATACGACAAAACCAGTCCAAGGCTGGTCCTGCTAGGTTCTTGGGAAAGAGCCACATGAGGAACGCATCATTATAAGCTACCTCCTGACAATGCATATAGAATTCCTTAACATGTGTGACTAGATCACTTTTCCCCCTAAATTTTTCAAACTTGGGGATCTCAAAATGTTTAGGAAATGGTGTCATCGTGATAGTCCTATGAAAAGGGTATGGGAAATCATTCTCAAACTTGAAATTTTTGGTGTCTATTCCATCTTTGAGGGATTTAAGAGCATTCTTCATCTCTTCCCATTCAAAGTTTACAGGTGGGAAAGTGAGTGCCCCTGATCCAAGTGCCCCTAGTGGAGGATACATGCCAGGATCTGAACTTGGATATGGAGAACTCTAATGGCCATATGGAATCTATGGAAAAATAGTTTGCATTACTGGTGGAGTGGATGCTATGGGTTGCTGGAATGTGGGTTAGGTGTGTTGTTGCATCTGCTGAGAAGTTGTTTGGTGTGGAAGGTAGCTATGAGGCTACTGCCCTATGAGATAGTTTTGTGTGGGTGCTTGAGCATACTGCTAGCATGAAGACTATGGCTGAAATGGTGGTAATGTCGATAATTCCTATGTCATGCTTTGGGAGTGCATACCATGTCCAATATATGTGGGTTGCATGCCTACTTGAGAGTATGACTGATTATGAACAAGTGCAAGGTAATTTACTTTTTGTAGAGTATTTGTCAAAAGGAACTGGAAGGGGAGGGTGGTTTGGCTATTTCCTAAAGGTGACATGAGAAATAATTAGTGAGGGGTGGGAGTGAATAACTATGTGAAGCAGTGGATGATAGTGCCTGAGGTATGGACATGACTACAGTGCTATGGGGAAGACTAGTGATAGATGCCTATATCACAACAATATTCTGAGGTCCCAAAGGAAATGCAGTTGAAAAGCTTTGGCTAGCTACAAAGGGATTGATAGTGATGTTAGGTGGAATGGAAGATGAGGTATTGGACCCTAGTGGTGATATTTGAGTAGTAAATGGACTATATGTGATGTGGGGTGGAAGCAAAAAGGTAGTGTTGTTGGATGCAAATGGAGGATTTGGTGGAACAGAAAAATGAGTGGTAGAAAAATATGCAAATGGTATGCTTGAGGTTGGTTGAGATGTAGTATGCACTAGGGATTGAGTGAGAGTGGGATGGGTATTTTGCAGAATGGGAATAGGCACCTAGATTGAGGGTATATTTGGGTCTACTGGTTCTACTTGAGGTGGTTGCCATCCAAACAAAGGGTGGGTAGGATCTTTTATGTCGATAGGGGGTGGACGTCCAAACTCAAAGGCAACAACATTGTCCCTTAAGAAATTTTCCATGATGGTTTCCTTGTTTTGATCTTTGATGGCATTTGCAATGGTAGCATGACTAGGTTGGTTCATGAATGCCTCAATATCTATGGGGGATCCTGGTTCTTTTGAAATTCACAGTAGTAGATCTGATGACATTGTGGAAACTATAGGGTATGATTGAGCTTGGGATGTGTTACTACTATGACTAGGATCCATGTCCTTCTTTTCCTATATGTTCCTGCCAAAACATGTGGTGGGTGGCATGAAAGGATGATTATTCTAAAGATGGCAGTGTAGCAAGGGATGATGCTAGATATGTATGATACTAGGGGAGTCTAAATGATATGGTGCTAAGTGCAAGAGATTTGTGGTTTTCTAAAATATGAATGTGGAAATGTGATGGTGATGTGAAATGTGTGACCCTAACCTTTGGCTCAAGGTAATGTGGGACACCAATAACAACCTATTTCTAACAAAAGTTGTGTTTCAAGGATGCTTGAGATGATGAGAAATGTGATGCAAAATTTTTCTAAGTGAGGGAATAGCACTAAGATTTTAACAATGCATGTGGAGGATTCTTCTTTAACAACCTAAGATGAGAGGATATGGTCTTACTTTAAATGTTGGTGTGGGATAGTACGATTCCTAGATGAGAGACCAAACCTATAAGTGCGCAAGTGTGTGTGAAAAAAGGAAGGATCTACTAAGAATGAGTAACAGTAGAGTTGTTGATAAGGCTCATATTAACACCACGTTGAAAGCTTAGGTTTTGAATTTTGTAGTCCCATTCAGTTTGCAATGCTACCTCTGCTCTATCTTTCTCAATTTGATCTAATTTGGCAATCCTTGTGTTGGGGGTGTGCTTCTTATGCTCTGCTTCAATTTCCTTATAATTTGGTATCTGAG
The DNA here is from genome assembly GCA_028749045.1 of Cupressus sempervirens. NCBI lineage: Eukaryota > Viridiplantae > Streptophyta > Pinopsida > Cupressales > Cupressaceae > Cupressus > Cupressus sempervirens. The sequence continues at coordinate 287,452,955 of CM053786.1, read as the reverse complement.
GAAGCTTAGCCTTCTTAAGCTTAGGTTTGGGATGGCTTGACATGAGATACTTCCAAGGGATTTGATCACGACTGTGGGGTTTTGGAGGTAGTGACTACGCTAGGTATACCTTTTGGACCTTGGGTTGGAACATAAATCGATTGAGAAATAGCAGGTTATGGATTTCAAGATTAATTTGGCTAACTATCTTCTAGGCAAGGACAATATGTGACATTTTTGGTCAAGTAGGTTGATAGCAAAAGGTATTTTGAAAAGAGAAACTTTTGGATTTTTAGAGAAAAAGGTTTGTTTGGTAACTAGTCTTTGTGGGGTATGCTTGGGGATTTCTAGTTAAAAAGTATGGGTAAAAGATAAACCAAGATGAAAAGACGTTGTTGCGAGTGGGCTTGCTAACAACCATTTTCCATATGGGATGGTGGGGTATTTCAAAGATAAATTGTGATATTTTCGGTCAAGTAGGGTAGATGGCAAAGTATTTTCTTTTGAAAAAGAGCAAGACTTTGGACCAAAAAAGGATTTTGCGACTAAGAGCTGCTTAGTGATTTTTGGTGTGTTTTGAAAGAAAAGTATAACCTTTGAGACAAATGGACAAATTAGACCAACAAGACAAGCAGTTTTTGCGAATGGAGTTGCTAACAAATTTTGTTTGAGATGACAAAGGTAAAACTTCTCTTTTCTGATATGAGGCTGAATGAGCAAACAATTTCTCAAAGGACAAAGCAACTTTGAGAAATACAAATAGTTGATCTCTTTAGCAAAAGGATTTTGATAATAACCACTAAATTGTGTATGTTCAACAAATGTTTTGCACAGGTCTTGATCACAAAATAAAATAGTTCAAACACACACTTTATCCCTAAGGTCTAATTTTTTATTGCAATATGCTATTCAACGGTCCACAACTTAATGTCTCCTGATTCTAGTGCAATATTTCCCTCTAATCGAAGAGGTGAGTTAATACAAGATTCGATCAACAAAAGATACACATCAAAGAATCTTCAAGGCATGACAAATAGAAGTTCCCCTTCTGTGGGAATAATGACCCTTGGAGATGAAACCTAAATGGCCTTATGCCTCTACCAAGGGAGCACAATGGTGAGTAATCTTGGGGGGTGTTGTTTCCCCTGCACCATGAATGAACATACCATGGAAAAAAGTGAGATACTTTTGACTTAGAGGGTTGTAAATGGGTCTGTGGAGTCTCTTAAACGGTTGTTACTAGTTGTGATCCACTTACGAATCTATTTCGAACATGTTGAAATCGTGGGAAAGTTTTCCCACCTTAGGCTACCCCAAGAAACATGTTGCCCAAACTTAAGAGATAGAGCGAGAAAGTTTACCTTTCCTCTCATTTATATATCAGCCAGACTTTTTACTAGTTTGAGCTTCTCACCAAAGGGGATGCACTTCCTAGAGGTGGATGAACTTGCTAGGAGCACTCCTAGGTTGTTGTGGATGATCTTACTAATAAATTTTGGTACATGCGTCACATATTTTAAATGATCTTACTTTGCATGAAAAGAGAGAAGTCCAAGATGTGCAAAAATGCATAATCTCAAAACACACAAGACATGGGGTTCATTACTATTTGGACACTTTAATGCTTTATTCTATGATTTTTGAAAACACATGTGTTTAGCATACAATATTCGTTCCAACTTCACAACATTGTCAACAAAATTAAATTGAGTTAACAAAAGGAAAATCGTGCACCAAAGCTTCAAAGAGGAGGGAATAAGAGAATTTCAATCTTTAGGCCATTCAAGATTTGATGAAGTTTATTTTAAGCCCCAAATTTGAAGTGTTTGCACATAATGTTCTTTAACATCTTAAAATGAAGTGTTCATCGCAATGGTTAATTTAATCTTTAAACATTCATTCCATGAAAATGAAAAGTAATATTACTTCAATTTTAAGCGATTTAAAAGATAATTATGATGATAAAACCTAGAAAAAACACGTTAGCATAAAAAACTATCAAAATTTTGAGCAAACTAGATAACAATGCGAACCCGCTAGTTTAAGAAGCAATCCCATAGGCACAAGAATGTGGAAAAGGTTCGCAAGAACATGGGAAAAATTTATGAAAACTATAGGCTGTGGGTTCAAAAAAACATAGTGTGATCCTGCAAGCAAGCGATCTCGCAGGTTTACTTCTGAGCGTTCCTGAAGGAAATTAATTTTGTGAGTTTGAGAGGTCAATGGTAGGAATCATTTTGAAAGTTTGACTAGGCAACAATTGCGTTCTCGCAGGAAAATGGTAATGATCTTGCAGGTTTTTCTAGCGTTCTCATGGAAGGAAATACTGGTAGGAATGTAGGGCTTTTTTGGGACATGTGGCAGTTGTTGGTTGGGGATGAATTGCAAACTCACACTCATGAGTTTGCATTCTCGTCGGCAAGTAGCCGCATTCCCATGATCGCGGGATCGTGTTCCCAAGGTAGCGGGATTGAAAAACAAGTTGTTTTTAAGTGTTCAAAAATCCAAAATGATTAGATTTTTAGAAGCACAATTTCCAAAGGATGACCTACATACCTGCAACAAAATTAGAAAACTTATCACAAAAACACACAAGAGAACAAGGTTACTTTGGTTAATTAACACAAAAAAACCCAAAAAAAAAGGATTAGATTGACCCAAATGTGGGGTCCCACCGGAGGTGCCAAAATGTATCACCTAGTTTTAGTAGTGTAAATTGAATACTAACTAATAAAGAAAGAATTATCACAACTAAAGTAGTTAACAGTTAAGATAGGACTGATTTTTATCACCACAAAAGGAAGAAAACCAAGAATGGTAGGCTCCTAATGGTATAACATCATGATGCAATGGATTTGTCCCTGATTTAAGATGTGTATGCTCATAAGATATGCTCAAGCTTTAGATGGATGGGTAGAGTGAATGAAGCAAGGTTTCAAAAAAGGATTTATGGATTGATTCTAGCATTATAATGGTATTTTGGTAGTTTATGAGCTCTCAAAATAGCATTATAACTTTGCATGGAGGGTGGATTATTTTAGTGAAGGAAGGAGGTTCAATTTATAGGCCAAGGGTTGGAGGAATGGGGGGTCAAGATGTTAAAATGATGAGATGGTGAGGGATGGTCAGGATGCACTCAAAAGGGAGCACAAGGATTGTTCTTGTTTAGCACCAATGGGGAGGTGACACTTGTCACAAGGAGAATGAGTGTGAGAGGATAGGATAAGAGTTGGTCAAAGGTTTGATGAGGGTGGTTGAGTATGTAAGAGTCATGTAAGAGATGTAAGAGAGGATGGGAGAGGTGTAAGAGCCATAAATGTTGGAGGGTGAGGGGAGAAGATATTTGTTGACTTTGGTTTGGGTTAGCAAGTCTTAACCCATTTTTATGGTTGTGCACATGATTAGAAGGGGATTAGGATTAGCTTAGAAGGGGGTTAGGGGGTAAGTGATTTAGCTTTTGATGGGATGGGTTAGTTAGGAGGCTAAGTGAGGTTAGTATAGGTGAATGGGTTGGATTATGGGTTAGGATAAGGTTTAGGAAAGGTTTTTAGGATTTTAGATATTTTATTAAATGTTTTATTCAATAAAGTGGGAGTATGGAATTAAATTGAATAGATTTGATGATTTATCCAATTTAATAGAGGAATTGGGATTTAATTGATAAATTAATTTTGGGTGATCATTTGATTTTATCAATTGGACTATAGTTAATTAAATTAATTAACTAACTAGGGGATGACGATTAATTAATTAAATAGTAAATATTTAATCAATAATGTTCGAGGAGATGACTACATATGATACTTATTGATGTAATCAGATTTAGGTGTCTATAGAAAGTAATTTATAAAATAAAGAATTCAATTATACATACCACTTGAACCAAATGTAATCTTGCAAACTAGGTGATAGAACGATAATTCTTGCAAAACTCTGGTAGGACTCAGGAGATTGATACAAAATAATTTAGAAAGAGATCTTCACAAATGACTTTTTTGATCTTTAGCTTGACTATTCCAATCAAAGTACCCAAGAGAATATTACTGTACCATGCAATACTTAAATAAAAACAAGAAATTTTTATGAGAAATATTGTCTCCAATGGACATTGGCAATATTGACAAAATCTCTTCTTACTTGGAAACAAGGATAAAAAAGGAATTTTGTTGGAACCTTCTATCATACTTTCATGTCAAATGTGTTAGTGCCAAGAAATCAAACTTCCACCAAGAAAAGAATGCACCACCACTTGTTCTCTTCCTATCATAAATCAATCTTTTGAGGTAAGTTTTCTAAAGTTTGATAAAATCACTCTTCCTACTAGGAGACAAGGATAGAAAATGATTTTTTATGGAACCTTTCATCATATTTTTATGTCAAATGTGTTAGTGCCAAGAAATCAATCTTCCACCAAGAAAATAATACACCACCACTTGTGCTCTTCTTATCATCAACATTACCCAACTAATCAATGTTAGTATATGCACACAATATAAAATCATTAGATCTATCTTACCATAAGCCAAAGTCTAATGTCCACTTCAAATATTTGAATACCCTTTTGACTATTTCTAGATTTGTCTCTTTAGGGTCTTCTTGAAATCTCATAACTATTTCAAATGCATTTGATATATCTAACCTTGTATATTTCAAGTATTGCAAGTTTTCATTGCACTAGGGGACTCATCCTTGTTTGAAAATTTACATCTAGTCCCCATAGGTTTTCCAATAGGTTTACAATTTTCAAGACTAAACTTTTTTTTTCTTTTTAAAGAGGGGTAAACGCTTTGACCTAGAGCTATGAACCAATGAGGCCACAAATGGGGGACCTCATCCCCATGATATTTGAACCTTGATGGCAAGGATAACAATGCAACAACTTAACCATCACAACATGCCACTATTGGCATTTTCCAGACTAAACCTTATCAACAAATCCTTAAGATACTTAGCCTGAGATATACAAAATACATCTTTACTCTATGTTATTTACAATCCAAAGAAACATTTCATTTTTGCAATCATAGACATCTCTTCATTTCATCAAAAAAATTCTCACTAGCTTCATCATTGCCTCCAAAAATAATGCCATCAAAAAATACAACAATGATAAATAAACCATCTAAATATTTCCTTGAATATTATTGTCTACAAAACATTTCTTGAAACTCAAACTCTATAAATGTTTGTCCAACCATGCATACCATGCTCTAGGTGCTTGATTTAACCCAGACAATGTTTTCTTTAGTCTACATAGCATGTCTTTGTCTTTAATAACTGGAAAACCATTAGGTTGTTCAATATATACCTCTTCCTCAAATTTTCCATTAAAAAATCTTTACTTCACATCCATCTAAAATATCTTGAAATTCTTTCTAGATGTGTAAGGCAAAACAAAGTCTCACTGCTTCTAATCTTACAAGAGGGGCAAAAGTCTCTTCAAATTGTATACTTTCTTGTTGTGAATATCCTTTGCATACTAACCTAATTTTTTCGTTACAACCTCACCTTATTTTTACCAATAAAATTCTTGTCCTTAGATGTAGGAACCAATTCCCATGTGTTATTATTTTATACCTAATCAACTTCTCCTTTTATAGCATTTATCCAAGATTCATCTTTGCATGCCTCATCAATAGTCTTAGGTTCAACTTATGAGATCAAACAATTTTTTCTCTCTCACCTTGTTTTTTTCATTGCTCCTCTATTTTCACTGATAATGATATGATATTTAGGATGATTCCTTGCAATGTACTTTGATGTCCTTTTCTCTTCTCTAGGTTCTTCATTAATCTATACATGTATCCAATTCAAAGAAATGTTCCTACTCTACATTCTAATTAGTTATAAGTCTCTAACTTGTACTAGCCTAATTATCATATAAATCATAATCAAGTGTTCTTCCTTTCACTTAAAATATTTTGTCAACTTTTACATTTACACTTTCAACAATTGTCTTTAGTATCTTATTATAGCATCTATATCCTTTGAACTTAGTAGAATAACCAAGAAAGACACCTTCATCATTTTTAGGACCAAACTTTCTTATATCATCTTCTCTCTTGATGTAACATTTTCTTTCAAAAATATGAAGTATTTCACAATAGGTATATGACTAAACCATAATTCATAAGGTGTCTTACTTGTTCCTTGAACGATTTCAACCATGTTCATCATGTTATTCCTAACTAATAATGTAATTGCTAATGCTATGAATGTATGCAAAAGAGTCATATCGGTTATATTTTCATTGATATCAAAGTCTTAGTTATCTAGATATTATGCTAACTCAATAGAGTGCCATATCATTTGATTGATGAAGAGGATTTGAAGAAAGTATGATGAAGACAATATTGATATGAAAGGTATTCAATGGGTACTTGACCGAGTTGGAAAAAGATGATGTATTATTATTTTGATTATTTTGCAATCATATATTATTACAATGTATTGAAGGACACAAGCTTAACTGAGTAGCAAGGTTAATAACGGAGACTATATTCACTAAGTGATTGTAGTATTGCCCGAGTGATTGGCAAAGAGAAAGGGAAACACAATGCTGTCTAAGCAAGTCATTATTAGTCGATTCCTATATTAACCAAGTAAATGTTATGTTTATTGAGTAACAACTAGATGAAAAAGTTTAGAGAATTGGAATCTAAGGCCTACTTTTGTAGGAAATTTGAAAAGTTTGAGATGGGCTAAGGCATGAATAAAAGTTTGTTACAAGATCAACATCTGGAAAAATTCGATAAGGATTTGATGATGGAGATTGAATAAGGATAAGGATGGACATAAAATTCTATGAAAGTTATATTTTACAAGTGTCTAAATTCATTGTATGAAGTTTTGAATCTAGAAATTTGATATGAACTTAAGATCCATGATTGTGATTAAGCGGAAAAATATGGAAGAATTTGAAAGCTTGAAGATGACTATTTAAGGAGGAAGTCAAGATAGTTTTAGGCTACTAGTTTCAGTATGTTTTTGGTTCAAAGTTGATTTAATTGTGGATCATATTGATAGAATGTTAAGTTTTTGAGAATGCGAAGTTGAAGAAGTTGAAAGAAGATTGTTGAGCCAAGTGAACCAAGAAGAGTTGGAGAAAGAGAAGGTGTTAATCATCCAGTCAAAAGAATAGAGTGAAAGGAGATCCAAGAGAGATATGATATAGAGAAAGAGAAATGAACATTGATCTAAACAAGAAAAGGTAGTTGATATTCTTAATATAGCATTTATATTACTTTTTAACTATTGTAGAAGAAAATCTTGGAAGAACCAAGTGGGCCTAACAAGTCTGTAAAATCTTAATGGTAACATCGATTAGTGTTGTTTGTAAGTCCTCTAAATAAGGCCTCTCTTTAGTCAAGAACAAGGAGTGATAAGGTCTAGATGATCCTTTGGTGAAATCCTCTAACAAGGTCACATTAACAATGTGTATGCAACCTCTAACAAGGTTTCCTCCTAGTAGAGCTCACTTCAAAAGTGTGATCAATATTTTTGGGTTGTCAGTCCTAGGTAGTTTTTCCCTTCATAGGGTTTCCCCATTAAAATTATGGTGTCAAATGTGTGAATGTTATATGTATTACTACATGTTTTATATTTTACTGCAACTTAGTAACAACTAAATTTATGATTGGTCATACTAAGTTATTTTACTCATACTCAATAATGCAAAGAATAGTAAGTTAGCAGTTTGGAATTAGGTGATTGAAAGAGTTAAATGATAAGTTGAATTGTTACAATGAGTGATTACTATTAAAGTTTATAAATTTTAGTTGGTACTGAAATAGTTTGAAGGGACTATATACTAACAAGACATAACTAATTCATCTCCCCCCCCCCCCCCCGTCCCACCTCAATTATCTAACACATAGTGTATACTATTTTGGTAACTATTTATCTCCAATATAAATGTGCTACGTTAGCTTCTAGCATCATCATTTTAGCTTCTTAACTCAGTATTTTATTCCTTCTTTTTGCTAATCCATTTCATTATGGAGTTTTGGAAGATGAAACTTGTCTTCTAATTCCATTGTCTTCACAAAAAATGTTAAAACTATTTTGATAAAAGTTCTCCTCTATCATATCTCAAATATTTGATTCTCATACCAAATTAATTTTCAAATTTAGCGTCGAATAGCCTAAACTTGTCAAAATATTATGATTTCTCTCTTAAAAATGAACCCCACATGATTATTGTATAATCATCAATAAAAATAATGAACTGCCTTCCACCATTTAATGTTCTTGTACTTGTAGGTCCACACAAGTATGTATGAACAATCTCTAGTTTTTTAGATGTAGTGAATGTCTTGCTACAAAATGGACTTTTCTTTTGTTTAGCCATCACACATTCCTTGCACATCATGTTAGAGTGTTTCACAATCATTGATAGATCTCTTACTACATTATTAAGGTACTTCCAAGTAAAAATATCATCGTTTCCACATAACACATATATATTAGAAACATATAAGCACTTAATAGACAACATACCCTCAAAATGTGATAAAATATATACCCTAGGAAACCCTCACTATGGGAAAAACATAGCCTCCAAAATAATCCATCATTATGTATTATTCAACAAAACACCATTTCAATACAACCACGGAAGCCTTCAAATCCATAGCCACAACCTAGAAATTCATGTGAACAAGCATGAATCCAAACATCACATTCCATGCTTCCAATCTCCACAAATGTTCCCTTGGCTAATTTGTTTATCACTTATCTTGCTTTGTCTTCCATCTACAACTACCCTTGTTGTTTCCTTTATAGTAGCAAGTTCAAAAAAAGACCACCAAGTGCTATTACATAAACCATGTCCTACCTAATTGCCACTGACCCATATTTAATATTTTTCTCCAATAATATATAATTACATCAAATATTAGATCACAATGTGTCAATACAACTCATCAAGAATATTCCATGGGAATCTCTACATGTTGCACATCCATCTAGGTGCTCCTAGGTGCAACATTACATGATAAAATAAAATAAACTAAATTAAATAATATTATGCAATGTGTGCAACACACAATCTCAATAATCTTCCACTTATTACATACATTGCATAGGGTCAATTTGTATCCATGTAAATGAACAAGGGAACAATCCCTCCTAACACATCCACTATCATGAATCAAAGTACACAAATGTGCCCTATCCTAGTTCCTTCAATAAAATAAAAGTATCCAACATCTTGAAAATGAATGATCCAACCTACTATTATGCCACTACCACCAAACATACATAGAAGCCATCCAAAGAGAAAACCACCCAACCCGTCACATAAGAATCATAAATCTTGTACCAATTAAAATGTCAAGAAAAAAACTCTAATGCAAAGGTAATCATATGTATTTTTAGTTGTCATAAATCTATAGCTTAAATATAACCTATAGAAAGTGTCAACTCATCCAACTATCCACACCTCCAAAAGTATACCAAGTGAATCATCTAACATCAACTTATACAATTTGTAACTTGCAATCACAAGATTCAAGAAAATACCTACCACATATAAACCAAGAATCTCCCATTGTAAAATATAATATCAAATATAGAACCAATCCAGTCACAACATCTCATAGAAGTGAAACCATGTAGTATCAAAGACATCTACAACACATAAACCAATAACCTGCATGAACAACTCTTGTAACAAGTCTCCAACACTCTCCCAAGTTCTCCACAACCAAGAAAGGAAAGAGATAAGAGAATAAATATGTCATCTCTCACATGACATACATGAACATAAAATAGTGATGACATGATCCAACCAATCTAAAATCTATTGCAAGTGAAACTTAACATCAAGGAAGATAACCAAGATCAATAAGAAGCAATGCAAACCATAAATTGTAACATATAAATCTACATACACCTCTAGATGTAGACTATGTCAAGTATGCTCTCCTCCATAAAACCCAACCAAATAGCCACAAAAACAACCAAACCATACCAAATAACTAATCATGTATGTAAGCACCTCGCAAGAAAATTAAACTCATAATTTTTAATGAAAGGGATAACCGTTCCCAATCCAATGAATATGTCCAATATAAAACCATCTCCCAAACTCAACAAACATAACAACAACATATGTATAAGGAGATAGCCAATGCTAAACCATCTCCCAAATGAATCATTAAGAACTAACTCATGTACCATAGTTGAAGATCCATATCCATGAAAGAAAAGCATAAGCATAAGACACCTAAGAGATGTTGGAATATTCAAATATGGAAAGAGTACTTATGAGAGGGGGGGGGGCGAGGGGGGGGTGAATCATAAGTACCAAACTTTAGCCAGTAAAATTTTTAACTGAAAGTAAGTTGTATGCATGTAAATACATCAAATAAATATATAACAGAACTCATGCATCAATAACACATAACATCGGAATTTGGTAACCCAGAAACCCTCCAGGAATAAGAAGGTAAAACTGGGGTGGGGATGATACCCACAAAAATTTATTGCAGCAATATTGTTCAACCACTTCTGATGGTTTTCCCGATTAAAGGCTTTACACTGTGTTAATAGTGACCTGGTTAGAGGATTTTCAAACACTTAACATGAAGTGTCACCTGGTTAAAGGATTTTAATCACCTAATCAAAAGGTTCTTACAAAATAGCTATAAAGCTAACCTATCATCATAGGATTTTCATTCTAATACAATTGCTAGAGAGTATTAGATACAATAAACCTGATAGATTACAATCCTTGATTGCTGAATGCAGGCTCCTTTTCCGCCTTCTCCTGATCTTGATCCTTTGTGATCTGATAACTCTTGCTTCTGAAAATAGATTTGCTTATGCACCTTTGTATGTCCTTCAATATATCTCATCTCTCTCTTTTACAGTGAAATTTTGTCTTCCTTATAAAGGCTTCAAAGACTTAGGGTTTGTTTTGGATCTACGATCCATATTGAATCTCAATTTCTCACTTAATACTTATCTTTTTCTGATTGGTTGCATGCCTTTAGCATTTTTCTTATGGGCTGCATGCGAATTGCATAGGAAAAATAAAAGATTCGATCTTATCATTAAATCCTTCGAGATTTACCTTCTGTCGGCTGCAAAAACTGTTTGCATCATAGTTTGTGCAATTCCAAACTTTTATGCTGTTGTACTGAGTTACTCAGCTCTTGAAGTATTTCTGATACTCGGCACTTGAACAAAACTGTATCACTCGGCACATGTTGCACTCGACACTTATTATCACTTAGCACCTATGGCACTCGGCACTTGTTATCACTCGGCACCTGTTGCACTCGGCACTTATTATCACTTGGCACTTGTTGCACTGGGCACTTACTCTTGATCTTGGTTAAGTGTATTGATACTCAGTTGTCAAATTTATTCTTTAAGCTAACAATCTCCCCCTTTGACATGAGTGGAAAAAACACTTAATTAAGATCCATGTGACTCGGTAATTTATCGTTCATTCAAACTTTTCTCCCAAAATTTGCTATCTCCCCCAAAATTTCAAAATTTTCTATCTTTGCTATCTCCCCCTTTTATTATACTTATCATTTCATTCCTGTACTCAACTTTTATTACTTATTCTCCCCCTTTTTGACACTTATGTCAAGGGTCTTTACAATGAAATTCCATATTTGGCCAAAAATGTGCTATTTACTTCAAGGAGTACCTTTAGAGCTGCATCCCAATTTGCTAATGCGACATCTAATGTCTTATGTTGGATGGTAATCTTTGCTGCTAGGTGTACAAGTCCATCAGATGAAGAAAGGTTGGGGTCTTTCCTGAGGACTGTCTCTGCATTTATCTGCTCCTTGTGAAGTAATTCCAAATGAGGAGTAATTGACGATTGCATTTGTATCAATTTGGCTTTTGTGGTTGCCTCGTCTGCTACTAAGACAGCTAACTCTCTTTGTGTGTGAAGCGATTGGACAAAATGCTTCTCACTCTGAGCTGGATCTGTGGGGAGTTGCATGCTAGAAGTTTTCAGATTGTTTTCCAAGCTCAGTATTTTCTGGCTAGTGTCTTGTGTGAATGTGGAAAAATCACACAACTTGTTGTACAGGGAAAAGATGTTTCCTAGTACAATTTTAACTGTTATAACTTTCTTTGCCAGTTCTTCTTGTGACAGTGCTATATCATCGGATATTTTACTATTTACTTTTCCTTGGAACTTCTTTTCTGACCATTCAAGCAATCTAACATTTGTTTCCTAGTCTTCATTAGTCACCTGGTTAACTATATCAGATAGTTGTTCCATGATTGGTCTTGACTCATCTAGAGATTGTAAGAAAAAAGCTTCCATGAATATGTCTTTAATTTCATTCAATGTAAGCTTATGCTTGTATTCCTTTCTTAGTGCTTCTTGTATCCTTCTTTTGTCTAATGCACTCTGAATTTCATTAATCTTTTCTTTAGTAAGAGTGCTAGATTCATAATATGGGATCTTTATTTCTTCATTAAGCTCAGGAACTCCATAGTGAAGTCTCTTGACTGCCTTTGATGAGCTCAAGCCTGGTGTTCTGATTTTCAGCTGTAATCCATTTGTGCTCGCTTGCTGAAGAGTTTGTGTTGGAGTACCAAATTTTGGTAATGCAACCAATGTTTGTATTATAGTCTCCTCCTTTTTTTTTTGTCTCTCTTTCTTCAGCTTGAATATCCCTTTTATGAATGCTAGGTGGGGTTGAACTTGTTGGTTGTTCAGATATTTCTTTTATTTCCCCTGCTGTTGTACTCGACACTTGGAGTGTATCAGTGATTATACTTGGTGGAGGTGGCGGTAGAAGGAATAGAATACCAGTAGTTTGTGTGGTCAAAGGTGGCACTTGTGCTTTTACCTTGACTTCTGGATTCTGTAATTCATCAACACTGACCAATACAGGATTTGAACTTAATTTTGCTACTAGTGATGATTGGTCAAGGATTTCCAAATCCTCTGCAGTTAATGGATTGATGTTTAGATTTGAAATGTCTGTAACATCCTTTATTTTTATGAAATCTGCAGGTGTGATGGTGGCATGAGGAGGACTAGGAGGAGATACCTGTATGTCTTGCATACTTTGATCTTGTGGCTCGGTTGTATCTTTCTCTTCCTCTTTCTCCTCATTGTGTGCCTCTTCTTCCTTTTCTTCTTTACTTTCCTTCTCCACTAGTTTCTTCTCTTTTTTTTCTAATGCTTTCTTTTCCTTTGTCTTGGCAATTGCTTCTGCCTTATATTCTTCATTATATACATCTTCAATTTTCTTGTAAATTATTTTCCACAATCTTGTGGATTTGGTAACTACCTCTTCAATTTTATTCTGTAATATACTAAATGCTCTATACTTGGGAGTGAATCTATTATTATGCCTTCTTACGGAATTTATTATTTGATCTTTAGTCAAATCGAGCAACAATCTTCCCAATGTTGACTCCCTTATTTCTTTTTCCATTTGTAAACAAAAATGCCATTTATCCTCTATAATTTTATACAGTTCTCTTGGCATAGATTCATCTAATTCTAGAGGTGTGTGCTTATACTCAGCCATCATAGCATACACAGATTCCTCTAATTTATTTTGCTCATCTTTGGTGAGCTTAGAAAAATTCAGGTTCTTTAGACCTTTTAAATCATTATTTCTAATTTTTGAACATAATTTATCAACAACAGTCTGGGGTTTGTGTCTTACCACTTGAAATTGACTATTGTCCTCTGACTCTGTTTTCTCCTCATCTGTTTCAGGCTGGGGAATAAATTTCCTTTTCTTTGACTCAGCAATAGTCTTCTTTGAGTCTTTCTTCTTTCCTTTTGCCTCTTCTTGGGCTTTTTGTGCTGCAGCCCTTATGGTCGGTCTCTTTGGTGCAGGGGCAGCTACTTTCCTCCCCTTGGATTTAGGAGCAGAAGGAGTTGTGGTCTTTCTCTTAACTGGTGCTTCCTTGGCTTCTTCTATCTCAGCACTTTCTTCTTTGTCTCCTTCTGACCCTTGAGTCTGACTTTGAAATTTATCTCCTTCTTCTTCAATGTCTTCTCCTTCTTCTTCTGTTGTTCCTTCTTCTTCTACGCCAAATTTTCTTTTGATTTGTCTCACCATTTTCTCTTTCTTCTTTACTGCTGAAGCAATCTTCAAATCTGTTATTACCTTTGATTTGACAACATCATAAGTTCCAAAAAAATTTTCATTTTTATCTGCTTCTTCTGCAAGTAAGGCTATTATTGCTGCAGAGGCTTGATCAACATCAAGTTCATAACCTAGTGGCATAAGCCATCTTATTCTAGGTATAACTGCTTGTATATAAGTATACTCTATATCTACAAGAAAGAAAATATCTTTTTCATATTTCTCAATCAATGAGACTGGAATTCTCATTCTTTGTTTCATGGAATTTTTGAAGTCCTCAAAATAACCAGTCATTTGGGCATCAAAATTTTCACCCATCTGTTCAATGTATCCATTAATTTTCTCAACAATTGTTTTATCTGGATTCCATTTTACTTTACCCATAGAAGGAAATTCTTTCATCAGATAGAAAAATATACACATCAAAACTGATCCAAATTTGCATTGATCTCCCTTGCTCTTCCTTATAGCTCCCAGATTTTCATTAATCTATTGAAACATGAGCTCTGCTAGATCATAAGTGTGATCCCTTTTGATTATCTTGTATGCAACATTAACTGCTATACAAGGTACACTATTCAACCTGCTTGATTGATAGAATTTGTGTGAAATGATTCTCACAGCAAAATCTAGTAGGGGATATGTGACTGTATCGATAGTCATTCCTCTATTGTTCCATTTGGCACCTGTATTTTTCTCTATTACTTCCCTTTTGTCACTTCGCAGGGTCTTTGGCCGATCTAGGGTTGGAATACCAGTAACCCTATGAACAGTTTTCTTGGTAAATTTTATTGGCCCTGACTCTAACCAAAAAGTTTCATCATGTATTTGGCTCAAAACTATCTGTACCCATTCTGTCTTGAAAACAGTCGAAAATGCTAGGATTTTGGTCAATCCTTTTCTTTCTATTATTGAAAGCTCATTTTTTAGTACTTTGTTTTCACACAGTTTATCATATGCATTATGAATTTCTAAGTCTCCTATGGCTCCAATTTTGCAATTATAACATCTGCGAACATCTTGTACCATAACAACTTTATCCAGAATAACTGATAATGCTCCTACAGGATCATTCTTGTATGCTACTTCTGGAATGGGCTTAAATTCAGGTTGTTTTACTTCGTTGCTGACCAATTGAACTTCATGACTCTCTAAACCCTTGGTGGTTCTTGACCTAGATGCCATTGTTTTCCAAACTAGGGTTTATAATTTAAACAAGTTTATGAGTCCTACGTAGCTTGGCACTTAAGAAAAATACCTTAAATCGATGAGATTTGTCTTGAATCGCTGTTGAAATCTTTCACGAATGGCTTCTGAGCTGTTCTTGATCTTCTCCGCTCCTTTTTCGGCTTTGCTTCTTGTTCGAATGGTGGGAAAATGATCGAGAATAGGATTTATGTACCCTTCAAAATAGAGTAATAAATGCTTAGTATTCTACCAATCATCTACTTGGCTCTTGAAAGGTTTCGTTATAACTCGGCTCCCATTATGTTTTACTTTACTCGACTCCTATTGATATTTCATAGCTCGGCATCAACTATCAATCTCGGTCGTTGTTAGCAACTCGGCTCCTGAAGGCAACTTTGACATATCTTCAAAAAGTTCTCAATTTTGACTTAGCATCTTTGTTTATGCTGATTTCATTTTTGCAGTTCTTATATGTCTTGGGACTGATTTATGATGTTACTTGGTTTATCAATCCCTCACACTTATTCTTTGCTTAATTTGATGAAGTGTGATCACTTGACCTATTAGGTGAAGTGATCTCTGTACTTGATGTGCTAGACTCATCTTTCTTCCTCCATGTCTTATTCATTTCACTTTTGATATGTCCAACATCTATCTTTGCCTTTCCATTGCTAAATTCAAAACTTGATGTTTTTGACCTTGTTGGGAAATTCCTGCTGACATGACCAGTTTTTAAGCAACTGAAACATGTGGTTTGACTCAACCATCTTTTGTAGTTCCCTCTAAAATGTGTTCTTATGAAATTCTATTGGATATGTCCATATTCTTGACAATAGTGACAGTTGTTCCTGGTGTTGTAATCCCAAAATTCATGGTTTGATGTCTTTGCTGGTTGATTTACTATCCACATAGGTTTTGATCTGCATTCAGATGCCTTATGTCCATACTTTTTGCAATTATAACCATGTCCATCAAATCTTTGAGTCCTTGTGACATTGAATTTTCAATTTTGTGTCATATGTCCTTGCATGTTGCACTTGTGACAAAAATTTTTGGGTATGTTTGATTGATTGAATCTTCTACTCCTGCACATATTAGCTGTATGTCCCTTCTTATTACAGAAATGACAAGTGGGTTTTGAATTCTTACCTTTATCACTTCTTTGTTCAACACTCTTTGAAGATTCTCCAACTTTAGTGCTATTGTATCCTAATCCTGATGTATCATGGGCAAATTTTGGTGATTTCAGCAACTGTTCAAAATACTTGATTGCTTCACTTGACTTATTGAGATTCTTTGCTACTTCTTTTTCTCTATTCAATTCATTCTGCATTTGTTCATTTTGCATCTTCAAGGTAGAGATCTCAATATCCTTTGCATTGAGTGAAGATTCATCATTTGGGCAAGTGTATCCATCTGCATGTTTGAGATCCTTGTCAGTTCAGTGCATTTTTCTTCAAGTCTATTTGCAAGATTCCTTTTGTCATTTTCCATCATGACCTTATCATCAACTGCTCTTTTCTTTTGTTTAGTAATTTCACATATCATTATGGCCTGTGATTCATGTTCCATCTTGAGAGTTCTTATCTCATCTGCTTGAATTTTATTTTTCTCCATCAGTTCTGCTATTGCTGCATCAAACTCTTTAGTGTCTCCACTGGAAAATATGTTGGTGGTATCAATCTCCTTGTAGTGCATATCATTTTCAGCTATGGCTAGATCCTTCCTCTTTTTTAATGAGCTTCTCAATTTTTTTCTGAATTCCTCCAAGCTATGCAGAGCAAGTTACACATCTATCACCTGATTCTCAATGATCTTTCCAAGTTTGAAAGCTTCCATCTTTAGATCTTTTCCTCCAAGCTATTAGGCTTTTCCTTGTGAGAACCTGACCTGCTCTGATACCAATTGTTGGAATATTCAAATATGGAAAGAGTACTTATGAGAGGGGGGGGGGGGGGGGTGAATCATAAGTACCAAACTTTAGCCAATAAATTTTTTAACTGAAAGTAAGTTGTATGCATGTAAATACATCAAATAAATATATAACAGAACTCATGCATCAATAACACATAACACCGGAATTTGGTAACCTAGAAACCCTCTAGGAATAAGAAGGTAAAATTGGGGTGGGGATGATACCCACAAAAATTTACTGCAGCAATATTGTTCAACCACTTCTGATGGTTTGCCCTGTTAAAGGCCTGCCCTGTTAAAGGCTTTACACTGTGTTAATAGTGACCTGGTTAGAGGATTTTTAAACACTTAACATGAAGTGTCACCTGGTTAAAGGATTTTAATCACCTAATCAAAAGGTTCTTACAAAATAGCTATAAAGCTAACCTATCATCATAGGATTTTCATTCTAATACAATTGCTAGAGAGTATTAGATACAATAAACCTGATAGATTACAATCCTTGATTACTGAATGCAGGCTCCTTTTTCACCTTCTCCTGATCTTAATCCTTTGTGATCTGATAACTCTTGCTTCTGAAAATAGATTTTCTTATGCACCCTTGTATTTCCTTCAATATATCTCATCTCTCTCTTTTACAATGAAATTTTGTCTTCCTTATAAAGGCTTCAAAGACTTAGGGTTTGTTTTGGATCTACGATCCATATTGAATCTCAATTTCTCACTTAATACTTATCTTTTGCTGATTGGTTGCATGCCTTTAGCATTTTTCTTATGGGCTGCATGCAAATTGCATAGGAAAAATAAAAGATTCGATCTTATCATTAAATCCTTTGAGATTTACCTTCTGTTGACTGCAAAAACTATTTGCATCATAGTTTGTGCAATTCCAAACTTTTATGCTGTTGTACTGAGTTACTCAGCTCCTAAAGTATTTCTAATACTCGACACATGTTGTTTCTTGGATAGCTTGGCACTTGAACAAAACTGTATCACTCGGCACATGTTGCACTCGGCACTTATTATCACTCGGCACTTGTGGCACTCGGCACTTGTTATCACTCGGCACTTATTATCACTCGGCACCTGTTGCACTCGGCACTTACTCTTGACCTTGGTTAAGTGTATTGACACTCAGTTGTCAAATTTATTCTTTAAGCTAACAAGAGAAACAATGGTCTATACCTCTCAAGTAGTAAAATACCAAGTAGACCAAGAGCCATGAATGAAAATTCTTACCAAGTTATGCAAGTCTCCAACCAAGACTTGTCTAAGAACAATCTCCTCTCAAGTCCACACTAGGTGAATGCCCCTCATACTTTTTGCTCAAACCATCAACTGTCCCAACAAATACAACTATAATCTAAGATAAATCAACATCACCATCATATATAAGTATCCATAAGCACTTGTAACTGATCAGTCCATTCCAACTCTAAATGCAACATATTCATGTCATGAAGTATCTAGCACATGATCAATGTACTCAATACCAAGAAAATAAACCAAGATAAATGTCAAAATTCTAGTCATGGCCTCAAGAAATTAAACATAACAACATGATCTAACCATCTCAATCAAAGGGATATTTTTCTCTATATAAACACACCATAACATGTCAAAATTCTAAACACATATCAAGAGTATACCATGACATAATAATGAAACCATCCTCATGCTAAGGATAACATGTCAAATGAAATCATAAAACACACCTCTACCAAAAACCCCATGAGTCCTCAAGATGCAACCATCCCTACACGCCATGAAGATAACCACCAACAACAAGTACACCTTGTAAATGTTAAAGATGCTTCTACAAAAACACAATCTAAGACATCATTGAACATTTGCAAATTATTAGTAAATATATCAATATAAACAAATCCCACTCAACTGTGGTACCAAATCATCTATGGAATCATAATATCCATCGCCCACATGAAGATACTCTAGATCTACACTCACAACCAAATTGTTAGTACCAAGTGAAACCAATATCTCCAAACAAAGAAGATACATACCAAACTAGAGACCAATCCTATACTAACACATTATCACTATCATAAGCTCCCACTAAACCATGTATCCAAGTTGTATATCCAATCATGTCATGCCAAAATCCATAGCACCGCAACCACATCTATGAATTGGAAATCTAATTCTTAAAGTGTCACACTTGTCAGCATAAAATAGTTAGCCATAATCCTCCACCATGACTATACCTTGTAACAACATCTCATCTCCTCTACATAAAGACAAATAAGAAAATCATGTGACTAAGGGCATAGACAACCCAAATCTAAGCCACAAATATGAATATGCATCAATATCCAACCCACATCCAATCTATAAATGGAACCTGTAATTATAGACCACTTACAACACTGCACAACTTGTAGACCAACAAGGTATCATATATATTCAAACTAAACACTAATAACCACATCATGATGAGACCAATACAAAATATACATTGAGTATACAATGACATCACAATCCAAATCTCCAAAACATATAATGCCATAAACTCACAACATTATTATATCAATATAAATCATTTAAATCACTATATCAAAAAATACACCATGGAAAACCTACACTAAATCTAAACCAATGTGTAGAGCTCTCCAAGAAGTTTTCATTGACCATTAAAAGTTTAGAATCTGACTCTACATGCCTAAAATTGTGCTAAAAATAAATATCAACTAAATTTAGGGCTCCTAAAATCTTTAAAAATGTCAAAATCATAGAATTAAACCTATACCAAATTTTAGTGCTCTGAATTAGCTTTTCAATGACTATAAGAAGTCTAAAATTTAGCATCCTAAGTAAACGTTATGGTCATTTTACTAAGACAACCTATTTCTCATCTCAACCATTTTTTTCCTTTTCTTTGTTACAAAAACTTTGACATGGTTAAATTTGATGATTGTTATGACCTGCAACTAAAAAACTTTTGTATTTTCTCTCAACATGGCCAAACTAGGGCATATTATATAGAAAAATTTATGAAAACACCAACATGGATCCAATGGAGAGGTCTTTTTTTTCCTAAGAGGTCTTTTATGCAAGATGTCCCCTAAAATCTTCATTTAAATGAAACATCCAAAAAACTATTTTGACTAGAAATTTCACCGTCAGCCTAAACTACATTAGCATGATTGACCCAAAAAAATGAGAAGTGAACTCAAGAATTAAGTAAGTGTTGGTGTGTTGTCATTGATTGACAACCAGTTAACAAGAAGACTAAAGTTTTCCAATCACTAATAGACTAGAATATTGGTCTCAACAAAGAAAAATAAGATGACAAACCTACACCATGAAGACATATGTAATACCCGATGGTCACAACCTAGTCACCATTGATGTGGCAAAATTAGGAGGTTTGAAAGTGACATGAAATGCACAAAGAGAGAATCGACACATGTGATAATAGAATGCAAGGACTCAAGCCTATAAGGAGACTTATAGGTGGACATACATTCCTACATGTATAGGCACCTACATATGGATAGTCATGGGTGTCTTGTGACTATGCTCACTATGTATTTCAAATTTCAAATTCAAAGTTTGAGCAAGATAATTTTTAGGGTTTCTACCCATAAATAAAATGAGCAATTTAAGGACACTAATACTTCATTTTTGAAGTTTTCATTATTATTGTTGTTGTGATGAGAAGAGATTTGTGGAGGCAAGACATAATAGTCATGAACAAAGCATAACATTAGATCGGTGCACAAGAATGAGAAAGAGGTAGTAAATAAAAAAAGTTCACCAAGTTGAGCTAGATCAGAGGAAGGAGATCAGGAGATATTCAAGGATTTTTCATAGAGGATCTACAAGGCAACATGTGCTGAATATTTAGATTTATTCTTTATTAAAAACTATTTCTTACCATTGTAATTATTGTAAACCTTTGACATGGCATAATTGTAATAAGTCTTTGAAATCCTCTAGCAAGGTATCTCTTAGAAAGAGATCAAAATCCTCTAGCCAGGTAGCCTTAACAAGCTATTGTAATCCTAAAAAATTATATAAATTCCTAATAGGATGAGTTCTAAGAAGGAACAAATGTAAGCCTTTAATAGGGCACCCTTTTACTTGCTAGGAAGAATAGTTGGACATTACCCCCACCATGGTTTTTATACTCACCTTGAGGGTTTCCACATAAAAAAATCTATGTCATTGATGTTTGTGCATTTGTGTAATCTTGTATAGTTTTATTATATTTCTTTTATCATTGCCTTAATAGTGAAAGTATTAGAAGAAAGGTGTATGTTTAAATTAGTTGCACTAACCAATATAATTTATATAATTGGGCATACTAAATCACCCCCCTGGTACTGGTAGGGACCAATAATTGGTATCAGACTGCAGACCTTGATAGCTACAAGCCAAAAAACTTGAAGGGAGACAATTGGAATCTATAAAGTACAAGAAACAACTTGATGAATCTCTTCACACCAATGAAGACCTAAAAGAAAATTTGGGGGAAGCTTTAGCCAAAATAAAGAAGCTGATGAAGAAGTTAGGAGAAAGCCAAGTGCTAATAGAAAAACATGAAGAACAAATAAATTATGAAGAATATGAAGAAGCAATCTCATAACTAATGATTAAGAAGAACATGCAAAAGCAAGAATGAGTAAAGCACAAGATCAAAAAGGAAATGTCATCCTAGGAAGAGATCAAACCTATGAAGAACTTAAAATGGCCTAGGAGGTGAATCAATGAGTTGAAGATCTACTAAAGGAAAAAAGACGATGAGAAAGCCCTAATGAGTTAGAGGTGGGGGGGGGGGGGGGGTGTGTGGGGTGAATCAATTATCCTTAGGTCTAGATGTACTGATTCAACATTTTATAACTTTAAACAACATAAAAAAACTCATTAAACAAGCCAATCTATATAAAATCTCATCAATAACTTAACATTCTTTAAGTCTCTATTCAGTATATGTGTCACCAATAGTAAACTTAACAACTATACAATTAGCATGCATAACATAACATTCACACAAGTAAATGACCCCAAAATTTGACTTGGAAACTCAATTTGGAAAAAATCACCAGTAACATGCTACCAACTTTTCACTCTTCTAAAGTGATCTTGGTTAAGAGTGAACACTATTAAAGGTTACAAAACACATTATTAGGTGTGACCCTTTTAAAGGATTTAATCACCCTATTAGAAGTGTCTTGGTTAGAGGACTTTGGATCATTCCATTAGACTATCACCTTAATTAAAGGATTTCAAAATGATAGTTTGATCAACCTTGATTAAAGGATTTTGACTACCACAATGGTTAAAAAGGAACAACAAGTTTGATATGTTAAAACACAACTCACTTTGCAGATTCAGATCTCCATTTGGCTCATTTGTTGGTTCATTGACTAGCCTTCATTATGATATCCATCACTAATCTACTTTTCATCCCTTCAAGCAATCACACTTCACTAATCTCTTCACTTCTCCTCTACTACCCCATTCTTCATAGGTTCTCTTTAAGATTGCCAATCAACTAATGAACCAACCTTAGAAAATATCTCCTATGCCTTGTTCAATAGGTATTTTTGATCTTTTTCTAGTTAAACATCACCGTAGATATTAGGGTTAAGTTAGATCCATTTAATCTATCCATCATTTGGTCCTACTTTTTCTTGATGCTTCTAGAAACTTCTTCTTAAATCCTTGTCTTTGATTGTATAACAAACTCTAGTCGTGCATTAAATATGCCAACTCATCAATCCTTATCATCCAAAAATTTTAACTAATCCAAAAATTCAACTGTGTTGGCATCAAACTTGATTCTTTCATAAACTATAATTTTTTTGACACTCGTTCATCACTGTGTAGCTTGATCACTATTGTTGGGTCTCGCTCAACTTTCACTAGCTCGCTCAGTCTCTACTATGCTCAGTTGCTACTCCAACTTTCTCATCCATAACTATAACTCAGCTAATATTGTTTACTTGGCTAACCTTTAAGTTCCTTAATTTTCTTCTTTAATAGCCTTGTAAAAATGTCACTCACTCAAGCTTAATGTTTTACTTAATTTCTTCAAGATTCTCTTCTAAACATCAACTCCACTATCTTCTCTACTTCATATAATGATTAAAAAACTCATTATCTTGTCAAAGACTAATTAATCAAGTGCCCATTGTAACTCCATCATACTTAATACTTATCACTTCTCAACTTTAATAGCTCATCTAGTTATCTCTCTTTTTTATTCCTCTTCATCAATCAACATATGTGGCACTCAACACAGGTGGCAAATGTCTTAAAAGTAAGGTTTGACATCAATGACAACATAACAATTTTTCTAGTTGCAATTTACAATAATTTCTCTCTTTGGCATTGATGGCAACACCATGCAACTAAGAAATAAATTCTCATGGTGTATCAATAACAACTCCTTTTATGATTTAATACAGATCTTCATTAATATCCTTTGTTTTATTTTGGTTCTCATCTTGCACTCACTTACACTTCTCCCTCTAAGATACCAATTGTACATTTCCTAATTCATCTTCTAACTCTGATCATTGGATGACAAAATATCTGATCAAATTATCCCTCTAATGTCTACATACATCTTCATATGTCTCCCTCTGTTAAAAATAATACTCTTCCTCATGATATGGATGGTAACTACATAACTTCTCCCTCTTTGAAAACAATTCCAAAGACAACAATCATTCACATATACAATCTTCATGTCATTGTTTGACTGATATAGACATACCACTTCATCTTTCGTCTTTCTTCATGACTCCTTGCAGTCACACCTTCTTTCTACTTTAGTCCACCTTTTCACAATCTTTTTAGGCAATTTATAAAGTGTGACCTCGTGCATCAATGTGTAAGATATTCTAATCACAACATTTGATGCAATACAACATCTCTTTCCAAATTTATTTAGATACAGGAATGACCCCTAAATTACATTTTAGATACTCATAAGCATCCTTAGGTAATACCTTGGTGAATATATCAACTATCTGCTCCTTTATATTCACATATTTCAATCTCATTTTTTTGTTTTGAACTAACTCTCTTAAGCAATGATACTTGATAGCAATGTGTTTGGTCTTTGTATGCATCACAAGATTTTTAGATATATTTATAGAACTTGTGTTATCACAATATATCATAATAGGTTCAGTAATTACTTCCTTCATACCTTTCAACAATTGCTTGATCCAAACAATAGTTGAACAATTAACTGTTGCAACAACATACTCAACCTATGTTGTGGATTGAGAAATACAATTATACTTTTTTCTTGTCCACAAAATCAATCTCCTTCCTATAAAGAAAGCGCCTCCACTTGTACTCTTTCTATCATCAATGTTTCCTACCCAATTATCATCTGTATAAACCTTTAGCTCAAACTTGTAACTTTTTTTGTACCATAATCTATAGCCTTTTGTTCCCTTCTGATATCTCAATATTCTTTTCCCAGCCATCATGTGATTTTTTCTAGGAGTAACATAAAATCTAGCATCAATTCCAACAACTAATGCAATGTTAGGTATTCTATGTATAACATATTGGAGTTTTCCAATCATTGACCTATACAATGTTTGATTCACTTCAGTTGAATCATCATTCTTTGAAATTTTATGTTTAGTCACCATGGGTGTTCCAACTGGTCTTGAGTCTTACATACCAAAAGTCTCCAGTGTCTCCTTAATATACTTTGATTGAGTGATTTATATATATTTCTTCATCTGATAAACTTGTAAAACAACAAAGAACTTGATTTCTCCAAACATTGGCATCTCAATTTATTTCTTCATCTCATTAGCAAATGACTTGCACATCAGAACTTGTCCTTCAAACATGATATCATCAACAAAAATTTTAGCTAGAAATATCTTACTTTTAGATTCACTTTTCAAGTACAAATTGCTATTATCATTAGTTCTTGCAAAACCAATTTTCACCAAATAAGTGTATAACCTTTCATACCATGCTCTAGGGGCTTGCTTCAAACCATATAATACTTCCATATTCCTCTTGATAGGATCAACATATCCGTTAGGTTGATCAATGCAGATTTCTTCCTTCAAGATTTTAATAAGAAATCTAGATTTAACTGTAGACACCTAAATCCTTTAGAAAATAAAGTATTTTTATTTTTTGAAAAAATCCCTGATGACATCATCATTAATTAATTAATTAATTATTTTATTTATTTATTTATTTTTATGCCATTAAATTCTTTTATCTTAATTAAAAATACTTAATTAAGGAATCCCTCCCAAAAATGTTTAAATCTTATTTAAAAATTATTTTCTTATTTATTAATTATTTAATTAATAAATTGACCAAAAATCCCAAAATAAATAATTTATGTATTTTTTGCCCAAAACTTGGCCAATTTTCTTAAGACCACTAATCTCTTCCAAAATCTACTAATCCTTCTTTAATTTTGATTAAAGGCTAATCCCATAATTTCCTACCCCTAATCCCAACTCAAAATATTTAATTAAGAATAAATATTAATCCTCATGTTTATTAAAAATACTGTAATAAATATCTCCTCAACCCAAACCCTTGAAATAAATAAAACTTTATTTATTTCCTAAAAACCTTATTTATCCTCATCCTAGGAAGTTCTAGACTCTTCTAGAAAGTCTTCATCCTCATCCAAAGCCTAGACTCTTCTAGAAAATGTCAATCCTTATCTTTGACCCTAATCCTAATCCCCCCCTAACCTTGTCACATTCCCTAAACATAGGTTAAGACTTGCTAACCCAAGCCAAAGCCAACAAATATCTCTTCTTTCACCCACCCTCATTAAATGCCATCCACTTGCCCATCTCTAACAAGCCTAATCTAATCTTAACCCAAGCCTAATCCAAGCCTTAATCATTTGTAAATTCTTAAGTCAAGATTAAGACTTTCTTAATCCAACCTAAGTCAAAATATCTCAACTCTCTCACAAATATCCTAACCATAAAACTTTATGAAGCTCACAAAGCCATAAATGACTCTTACAAGCTCATTCATTGCTCTTACAAACCATTATGAGGGTCTTTATGAGCTTTGAGCCTCCTTTTTTTACCCTTCAACCCCTCTTGCTCTAACCAATGACCCTGTGACATGTGTTACTCCTTGATTGGCTGTAAAGAAGCACAATCCATGTGCTCTCCTCTCATTCAATCTAAACCTTCCATAAGCTTTCTCCCATCCTTGCATCCTAGCCCTTGATCCCTCAAGCCCTTTGCCTATTTAAGGAATCCTCTCCCAAGCCATTTTAACTCAATCACCCATAGTAACAAAGTAATGCCATTTTGATCATGAAGTAAAGCCATAATGCCATTTTTGAGAAGCCATTTTACATCAAATCCATTCACCCAAGCCAAAATCCATCAACAACACCATTGAAGCCTTTGGAGAATCGAGCATACATCCTATCTAATTAGACAAAGCTACTCAACAAGAGAGCTTCTCATTGAGAGAGCCCATTAATGGCTCATATTCTCAATTGAGAGCTCATCTTAGTCTATGTTGAAGTTATGTTTATTTAGTTTTGTGAATACTTTTGATTTGATATTTAGTTTTCTTTGCATTACTAATCCTCGTATACATTTTGGCACGCTCGGTGGGACCCTGCATGGGTCATGCTTGTTATCATTTGTAGTCAAAATTGCATGTTTTGTACTAACTTTGGCTAATTTTCATGTTTTGGTGATTGGTAGGGGCATTTAATTAGGTTTTACAGGTCCAAGGAAGCAAGAAGAAGATGAAGCAAGAGTTCTTTGCAAACATTCTGATGGGATTTAGAGTGTTTTCAAATTTTTCAAGCTTATAGGTGGACGGAGCAATTGGAATTCTTCTTCCTCTTCTTGTCTATATTCTTCTTCTATTCCATCTACTTCTTCTTCTTCTTCTTGTGGGATCTTGGCCAAATTTTTTTTTTTTTAAGGGAGCAAAATCATACACACCTTGTTTTAGTGCTTAAAATGAACCCCCAAATCATACTTAAATCCATTAAAAAACTAAAAATTTGCAAAAAAATCTTTTAACAAACGAAACTAAATCAATCCAATCATTTGCATCCTTGCAACATCAAGGTTTTAGATGCATTCATGCAAAGTTAGGAACACTTCATTTTTAGAAACTTAAAAAGAACTTCAAGTTTCCATTTGAAAAGGTTCAAAATCAACACTAAGTGCACACAAAATTCTAAATCAAACTCAAAGCATCAATCAGGGATAAAATGAACTTCATTTGCAAATATTTTAAAGTTCTTTTAAAATCTCATGAAAACTAAGAGTCCTAAATGGTTGCCAAAGTTGTCCTAAAAGCTTTGTTATTTGTTCCAAACAAATGTCTTGTTGCAAAATCTTGAATGTTCCCTATGTTTTTTATGCATCAAAACAATCTAGGAATATCATTTTTGGGCCTAAAACATGCAAACTAGAACACAAAATCTTGAATGAAAACCAAAGTCCAAAGAGTCATTTTTTTTTAGTCAAAAACAATCTTGAATTATCTAAATTGGAAAGAAAAGCATCCCTATTCCTTCCTCTTTGAATTTTAGTTCAAACAAACTCAATCTTGAATGATCTAAGGTTTAAAAAAATCACTTCAAAGTTCTTAAAACAACATGCAAAATCTCAATCTTGAATGCTCGAACGAAAGAACTTGAATGTTTAAACACTCGTCTTTGAATGCATGTTGCTAAAATCACTCTTGAGTGCCATGGATTAAAATCAAGTTTGTTTTTTTTTTAATTGGAATGCATAACAAATCCAATCTTGAATGCCATAGATTATATAATCATTATCATACATCACACTTCATCTTTTGGGGCATAAAAAGAATCCACATTTTATAAATTTTCTAAGTTATAAAAACAAATAAAGACACTTTGAGTGAGTTTGTTGTTGGACTCACCCTCTTTAATCACTCATCATTCTAACCATTGGTTGCAATATTAGCGCCATATATGGGGATGTGTCTACCTAAGAAGGTGTTAAATGCTCCACAAAAATCAAACTCCAATCACTTGAGTTTTTATTAGTTTTTCTAAGATAGAAAATTTCTTGAATGCACATTAGTCTCGCTAACACTTCATTTGGGCATAAAAAATTGAACAAATTTTGACATGGAGGGCCTCCGGGCGCGCGCTTGAAATCAAGCTTTACACACATCTTTGTTTTGGCCTTAAAATGAACAAACACCAACTCTTGAATGCCTTAAAGGAAATTAATTGATACTTGACGTGGAGGGCCTCCGGGTGCGCGAGTTTAATTTATTGTTCACCCTA
The DNA here is from genome assembly GCA_028749045.1 of Cupressus sempervirens. NCBI lineage: Eukaryota > Viridiplantae > Streptophyta > Pinopsida > Cupressales > Cupressaceae > Cupressus > Cupressus sempervirens. Next base: position 287,424,500 of record CM053786.1, on the reverse strand, counting down.
ACTCTCCTTTGTGTATTCATTCTTCGACCACTTCTCTTTTGTTGGTGCATTTCAAATTGGAATTGAACCTTTGCATTTTAATCACGTGTATTTTCAAAAAGTCTAGATCAAAAAAACTTAAGCGTAAGTTGGAAAAGAACTCTGTCTTTTAGCCCAAGATCATCCAAGTCCTCTCTCCCCTTGTCATCTTTCGAGGCCATCTTGGGTGCATAAGATTAGGATCCAAAATTTTGTTTAAGTTTTAGGAGGCTTTCTCGAGGATTTCATCACCCCTTGGGATGACCTTAACTCCAGCGTTTCGGTAGAGTATAAAGATCGGGAGGTGAATCCAAATACACCTCTTTTGGGATCAAAATTCTGTCACTCGAGCTAAGCCTCAAGGAACTTTATACCCTTGAGAAGTGAAAGAGGAGAAGTGGGTTACCACTCCTCTTAGCTGTGTGACATCTTTTTGGTTTCATCTAAGGATTTGGGCCTCACGTACCTTGCGTATATCGAGGACTCCCTAGCTAAACCAAATTTTATCCTTGTAGAAAGCTTCTTAGGATGTTGGTGTGTTTGACGTGCTTGCTCCAAACTTTTGTCTACTTTTTTGTTCATAGCTTTTGAATGAATGTTTGCCAACTTTGGTCAAAATCCAAAAAAAGCAAAAATCTCCCAGCTCAAGGCATACTTAGCGTAGTCACTGCCTCATC
>CM053786.1:285196305-285431305 GCA_028749045.1 Cupressus sempervirens | reverse complement strand
CCCCTAGCCTTTATTTGTTTCCTATTAAGTCTTTAAGGCTTTAAAACATTAAATTTAAGTTCCCTAGGGGTAAGGGTATGGATGGAGAGTGCTTTCCACCCCCTTAGCCTCTTTGTTTTAATTTTAGGGTCACTCAAAAACCCTATTTTTGATTGATTGCGAAAATTGATTGTATCCTACATGAATTGGTGACTCAAACTCCATCTTGAGTTACTTGAAGTCTAGTTGAGTTAGGAATCATACTTAGAGGCATTTTGGAGTAGTTTTGGGGTTGTTACTCAATCTCTAGTTTTGGAGAAAAGTTTGAAGATTGAAGGAAGAAAAGGAAAAGCTCTTCTCAACCCACCATTTTTTCCATAACTCTTTTGGTGAAGGTAGGAGTCCTTCACTCCTTTGAATTGTTTCTTCATGTGTTCATGCTTGAATCTTGCTTGAATCATGCATAGGCATTATGTTGTTTTTGTATTTCTTGGTTGTGTGTTGGGGTTGATTGGGACGGATCTTAACTTGTTTTTCCTTTGATGTTATTCTTATGCTTGCTTTGATGTTTTGTGTTTTGAGGGGATTTCATGGGGATTGTTTTGGCATCACTCACCCTTGGACAGGGAAGAAGTGGTCATGTACAAGGGGAAGGGCCTTAGTTGGACCTCAATGGTGTAGAGTCTCCTCTCATGGTGAGAGGAGGGAAAGATGGTAGGGTGTATGGGCCCCTACTTGTTATCACATACCTTGTTTGATATTGTGAATTCTTGATATGGAAAGGAATGAAAATCTTTGTGGTAATAGCCTCGAAAGGGCCTTATAGAAGAATGGAAGTTCTTGAAGTTTTAGCCTTCAAAAGGCTACATTATGGTATGGTGATTGACATCTCCCATTGGGAAAATCCACCTCCCCCCTAGTTAGGTTCTATGCTTGGACCTATTGTGTAAAACTAGGTTGGGGTGTATGCTTGAATTGTTCTTGATGTTGTGATGTTTCACCCCAGGTCAGCACTCGTCTTCTCCATGTTTTCCTTGAGGTATTGAAGGTATTGAAATAATTCACTTGTGAAGGACCTAGAAGAGATTTCATTTGAATTGGAAAATTATGTAAGATGTATTTAATTTTGATGTATTGGCAAGGACGTCAAGTTTTCTTACTGGTTCTTTCCCAATGGAGCTTTGAACCAGGACGAATAACAGAGAAAGAAAAAAATTGTGAAAACCTCCTTGCATTCTCTTATGTGTTTTCAAACTATGCATATGTATGTGAGAAAATAGATTAATGGATAATGTTATTGAATTATGAATTCTCAAGTTTTCAAATATGTTAAGGGAGAGTAAATTGGATATGTTGAAGTTTTCAATTCAATGATTATATGTATTAAGAGGAAATGAACAATCCTACATTGTGAACAAAAAATTCATTTCTCTCCTTGTTAAATTATATAAGTGACAAAATCAAATTTGGATAAGAAATTATGCATCACTTGAATTCTGAATAAATGGAACATACACCTTGTTATATGATGAGTGATTAAACATAATTAAAGGAGAAAAGAAAGGAATAACCTTATACACTTCCTTGTATTAGTATGCTTAATAAAAGGGATTAATGATGTTACTAGGTTAGAAATCACTCCTTGTAAATATATATATATATAGCAAAGAAGAAAAACATGTCAACACTTAGACAAAAAAAAATTGGCTTCAAAGAAAAATGTGCATTCCCAGTAGTAAAAACCTCTCTGGAAAATGTATGGGGAAAATTTTAATTCCCCCAAGTATACAGAGAATATTCTCTGAGTTATTCCTTGAATTTCAACCAAAATCATTATTAAATCTCTTAAAAAGAATATAAATTAAGTACATTTGAAATTTAAAACATTTATATCCAAATCTTTTAGTCTTCTCTCAATAATAAAACTTTTAGCATTTACTCCTTTGGCTATCTAGCCATCACTAAATCTAGCTTCAAATCATCTCCTCTCCTGCCAAATTTGGGCACAGTCCTCATTAGCATTAAACCCCATGTGACACAAAGGCAAAGTACTTGCCTAGGGCTTCATGTTAATTTAAATTATAAATTCAAAAAAAACTTCAGCCATGCCCACTTACTTATTTTTTTCCCATGCTCTCACTTTATTACTCCCTTCTCATGGCTAGGCATGGACATCCCAACCACCTGCCATTACTTGTACTGAGCTCACGCGTAGCGTTATCATATCAAGCAGGGGACATGAAAGTTTTTTTTTTTAATTAAAATTAAAATTTTGAACCCTTGTTAATCTGACCCCATACCCCATATTCTTCCCCCCATTATGTGTTGATCCCTCCACCTCCCAGCATTCACGCAAGGGAAGTACAATCTGCACTGAGGTAGCCCTAGGGTAGCGGGTAGCTGCTTGGGATTGCATGGAGACTTGAGAGGGAAGCCAAGTGGTGTCTAGGCCACTTGGCTAGTAGGTAGGGTAGGTTAGTTGTAGGGGGTAATATTATATTAGTTTGTGTAGTGTAGTGGTTAGTTAGTATGTAGACTAGGCTAGAGAATGTTTAGTTATTTTTTTTATTTATGATTATTTTAAATTAGTAGTAGCTTTTTATTAATTTGATAGATCAGTAGTCATATTAATGTTATTATAAGTAGTATAATATTTTTCTGTTAGTATAGAATAGAAATTCAGTTGTTAGAATATTAAATTAGTTCTAATTTAAAGGTTTTAATATGAAATTATTATATTTTACTTAAAATATTTTAATGTTTTATTAAATAGTTTTATTTAATTGTGAGCTTTGTTAGAATGATTTTAATATTGGCATTTTAATGGTTAAACTTAAATTTTATAATAGTTTAGAATGAAGTTAGAGATTTACTTAACGATTGAATTGAAATAAATCTAGTCTTCATTATTAATTAGAAATGATAAATTAATTAATTAGATTGTTATGAGAACATTGGAGATAATTTGAAATTAAAATGTAGATAGTATAATTGATAATAATGTTATCTCTATGGTATGTTTATTAAAGGCTAGTTAGATTTTTGATTAATGTGGTAAGCGTAGTTAGCATGGTAGAATAGTTAAATTTAATTGATCTTCTAGAGTTCCCAATTCTCTTAATGTTAAATGATAAAAACAGGTAATGTCGATGAAGTTATTAAGTTAATAAAATGGACTAGTTAATTACTTCATTATAAAGTTAGTGGTACTTTGATTATTATTAAGTTGATGCTAAGCAAGTTATGTAATTAAGGGATAGATGTTATTTTAGTTAGTAGGTCATTTTGACATATTGAATAAGTTGTTGTGTTAATCTCTTGTCATCATTGGGGGTAATATATTAATGAATCATTAAAACAATTGATGGATTAGGACTTTAGTTAAATGGATTAGTCATTTAATTTAATTAATTGACTTACTAGAAACTTTCAGTTCACTCAAATAATCCTCTTTACAAAATGTTCAAACCGAGTTGTAACCTTTTTATCATTGATGGTGAACTTGCATCTAGTCTCGGAGTACATATGGCTATATGAATTTTAAACTACTTGAACAATTAGTTCCATTATAGTTAAACTTTCAAAATATTTTATGACCAAGTTATCTTATTTAATCATAGTTCTTAATAATAATAATAATAATTGTGTGTGTGTTTTTCCCTAAATTTTTGGGCATGACAGAAACTACTATTGAAAGTGGAAATGGGTCCCAGCAAACAAGGCCTGATGAGGTACTTAAGCACAACCAAATCTCTGGAAAGAGGAGAAATAGAGAAAACCACATGGGAGAAACCTTACTCCAAAAAGAGATGGAAAAACATGCTAAAAGAAACTAGTGAAGGACTGAAGAAGCCTCTAAACTAGGGAATGTTCTAGAAGATAGGAACAAAGATGATCATGAAGAACACCACTAAAGCATGTAGAAGCTACAAAGCTCTATCAAAATTAACTATTGATCTAAAGAACCTCCACTGAAATAGAACTTAACCAGGTAGAGAAGAATATAATCTACATTGAATCAGGACGCACAGAAAGGCAAACAACTGAACTCAAAGATACAGATGGCATGAAACACCAAAGCCTAAAGAGCTAATCAATTGAACCAAGGAAGCATGAGAAATAATAAAAGAACCCCCCTAATGTAGACAAGGGTGAGGTGATAGGCAATTGGAAAAGTGGGCCAAAAAAAAACTTGTCAAGGAACCACGATTAAGATGCACAAAAGAGTACATATGTGTGTGCTGAGGTGATCAATCAGACATGTCATGAGGCTAATGTCATGAAAGGGACACTCACTTGACAAAGGAAGATGGCAAACAAAGGCAAAACATCAACCCCCCCATGGCTCTTTATCAGAGTAGTGAATTTATAATAAGGCACAAGACATAATGAATCTCAAGAATACAATAATATGTATGAGTGTCCCTAGATGACATTACTTGAATCAAAAGGCAAAAAAAGGCAAACAACTGAAATGAGATAGACACTTTATCTTAGTGCATTTGCAAGAATGCATACAAATGATGTCTACATAGACAAGAAGTGACAAAAGACTAATACAATAGATAGTATAAGTCATGACGAATCATATGAAGAAAGAAAAATTGATCCCTAGACCTGAAGTAAATAAGATATCTACCAGAATGCAAAAATACAAAAGATTGAATAGAATGTTCCTGGAGTAGAATCTAGAAAAACAACCAGCATCACTAGAAAGAGCTTAGAAACACCTTTCCAATGATATAAAGAATTCCCAAATCAAAGATTGGATGCTCAAGATATGTGCGCCAGAGTGAAAAACAAAACTCTAGACTTTGATAGCAAAAAAAGCCATCAAAATAGCATCAAAATTGAAAACTAACTATACCACTATGATGGTCTTGGAACCAGCTTTTTGACAATATCTTGTTTGGAAAAAAGAGTCTGTATGCCCAAGATATGAAAAAAAATACAAAGATAGGTCCAAATAGAGGTCGAGAAGGTGACGGGAAGTGGTGATGCATTGCTGATGTCAGTAAGTGGCGAGCCCAAATTTGATAGTCAAATAGTCATCGAGGCAAAAAATTCCTAACAAATGACCCTTAGTGAAAAAAATCCAACCACTAGAAATAAGACAGAATTGAAGAATCTATCTCTGGTAAAAGAGCTGATGCCAGAGAAAAATATACAGTGGCCAAAAAAGGGCATGTGTCAAAACACTCTAATGGAAAATACAAATCAGCCCAAAAATGTCATGCAAAATTACCTCCAAAAAACAAAATGACACCAAGGAAGGAGCTGGGTTGCTCATGTGATTATTTTAAAACTCCCAATCCTCCTCAAGCCACATGGAAAGGCATTGGCAAAGCCCATAAAACCACTGTGTGAATCATAAGCCATCAACATTAGAAAAAATGCTCATGTCTCTAAAACCTTCAAGAGAAAAATACCTCACAAGACATGGAGTGAATCCATCTACAATCAAATACACATAAGGCAACAAGAGGCCAAAGCAATGTCCATAAGCATAAAGGTGGACACCCACTATGGTAGTTGAAACATTCCCATCTCCAAGATAAATACAATTTGGGTATTGAACCAAAAAATAAGACTCCAAAAAAAAAACTCCACCTTTGGCATCCTCCAAAAAATAATTCCCCAAATACACACTAATATGAACAAGAGGAGGGAAGGGAATGAGGTCGATTCCAATGATATCCACAACATAATTTTTAATGAAATGGTAGATGTTTTGTCCAAGAAGGTGTTTCCAAGTGTAGAGGGGTTGGAACAAATTCCAAAACCAAACCAAAGATTAGGAAACTACCCTCTACAAAACCATGAACCAAGAACCACTCAAAAACTACTTCCACCAAACTCATAGTTGGCTGAAGAAGCCTCCAACATTAGGTCCAAAAATAAAGAACCATAGGCATACACATCATACACAGAAGATAATGTGGATGGAACCAAAATAGTATCATGGGGTTGGCATAGCCTACTATATGTAGATCAAATGTGAAGGAAGTGGCACTTGGAAGAAGCATTGATGGATATCTTGGTAGAAACTGAGGTCACCAATTCACAAAAAATTGAAGATGATATGAAAATCATGAAACCACCAAAAGAAGAGTGGCCTTCATGCTGAATCTACCTCCATTGTAGATCATTACCAATAGTCAATCCCATGCACAAGGAGAGTGTGCCAATAACCACCAGTTAACTGAAAAACCACCATGAAGAGCTAAATTCCTCCACTGCCAATGGCCTAATGAAGAAGAGCTCATTCCCACAAATTACAAGCCATAAAGGGGCTGCACATGAAATTCAAACCACTCCTTACAATCCCAACCATGACTAGAGAACACACAAAGCATGTGATTGTCCATTTTCCAAGAAGCGATGATTGTTCATGAAAAAAGATGTCTAGATCCCTCAAGCAAGATATGTGCAATAGTCAAAGCTGCTAATCACCACAGTTACAGGATGATAAGAGCACATTGAATTCAAGAGATGGATCAAGGGGAGTGGCTTTTGATAGAAATTTGTGATCATCTTGTGAATCTCTAGTGGCCAGCGCCTCTCATGGAAACCAAAGTAATGGAATTTCAAAAAAAAATGGAACTCCAAAACTAGGTCAAAAATTTTGGATCTATCAAACATTTTAAAATAAAAGTACATGTTAAAGTTAAGCCATATGGATTCCAATGAAGATGCCCAAGAGGAGGTGATGGGTAGTGTATTCCATGTGCCAATTCTACAGAGTGTGAGATTTATGGAATTGTCGACTTCATCTGCAGGAACCCATCGACAATCATCCATAAATGCAACATTCACCTCCCAAACAAATTAGACCAAAAAGCTTCCATCTATGTGTGTAAAAAATACATGTGTTCCTTTTATGCAAAAACACAAAATGGGATAATAATTTTTTGATAAATAAAATCAAAAAACCATTGTCTTGATTTGCATGCCTAGGTCAAAATGACCTAGGTGCAAAAGAATTTTGCCTCAGATTTCAATAGTGTCCAAATTGGACATATTTTATATGAAAATGTGGATTATGGAGCACTCTGAGCTCAATAGTAATTTTTTTTTTTCCTCAAAGTGCCTCGAAAATCAATGACTCCCCAAATCCAATAAAAAAATCATTGATGCTCAAATCTAAAAAATGATGCCAAATATCTCACAAATAGATCAAGGGCATGAAGATATGGAGCTCTGGTACCATGTTGAAGTTGATGAATGATCAACCCCACAACACCCAAGGATCACCTGCATGTAAACACCTGTCATAGAAGAGAAAAGCAAAAAGCTATGGAGGTGGAAATTGTCAGATCCATAAACAAGATATTTTTGATGAATATAAAAGAAGATTGCTTAATTAACAATTGAATAAATGTTTACAATGAGAGATCATCCTTATAAAGGAGATCAAAACACTAAGAAGGTCTAACCTAGGTTACATCATAATAATTATTTAAAAATAATAATTATTAGATGCCTAAAGTTTAGCTTAAGCAACTAGAGTTAATTAGGAAATATCTAATTACTCTAACAGAAGGTTGATAATTTTAATGGGTAAAACTTTTAGTTATGGAAAATGAAAATGGAGGACTATCTTTATCAGAAGGATTTATGGTTGCCTTTGCAAGGAAAATCCAAGAAATTGGCTACTATGACATATGAATGCTAGCATATTTTGGATAGAAAGGCACTTAGAAGTATTCATTTATGCCTGTCACAATCTATGGCATTTAATATTAAAAAATTAAGCACAAATAAAGAGTTGATGAAAAACTTATAAAAGCTCTATAAAAAGCCCTCTACTTCAAATAAGGTATTTCTCATGAAATATTTATTTAATCTGAAGATGGAAGGTGGACCTATTGTAGATTATTTATATGAGTTTAATATTGTTAGTGGTAAATTATATTCTATAAATGTTAATTTTGATGAAGAAATTAGGTCTCTCTTGATTTTGTGCTCTTTTCTTCAAAGTTGGAATGGCTTGGTAATGGTTGTGAATAATTCACTTTATGGATCTAATACCCTAAAATTTTGATGATGTGATTGGTGTTATTTTGAGTGAGAGAACTTATAGGAAAAGGTTAGGTTTATCTACTACATGAATTATTTGGAATGCACAAACTAGAGGTAGAATGAATGTGAGAGGAAAAAATTCTAGAAATCATGACAAATCAAGAGGAAAATTAAAGGGGAAGAGGTCTCAATGAAGAGTACTGAGAGATTTCTTGTACTATAGGAAGAAATATTGATGGACTCAAAAGAACAATGAAGTAGACAAGAAAGAAGGGAACAAGGAGACAAATGTAGCAAGTAATAAATTTGAAGAGTATATTTTTCTTCTTTCTTCAGAATGTATTGATGATTCATGGGTTTTAGATTTAGGGGCTTCATTTCATGCTACTCTCCATAGAGGTTATGTTCTTGATTATGTCCAAGGGGATTTTGGGATTGTTTTTTTGGGGGATAATGAACCCTCTCAAACTATTGGAAAGGGAAAAATCAAGATTAAAGTGAAGAATGGGAATCATTGGCTACAACAAGAGGTAAGACATGTTCTAAAGCTAAGTAGGAATTTAATTTCAATAGACAATTGGTTGAAGAGGGCTACACAGTTACTTCTAATGATAAAAATTAGAAGGTTTCAAAAGGTTCATTTCTAGTACTAAAAGGTATGAAATTAGGCACCTTATATCTTTGTATAGATTGTATTGTTCCTTCTACTTTAATTGTTTGAGTGAGAAAATAATGTTAAAGGAACAATTACTATAGTTGAGAAAAGAGAACTAATAGATGTTGTAGATTTTGATATATCACTATGAAACAAAAAACTTGTGCACATGAGTGACAAAGGTATGAAATTACTTCATTCAAAGAAATATGTATCAGGTTTGAAATGTGTCAATATGAATTTCAATGAAAGTGGTGTGTATGGAAAAAAAAAGAGAGTGAGTTGTGAAGAGTGGGAATGATAAGAAAAATGAGAAATTGGAGCTTGTACATATAGATGTATGGGGACCAACTAAGGCATCTTCCCTTGGTGACTCTCATTATTATGTTACATTCATTGATGATTCACCTAGAAAATTATGGGTTTATTTATGTTTAGGAAATAGAAATTATTGGTTGAAAATGAGGTCTGTAAAAGATTAAAATGTCTCAAATTTGATAATGGTGGTGAGTATTGCAAAAATTAATTCAAAGATTCTTGTTCCACTAATGGTATCCATAGGTAGAAAATTATTCCATGGAATCCATGTAAAAATGGATTGGATGAATGCATGAACGGGATAATAATAGAATGTGCAAGAAGTATGAGGTTGCATGTTGGGCAAACCTTAAACATGTGGATAGAGGATGTCAATAGTGTTTTATATTTGATCAATAGTGGTCCTTCTACTCCCTTGGGATTTGGTATTCTCGAGGAAGCATGTATTGGTAAGAAATTTAGTTATTCTTTCCTCAAAACCTTTGGTTGTGAAGCATTTTCACATTAAATTCTGAAAATAGAAACAAGGTTAAAGATAAATATAAGAAATAAATATTTTTTGGATATGGCATTGATGAATTTGGTTAGAGGCTTTGGAATTTTGAAAATCTTAAAATTATAAAAAGTAGGGATTTCATATTTAATGAGAAAGTGTTGTACAAATATCTATTGCAATAAAATGAGAAGAAAGAAAATTATTATGTAGTATTTGATGACACTCAAAAAGATGATGTTCCTACAGTCTCTCATGCTTTACAAGAACCGCACAAAAAAAACCACACACCACGGTGAATGTTAGATAGTAAAAAAGGATAAGTAGACCTCAAGAAAGATATTTCCCCTCTTTGTGTTCTCTTTTATTAATAGATACTAGTGAGCCTAAATATTATGATGAAGTTATACAACTGAATAGAAAGATTCAGTGGTAGTCTACAATGATAGAAGAAATGAACTCCCTGTTAAAAAATTAGACTTGAGATTTATATAAGTTACCTGTAGGTAAAAGGGATTTAAAGAATAAATGGGTTTATAGGTTGAAATAAGAGGATGGGGTTAAGAAAATATTTAGAGATAGGTTAGTTGTAAAAGGATTTGCACTTGAAAAAGAGAATTCATTATGATGAGACATTTTCTCATGTTGTCAAAATGATTTATATTCACACTATTTTAAATATTGTGGCTATTGGAGATTTGTATTTGGAGCAGCTTGATGTTAAAAAAATATTTTCTTCATGGTGATTTACATGAAGAGATATATATATAGAAAATTTAGGAGGATTTGAAGTCAAAGGTAAAGAGAATTTAGTGTGCAGATTGAAGAAAAGTTTATATGGCTTGAAGAAAGCACCTCAATAATGGTGTCTTAAATTTGATAGTTTTATGCATGAGCATGGATACATTTGGATTATTGTATTTATTTTAAGAGGTCAGATGATGAAAACTACATTATTTTATATTTATATTTTGATGATATGGTTCTAATTGGGTCTAATATTGATCACATTAAAGGGTTAAAACAACAGCTAGCAGATTTATTTTCTATGAAGGATTTGGGGGAAGCAAAAAAAATCCTTGGTATGAATTTTTGCAAAGATGGGAAGAACATAAAATTTACATTATTTCAAGTTGATTATATTAAGAAGGTGTTGCAATGTTTCTTTATGGAGAATGCCAAAGTTATAAACACACCTTTGCCTAGTCATTTAAAATTAACTAAGGAGATGTGTCCAAAGACATAAGAAGATGGTGGTAAGATGTCCAAGTTACCTTATGTTTCATCTATAGGGAGTTTAATATATTCCATAGTATGTACAAGGCCAAATATTACACATGTAATGGAAGTTATTAGAAGGTATATGAGTTATCATAGGAGGCAGCATTGGAATGTAATCAAATGGATTCTTTGAAATTTGAGAGGAACATCTAGTAGATGTTTACATTTTGGGGATCTAGTACTTATTTGTAAGGCTACATTGACTCATATTTGGCAAGGGTCTTGATACCATATGGATTACTATAGGCTATGTATTTACTATTGGTGGAATAATAGTGAGTTGGATTTCTCAATCATAGAAGGTGAATTCTTTATCCACTAAAGAGGTAGATTATGTTGTTTCTACAAAGGCAACCAAGAAGATGATATGGCATTAATTATTCATGGAAGAATTGGTACATCTACAAAGGGATGATTATCTATATAAAGATAGGTAGAGCTGCATTTATCTTTCCAAGAATTCATCTTTCCATTCAAAGATAAAAAAAAGAATTCAGTTATAGTACCATTTCATTCAATCAATTTTTGATGATGAGCAGTTAAAGTTGTACATGATACATGGATATTATTATCCAACATATATTTTTGTAAAGGTAGTTACAAGGGAGAAATTGAAATCCTCTTCAACTTTATTTGGTCTTCTAGACTGAATAGAATAAGGAACATCTGAGTCCAAGGAGGTTCGTTCTAGTGGGATCCCCATGGAGTAGCAATATTGATATAGGATCAGTATCCAAGTGGGAGATTTTTTTCTATTGTAGATCTTGATTAGTACTCAATTGGGAGATTATTAGTTTATGGTTATTGATTAGGGAAGTATCATCATAATTTGTCAATGGGGTTTAGGGTTGGGTCGGACCCTAAGTGAGGGTTTAGGGGTGGTAGTCCCCAATACATCTGGGGGTTCAAGGGTGTATCCCCTTGAGGTATATTTTTTCAGCTATTATTTTTGGGGCTGACATGTAATTACTCTAGCCCTAATTTTGTCAGCAATGAAAAGCTTGTATAAAATATTGTAGGGTTAGGGATTTCATTGTGTGTGTTGAGATAGTAGTTGTTTACTTTGTTATAGAGTTGTAAGGGATTATAGATTGTAATAAAGTTGTAATCACTAGCCAATAAATATATTGGACTCATTTTTTGGTGGATATAGCCCAGGGATTGAGCAAACCGTATAAAAGCTTTGTATCTTGTGCTTTATTATGTGTGCATTATTATTTTTTGATATTGGATGTATTTACATGTAGTTATTATTTTTGTCCCATTAATCCTAATAGGAATTAATAAGATAGTAAATTCTATGAATAGGAATAATACCATTTTCATCATTTTGAATGATTTTCATCACTTATTCTATAACATAAATCACATCACAATTGTGATTATCTTGAACAAGCTTATTCTCTAATTTCTTCAATTCATTAGTAAGCTTTTGGACTTATCTAGGTGGTAAAAGAGAACCTTCCTATTAATTCAAAACCCATTTGTAGGTGCTCATTAGTGAGGGTAATGATCTATTATAAGTTCTAATGGAAAAAATTTCCAAAGTTTGTACAAGAATGAAATAAGGTAGGGTCCAATTTGGGACAAAAATGTCCTTTGGGGATAGTTAGAGCTTATAGGCCTAAAAGTTGTAATAATGGATAAAAAGGCCTAAATCATGACATAATAGTGAATTTGATTTATTTTTTTCTACATAGATGAAATGTTGTGAATTTATGGTCATAGGTTAATATTTAGGTGCATATACAAAAAGTTGCAAATTTTACCTAGAAGTTATTATGCAATGTTTTGCACATATTTTGTAAAACTAGTCCCCAAAGGTCCCAAAATTCAAAAACTAGTTGGAACCATTAGATATGGATTTAATAATAATATATAAGTCTCATGGCATGAATATTTCATGGTGGTAGAAGTTTTTGGTGATTGGGTGAATGAAAGCAAGAATTATTCTCTATGAATTTCAAATAATTCATGTTGTAATTGGTTCAATGTAGATTCATATGTGAAATTAATTATTATGGTAGGAAACTAAATGTAATGACCTTCCTTTTTCAATTTGTTTCATGTCTCCATCTTCTAGTTTACTCATTTGGTAAGCATTTTTTATTTTGAGTAATCTAAAAAACCTTGTTGAATGAGAGTTTGGTAAAGATCATGGGTTTTTCCCTATCACCTACTAGTAGAAAATATTGGAACAATAATTGAAATAATTATTATATTGTAATTGATGGAAAACCTTATTGGTAAGATGGTTTCTATCTAGGTAGAGTGCCACATCATGATGATTGATGTAGAGGATTTGAGAAGAAGAGATAACTGAAGGACATAGAGCAAAGGTTGAGTTTTGAGAAACAACAATGGAACTTGATTAGTTAGACCTTAACAAGATAATGTGGTTTTTAATCATAATCCAAGTGGAGAAGAAATTTTTTTTGAATTCTATAAGAAGTGATTAATAGAAGACCAAATCATAAGCTTAACAGAGCAAATGAGTAGAAGATTAAGAAGTTACGAGTATATGTTGAGTGATGCTAGTGTTGACCGAGTGATAGTATAAGCTGAATGAAATCTAGTGTTGACTGAGTATCAAAACATGTATTGATAAGAATAGTTAGTATTGACCAAGTAATTCAATGATGACCAAGTATCAGAATCCTATGTTGGTTGGGTGACATCATTTTTTAGTTTGTGAGGAAATCTTGATTTCTAGCCAACATAATTGAATTCTTGGAATATGGAAAGTGTGTTGAAGATAAGGATGGATGAATTAGATATTTTAATTCAAGGGAATCTTGAATTTGGTAATTTTCATGCATGAATTCAAACAATTTTTTCTAGAAATGAAGAATATGAACAAGATGGGGACAGATCTCTTGTATGTTGATCATAACCCTATGATCTAAGGTGATGTTTAAGCGAAAAAATATTACAACTACCTATTTAAAGAGGCATAATGGATAATATAAAAGAGGTTAGATAAAGATTGTGTTAATTCCCTTAACTAGAAAACTTGAGCAAAAGGCTTAATAATAAATAGTTGAGAAGAAGAGTGATTGCTTGAAGGGTTGCCAAGTGAATCAGTGATAGAGATGTTAATGGAGCCCAATCAATGAGTCATTTTTTGGAACAAATTTGGGATTTGTATTTATCAAATCAACCTATTGTTACTTTCTAACCATTGTATTAGTTTGAAATCATATAATCAAAATTGACCTAATAGTCATTTATAAATCCTTTAATCAAGATAACATTCTAATGGAATGTTTTAAAGCCCTCTAACAAGGTCACTCCTAAAAGGGTGATTAAATTCTCTAACAAGGTCACATTTAACAATGTGTTTTGTAACTTTTAACTGAGTTGGCTCCTAACAAAGCTCACTTTATAAGAGTTAAAATTGGTAGCATATTACTAGTTATTTTTCCCAAATTGGGTGTAATGTCTCCACTATTAGGGTTCATTCAAGACAAGTGTACCTAAAAATTAAATGTTAAAATCATAATAATAATAAAACTAACAATACAATTCTACCCTCTAATTTAATCCAAGCCTTAAGGACATCTCTAGATCGGGCTTCCTAGCTCATAGCTACCACATCGTCTTCCTAGGAGCACACCCCTTAAGGTTCTTCTTGCATAGGACATCCTCTATCCAAGACCAATCACATATGCATATGTTGACATCATCAAAATATTTTGGTACATGAAGATTATCTATTGATTCTTGGCCATGGTGGTCAGATGGAGATCTTAACATTTCACATACCCCATACTTCGAGTCTCATTAATTCCCATGGTGCTAACCCCATACATTAACAATATACTATCCAATTTTAACTATTTCTTAAATAACGAATTGATTATCACAATTTTATTTCCACTCTTTAAATGACATTCTTTGAATTAAAGTAATTTTTCCAATATTTAATCAAAAGTATTATTGTCTTGAACTAATGTCAAATTCTATACAATTTGTATTGCATAAATATTATGTATTTAATAATACATTATATGTGTGTACATACATACATATGTGTGTGTGTGTGCATGGGTGTGTGTGTGTTTTATAGCATAATATCTATTTTATCTATAAATGAATTGAAATTAAATGAAATAAAATATACCTTTTATATATTTACCTCAAGTGATGTCTTTTCCCCTTGTGTGCTTTTTGGTTGACTTGTTCTCCTTTTACAATAACACATTAAGGGAGATTTGTGTATTTTATATACTTTACTAGAATGAATTCTTCTTTTCCTCTTATTATATAGTCCACCATCATTTATATATAGATCCTTGTCTTTATTCGGTAGTTTTTAGGGGAGATGTAATTAGGTCTTATTTCTTTTTTTTTTGGGTGCCCTTTTTATATGTCTCATGTAGAAATTTCATTGCTATCTCTAATGCAATTAGGTAACCCCTTTTATATGTTCCATACACTAAAGTCGCGGGTAATGACTTTCCATTATGCTGACAACCTACATAGTAGTTTATATAGTTTTAGTTTTTTATTGATTTTAGTTTATAAGCTTGTTATTATTATATTTGGTAATATATTAGTTTAAAGTTTTATATTTTTCATGACTTTATATATATATATATATATATATATATATATATATATATATATATATATATATATATATATATATATATATATATATATATATATATATATATATATATATATATATATATATATATATATATATATATAATGCAATTGACATTATATTGATTTTCTTTTCTAAGAGCTAATTAGTCCTTTCATTTATATATATTATGTTGTTAGAATTAGGGATATCAATTATGGTTTTATAGTAAATTTTATTATGAGAGGGGGTATTACATCCTACCCTCCCAAAATTGTTTGTCCCCAAGAAATTACAAATTTTATTTAATTTAATATTACTAATTAATTCTTACCTCTTTTTTATGCAACTCTATGTAATTTCTAAGTTTGAATTCAATGATACAACAAAGAGTTGAAGGATAAATTGGTAAGTGAATTGAATGCTACAAGTGATCTGATTTTGATGAGTTATAAGCTAATAGGATCAATAAATGTATGATTCACATTTAATATTTTTTGATTGATTGATCATGATTAATGATTGATTTGAGTTAGATGGTTGAATTATAGAGAATTATATATAGTAGATTGATTAATAGTTTTCATAATGGATAGGTTGGAATAGTTTCAATGAGTCATAAATCATTTTGTTGATGACTTCCTAATTTAAAGATAAACCTATTATTAGACATCTCTAGATCGGGCTTCCTAGCTCATAGCTACCTCATCATCTTCCCAGGAGCACACCCCTTAAAGTTCTTCTTGGATGGGGCATCCTCTATCCAAGGCCAATCACATATGCATATGTTGACATCATTAGAATATTTTGGCACTTAAAGATTATCTATTGATTCTTGGCCATGGTGGTCAAATGGAGATCTTAACATTTCACATACCCCATACTTCGAGTCTCATTAATCCCCATGGTGTTAACCCCATAGATTAACTATATACTATCCAATTTCCACAATTGTTTATATAACAAATTGATTATCAAAATTTTATTTCCACTCTTTAAATGACATTCTTTGAATTAAAGTAATTTTTCCAATATTTAATCATAGGTATTATTTTCTTGAACTAATGTCAAATTCTATACTATTTGTATTGCATAAATATTATGTAATATATTATATGTGTGTGTATACATATACATATACATATACATATACATATACATATACATATATATATACATATATATATACATATATATATATACATATATATATATGTATATATGTATATATGTATATATGTATATATGTATATATGTATGTATGTATGTATACATACATACATACATACATGTACACACACACACACACACACACACACACACACACACACACACACACACACACAGAGAGAGCATAATATCTATTATATATAAATGAATTGAAATTAAATGAAATAAAATATACCTTCTATATATTTACCTCAAGCGGTGCCTTTTCCCCTTGTGTGCTTTTTGGTTGACCTGTTCTCCTTTTACAATAACACATTAAGGGAGATTTATGTATTTTATATACTTTACTAGAATGAATTCTTCTTTTTGTCTTATTATATAGTCCACCATCATTTATATATAGATCCTTGTCTTTATTCGGTAGTTTTTAGGGGAGACATAATTATGTCTTATTTCTTTTTTTTTGGGTGCCCTTTATATATGTCTCATGTAGCAATTTCATTTCTATCTCTAATGCAATTAGGTAACCCCTTTTATATGTTCCATATAGTAAAGTCGTGGGTAATGACTTTCCATTATGCCGACAACCTACATAGTAGTTTATATAGTTCTAGTTTTTTATTGATTTTAGTTTATTAGCTTTTTATTATTGTATTTGGTAATAGATTAGTTTAAAGTTTTATATTTTTTCATGAATATATATATATATATATATATATATATATATATATATATATATATATATATATATATATATATATATATATATATATATATATATATATATATATATATATATATATATATATATATATATATATATATATATATATATATATATATATATATATAGATATATATATATCCATGCACTAAAGTCACAGGTAATGACTTTCCATTATGCCAACAACCTACATAGTAGTTTATATAGCTTTAGTTTTTTATTGATTTTAGTTTATTAACTTTTTATTATTATATTTTGTAATATATTAGTTTAAAGTTTTATATTTTTTCATGACTATACATATATATATATATATATATATATAATGCAATTGACATTATATTGATTTGCTTTTCTAAGAGCTAATTAGTCCTTTCATTTGTATATATTATGTTGTTACAATTAGGGATATCAATTATGGTTTTATAGTAAATTTTATTATGAAAGGGGGTATTACATCCTACCCTCCCAAAATTGTTTTTCCCCAAGAAATTTCAAATTTTATTTAATTTAATATTAATAATTAATTCTTACCTCTTTTTTATGCAACTCTATATAATTTCTAAGTCTGAATTCAATGATACAACAAAGAGTTGAAAGATAAATTGGTAAGTAAATTGAATGCTACAAGTGATCCAATTTTGATGAGTTATAAGCTAATAGGATCAATAAATTTATGATTCACATTTAATATTTTCTAATTGATTGATCATGATTAATGATTGATTTGGGTTAGATGGTTGAATTATTGAGAATTACATATAGTATATCAATTGATAGTTTTCATAATGGCTAGGTTGGAGTAGTTTCAATGAGTCATAAATTATTTTGTTGATGACTTCCTAATTTAGATAAATCTATTATTGATCCTTATAATATAATTTATTTTATAGATCTATTTGATCAATTACTTGAATGAGTTGATAATTATTTCAAATTGAATACTCTTCCTTTTTATAATTTCCAATGTGATGCAGTCACAACTTTTTATAGATATTATTGTTATTATTTTTGTTTAAGAATTTGATCCAAATCCTTGAATATTATCCAAACATGTTCTTATATGTCTTTCCTTTGAATAGATATGTCAATCAGTTCAAATTCTTATATGTCTTTCCTTTGAACAGATATGTCAATCAGTTCATATCATTGATTTGTTACTAATGTCAAACCTTTTTTTTTTGGTAAGACAACTTCTTATATGATTTAAGTACTATCATTTATTTGATTGATGAAGAGGATTTGATCAAAATGATGTAATAGTAGCACCTAGAGGAAAGGTTGAGTTATGATATGAAAAGGAGTACAAGAATTAGCTAAGATAGTGATATCATAGTGCATTGATAATCTACTTAAGGTTGCAAAGTTAGTTACACTAAGCGAGTTTAGAAGAACAAGTTAAACAAAGTTTGTCTGCCAAGCTTGACTAAGTGGATAGTAGGTGTTGAGAAAAGTTAGTGCAAGCCAAGAAAAAAAATTATTTGGAGCTGAGAAAAAGTTTATTTTAGTATAAGCTGAGTAAAATAGTTGATGTCAAGAACCAGTAAAATTTAGTTAATGCCAAGTGATTTTACAATGGATATCGAGCAACACAGCATGTGTCGAGCATAAGAAGCTAGTTAATGCCTGGTTTCAACATTATTAGAAAGATCATGAATTTGACGGTGCTAAGCCAAAAAGTTTGTTTTCTTGGATTGTGTGAACCATGTGGAAGACAAGATTGATGAGTGGTGGCACAAAATTCATGGTAAACCATTTTGAGGCAAATTCAAAGAGGATTGAAGGAGAAGTTTCTAGAAGGGAATGAAATGAAATAAGTGGTAGATTCATTGAATCCTACCTAATCTTTCCTAACCCTAAATTGGATGATGGAGAATGAACAAAAAAATATCTTAATTTTCTATTTATAGGGATGGCTAGTCAAAAGCAAAGGTTGTCATGTGCAAGAACCTAAGGAATACAAGGATTCTAGGATATTGCTTCATTCAGTGACCTAAATAAAGATTCTACATTGGCAAGTTAAGCAAGAAGGCTTAAGGGTATAGATGCTTGAAGGGTGAACAAGCTATCAGAGCTAAAGTGTGTGAAAGCCAAGTAGAATGGAGGACTAAAACAAATATCTGTAATTTGCAAATGGAGTTGTAAGTTGTTAACAAATCAAGCATTACTACTACTCTCTAATAATTGTATCAGTCTAGGGTAAATCCTTTGGATTAAGGTTGACCTTGTTGGTGTTTTGAAATACTATTGGTTTCAAATTACCCCAATGAGAACAAGACACATCTAGGGGCAGCTAACTTTCATCCTTAACATATTCTTTCAAACACTGAGCCAACTATAAGGCTAGATCCTTCTTCTACTTTAGGCTTTATAAAACCTACGTAGGTGGACCTCAGATTCAATTTATATGGTACCAGTGCTAAACATATTCTTGAATCTAACAAAGTAGATAAAACCCCTTAATCTCCTATACTTATGCAATCACAAAGATGTGCAGTAGCAAATTGCAACTCTATGAAATTCACAAGCTGAGTGAGGGCATCCTTTTTAGCTCTTCAACATGAAAGGGAAAAAAATTTGATTAATGATGTTGATTTCAGCAAGACCTCAAATATATAGCAATAAGGATAAATGATCCTGTAACTTATCAGTGCCTTATCTATTGGTCAATTTCATGAGTCAAACACATACATCTGTGATATCAATGACATATTTCATACACCAAAATATTTTATTTGTCTAATCACCTTGTGAATTAGAGATCAATATTCATAAAGACCTCATTCTTATGAAGTATCCTTCTCAAATTAACTAACAATCCTCTCAAACATACCAAGCATTTACATGGCCCTTTGTTCCAATAGAAAAACATACTTGACATACAACCTTAAAGGGATGCAAATGAGTCCTAGTTTTTTGTTCCTAGACTACATAAGACTATAGATTATTGAGATAGGAGACAAGAATCAAAATGAAACTAAAGAAATTCTTGCTTATTTATATTCATTTCTTTGAAACTATACATTCAGATGCATGAAATCGAAACATAAAAAATTCCTAATAGATTTGAACTTTCTCTATTATCTTCACTACTATTGTTCATACAAGAGAAATAATGTTGAAGAAATGTGGTGCCAGAGTGATGAGAATACATCAAAACTAGAACCCTAGTTTCACAAATCTGAGAACACTCAAGATTGGAACCACATGGTATCACAGTAGTGAGTAAATTTTCTCCCATAAACTGGAACCTCTACAAAGAATGAGAAAAAGAATGATATAGAGGAGAGTGAATTCTCGGATATATTGTGCATCTTGTTGGTTTGTTTTTTCACATGATAAAATTTCCTTTGTCTAGGTAAAAATTCAGATTATATCCATTAATGGTGAATAGGGTTTCTGGTCCTTGGTCATGCAGATTTGTTAGCTTTTGAAAATACTTGTTAAAACCCTATGTCTCATTCATTTTAAAACTTTAGGGTACAAAATCCTTTTAAAAATAGGGGAACTTTGGCAAATATTCTATTTTTCACACCCTCAAGATAGTCTTTCTCTCATGTTCCTCATCATCCAATTTGGAAAAATCTATAGTTATCACTATCTCGCTATAAAAAGATGTGCACTTTTTATGCATAGTGAAGTAGTGAGCATCAAAAATTTTAGAAAATAGGACTATAAAATGAAGGAACAGTGGTCAGGGATTTGTGTTATGGTAGAATTTTTAGTTATGTACACCTTGTTAGTACCATTAGGCAAGAAAAGGGCCCCAGTAAAAAGTACCAAGAAAGTAGCACCAGAATAAAGTTTTTTCGATGCCTCACTACCTCACTATCAAAAAAACTAAACATCTCACCGTTAGCAAAGTAGCAAGTAGTTGGTAAATCAAAAACATGGTGGCTTTCAAGTTTCTTGCACAGTAGCCCACCAACTTGTGATAACCAAGGAAGGGTGAGTTTCCCTCTACAAATTTTTGGATCAGTATAAGATGGTTGTATCCCACCCTTATTTTTGTGATGCAAAGGGTTTCTTTAATTTGACTCTTAGGCATAGGATCAAGCTTTGTTTAGTTGAACATGAATTCTATTTTCCTAAAGATATAATAAGAAATGAGTACTCTCTGCAGGAACAAGAGACAAAGAAAGAAAAGTGGAGAGTATATTCAAAAGTTTTGAATTTAATTAATTGTTTTGATAAAGATTACAGCCCTCTAAGTAATGTTGTAACTACTGTAGATAAAATTAATAAGCTTATGAATACATTCCATAAAATAATGGAGGTAATGAATGAGAAGAAGTAATATTTCATTAATTCTTTTCCAAATAAGGCCAAGGAAATAATAAGGAAATTGGGATTTACTCCCAATATAGCAGTAGGTCCATTAGTGGTTCAAAGGAAGCTATGATATACTATCATTCAGGATCAAAGGCCCATTGTGGATAAAGGAAAATAGATAGTTGAGTCTACTAGTGTTTTTTTTGAAGAGAGGCCTCATGAACCTTCTCCTAAGAGGAGAAAGATAATAAGGGAAGAGGAACCTCATAATGAGAGTTACTCACCTTCCCAAACCCCCATGAGAATTGAGGAGGAGCAGCTCATTGATGAGAAAATTGAATAAATGGGATCACAAGGGGGAGTTTTTGTTACCCAAGTAGAGATTGATGAAGGGAACCCCCAGGAGCCTCATGTGCCAAGTTTTGAGTTGACTGTGGCAGATTTTAGGGGAAGGGAATTGGATCCTATTTTGGAAAAAACCAGTCAGCAATTTTTGTCTGATGACAGTTTTGTAAAGTGTAGGGCTTTCCGTCAGTTTGCTTGGGGGGCTTTCCAACTATTATTCTTTGCAAATAAATTTTCTTATTGTCAAAGTTAGTAAGATTAGAAAAAATGTCAAAAATTTTCTCAATTTGATCACAGGAGGTTTTTAGAACAGAATAACATAAAAATGTCACTTCTTTCCTCCTTCTTACCCACTTATTCACAATAGGCTTCAAGGCCTCATCATTAGCTTTCATTTCATCCCAGATACTAATCACCCTGGCTAACTGATCATAAACTAGTGGCCATTCAATTTTTTCCCCCAAATATGTGAGGGCCTTTCTTAATTTATCTTCATATTTCACATTCAACTCCACATGTAAGGTCCATTTTTCTTTCTTTGTCTCTTGTTCTTGTAGAGAGTACTCATTTCTTATTATATCTTTAGGGAAATAGAATTCATGTTCAACTGAATGAAGCTTGATCCAATGCCTAAGAGTCAAATTAAAGAAACCCTCTGCATCACAAAAATGAGGGTGGGATATAGCCATCTTATACTAATCCAAAAATTTGTAGAGGGAAACCCACCCTTCCTTGGTTATCACAAACTGGTGGGCTACTATGCAAGAGGGAAAAAATGATCATGTCCCCCTTTTGTGCAAAAAGGCTTCTTCTACTCCTCCCAACTACCACAAGAATTCAGCTTCCCTATCTTTAGGGGCACCTGGTAAGGTATTACATGGGGTGTTCCTTTGAATCCATAAATTCTTATAAGAGTTGAAACTAAATATGGGATAATGTCTCCCCAATTATGTGAAACTTTCAAATTGTGGGGTTTATCCATAAGCCTAATAAGGTGCATTAGTGCCTTAGGGATCTTGGGATTGTCCCTTAATACAAGGCACCTCAGTTTGGAGGTGAAGTACTTGTCAAATCTAACAAAACTAGCATTTTATGCTTCCCCAGTCATATCTACACTCCATAATTGAATTGGTAGTGCTTCCCCTTCTTGTTCTCTATTTAAAACCATTTCTTTACCAAAGTATGTAACCCCCTTAAAAGGAAACAGATGCATCAACAGAGAGTAATGGCCCCAAGCCTTCTCCACTTTTCCCTTAGCGATCCCAAACAATCCACTATGAATCTCATTAGCCAAGTAAGAAGCAAGATAAAAAATTATTTCCATACTAAAAGAGGATATTTGAGTGATCATATACATGAAACTCATAGGGATAAAGTCTTCTTCACCCTTTCCAAAATCTCGGTACAAGGTCCTATATATCTCTATTGCCCTAGCATTGTAGCATGTTTTCTTGAAAGATTCTTTAGAGGATGATGTTATTGCTAGTAGGGCTCCAATTCTGCCAATGTGGGCCTTTAGTGCACCTTGTCTAACTATATCTTTCTTAGACATATATTCTATTTCTAAATCTTTCAAATTAATGGGCACATGATTACTAGTGAGAGGTCCCAAATGAAAAACTTCTCTAATCTCTTCTAGACTGATGGTGATTATAATTTCACCATCTATTCTTCTCACTACCCTAGTGGCTTGATCATAGTTCTTTGCCATGACCTCAAGGAGATCATAATCCATAAAGACACTGGGGACCACTAGCTTTCCTAGGTCAAAATTCCATATGTTGGCATGTGGGATGAACAGTTTCCTTTTCGCAAACCATTTCTTGAGCAAGTTTAAACTAGTTTGAGAGATATGAACATCCTAGACCCAATTACCCTTATGAAAAAAATCCATCTGCTATCATTAACTTAGGGTTTAATGAGGTCAACTTCTTAACTTGTGTTGTCTCAACAGTAGACTCAGGAAGCAACTCAAGCAAATCATCATGTACATTTCTATCCAAATAATTTCCCTGACCTAAAAATCCCTTCTTTGGAGGCATCTTTGACTATGCTTTTCAAAACTAAAAAAACTTACAGGGATTGTAGTAAAAATACTTACTTTAATTCTGCTCTAGTCCTCTCTGTATTTTTGTAAATTTTTCACGAGCAAACTATTTTAATCTTACCAACTTCAGCACGATCTTCTTAGTAATTTCTTATCCTCAGAAAAGGTTCAAAATATTTGTTCGTGTAAGGTGGAAATGAGAAAATCTTATGTATTATACTCTATTTTTCCACACACGTGAAGCTTTCATGTCTAATTAATACACAGAGTGGCACCACCTTCTACGTTCAAATTTGCATTGTCGATCTTTAAAATCCTACGATCAAGGGATTTAGAAAAAGACAACTCGGTGTTCCACTTGACAAGTTGGCTAGTCAATCTAATGAGAACTGACCACGTACATAGCTTCTTCCTTGAGGGCATTTCTATCTGGACCCACTAACAACTGAGGACATGTGTCAATAGGTTGCTACCTCTCTATACATATCTTTTGAGCAACTCTTCATGACAAAATAGCAATGGTTGTCGATTTGAAATCAAATCAAAGTTAAAGAAACTGCACAAAGTACTCTAAAGAGTGGTGGGTCCCATACTCACTATGTCGCATAGAGTAAACAACTCACAACTTCCCATAGTGAGATAGTGAGGATCGTTGATTCAAGCTTGATCTAACAATCAAAAATCCTTATATGCTTTATGAATGGTGTATGGGTCTGGGGCACTAATGACGTAGGAAATTATGCACTACTGACAACAAACAAAACCTTTCTTTAATCCTAGTCACCTTTCCACATTTCTTGAGGTCCCACCATGCATTCATTTCACGTTACCTTGCTCTGTCGCTAACTGTGAGATGCTAAAAAATTTTGTTAGCGACATAGCGAGCTCTGATGACTTTAACAAAACTTGATGTCAAAATAATAAAAACCAATCAAATCACCATTAGCCTTATTAACTGCTTTTGATAGTAGCATTTATTACTCACCATATCACTTGGACAAATTACAGTCATCAAGAAACTTAAAAGCCACCATGTTTTTGATCTACTGACTACTCGCTACTTCACTAATGGTGAGATGTTAAGTTTTTTCGATAGTGAGGTAGCGAGGCATTGGAAAAACTTTATTTCGATACCGCTTTCTAGCTACTTTTTACTGGGGCCCTTTTCCTACCTGATGGCACTAACAAGGTGTACATAACTGAAAATTTTGTTGCATCACAAATCCTCGACTATCATGCCTTCATTTTACAATCTTGTTTTCTAAAATTTTTGATGCTAGCTACTTTGTTATGCATAAAAAGTGCACATCTTTTTATAGCGAGATAGCGATAACTACAAATTTTTCCAAATCAGACAGTGAGGAACATGAGAGAAAGACTATCTCGAAGGCACAAAAAATAGAATATTCGCTGAAGTTCCCCATTTTTTAAAAGGATTTTGTTCCCTAAAGTTTTAAAATGAATGAGACATAGGGTTTTAACAAGTATTTTCAAAAGCTAACAAATCTGGATGACCAAGGACCAGAAACCCTATTCACCATTAATGGGTACAATATAAATTTTTACCTGGACAAAGGAAATTTTATCATGTGAAAAAATAGACCAACAATGGCTCTTTCTAGGGACATTGAATCCTCTCAATTCAAATGAGGGCTCAGAACTTCTAGGAGAAGCAGACCAACCAGGCTCCCTACAAACTAACCACTACAAAGAGAACAACACAGACAAGAAAACTATGCATAGGAAACTTATACAAAGACAAAAGGATTTACACATATATAGAAAAACCCTAAACTATTGTTCATGGAAAAACAAGTATTTCAATAGAAATACCTCTTCAAGAACTGTCCATGAACTAGCAGTTCAAGAATGTTTCTTGATAAATCTTTCAGAATATTAGAGTCTTCTCCCCATGAATCTTCAACTAGATAAGGACCTAACCAAATAGGATTAAATTTTTCATGTTTTCCTTTATCCTCAATTCTGGCATTCCACATTAAGACTAGATTTCCATCTTCAAACTTTCTTCTTATTGTCCTTTTATCATGAGTGTCTTAACTTGTAGTTGCAACCTTTGGTTCTTGAGAGATGCTTCTCTTCTAGTCTCTGCTAATCCTACAAGTTCATCCAGCCTTTCTTGCATGCCATTAGTAATATCTTTGTCATATAACTAAATGTAATTATAGAGTCCTACCAAGTTATTTTGAGGCATCCTGGCCTAAATTCCATATACCATATCAAATGGTGCCACACCAATAGCCCTTTTAACAGTCACCCTATCAACACATATGGCTAATTGCAATTTAGAATCCCAACCTTTCTTATCATCATCCAATTTCCTTTTTATTATTTTCAACAAACTCTTATTTGTGGATTCAGCTTGTCCATTCCCTTGTGGATGATATGGGGAAGATGTTGATCTAGTGATTCCATATTTATCATAGAATTTCTTGAATTCTTCAGATCTAAAACACATTGTGTTATCTATTACAATCTTCTAAGGACAACGAAATCTAGAAATAATGTTATTCAAAAAAAAATGTTGACAACTTTACTTGTTGTATTTCTTGTGGGGATAGCCTCTACCCACTTTGTGAAGTAGTCAATAGCAATTAGAATCCAAGAATATCCAGTGCTAGATTTGGGAGATACTTCACCTATAAAATCCATACCCCATTGTTGAAAAGGTGCTTGAATCTCAACTAGCTTTAATGGAGTATTACCTGAGAATTTCAGTTTCCCAAAAATTTTTTGGCAAGCATCACATTTCCTAATCATGATTTGGGCATCCTTGAAAAGAGAGGGCCACCAAAATCTAGCCCTCATCACCTTATGTGTAGTGGTCTTGGCCATATAGTCTCCTCCACAAACTCTAGCATGCATTTTGTTTAAAACTTCTTTTGCCTTTTCTTGATCAATACATTTCAGTAACACTCCCTCAAAATTTCTCCACCATAGACTACCTTTGACAATTATGTATCTGATGGCTTGCAATTTAGTACTCCTCTTTTAATTTTCAGCCAAATGGGAAGGAGCTTCCATGTGTTGAAGATAATAGATAACATTAACATACCAATCACAATGATCCATGTCACATAAGTTAGATCTAAAGTCATCAACTACCACATTTATCTGATTGGCATCTAAATTAGACTCAGTCATGAGTTTAGCCAAACCTTGACCTCTTACCAACTTAGTTATCTATATTTCAATATTAAATTCTTGGATCTTGTTGATCCATCTACATCTTCTCCCTGACACCTCTTGCTGAGAAAATATGTCTTTGACAGCAACACTAGGCACAAATGCAATGACAATACCACCTATCAAGTAGCATCTGAAAGCCTTAATAGAATTTACTAAAGCATATGCCTATTTTTCATTTATCTCATATTTCAATTCAACAGGCTACATTGAGTTACTAAAAAAGGCAATGGGTTTTTCATATCCTTCTTCATTTTTCTGCAATAAGATTGTGGCTGCAGTGTGAAAGGATGCAAAAGAAAAAACATGCATAGGCTTTGTGTAATCTGGGGTTTCAGAGGACTGGAGCATTTTTTATTATAGTTTTAATATCATGGAATGCTTGTGAAGGCTCAATTCCAATCTATGGTAGCTCCTTTCTTGAGCATCTTTGAGATAGGTCTACTAATTTCAGCAAAGTTAGTAACAAACCTTCTCAAAAAATTAACATGGCCAAAGAAAAATTGAATTCCTTTTACATTCTTTGGCTTGGGGACTTTATCAATAGCTGCTAATCTCTCATGGTCTATCTTCACCCTATCCATAGACACTATATGCTCTAGTAACCTACCTTCTATCACCCAAAATGTACATTTATTTGGGTTCAATGATACTCCATATTCCAAGGCTTTGATAAAAAAATTCTCCAAATGCCTACAATGATCTTCAGCCTTTTTAGAATAAGCTATAAGGTCATCTTGGTATACAACCATAAATTTGTTGATATAATCATGAAATGCCACATCCATGGCTCTTTGGAAAGTAGGTCCTATATTGGTCAAGCCAAATGGCATCCTTACATATACATAGGTTCCCTATGGGGTTGTGAAGGCTATCTTAAATTGTTCATTTTCCTTTACCACCACTTGGTTGTACCTAGAGAAACCATTCATCATAGACATTAGCTCAAAACTAGTTACTTGCTGCAACATGAATTCCATATTTAGTAATCCATAATTATCCTTCAAGGATGCAATGTTCAGATTTTTGAAATCCACACATAATCTTATGTCTCCATTTTTCTTTCTGACAGGCACCAAATTTGAAACCCAGGTGGAATGTCTAATTGGTTTGATTATCCCACCATCCCTTAACTTCATCAACTCTTCTTGCATTTTGGGAGCTAAGGTAGGGTTTACTGGTCTCTGTTTTTGTCTAAAAGGTTTTACATTATCCTTAAGTGGTATGAAATGTTGAAATAGATCTTCCCTATAAGCCTTAAGGTCATCATATGACCATGTAAAAACATGTCTATATTTCCTAAGCAAGTAGATCAATGGTTTTCTAATTTTAGCAGGCAGATTTTGGCCAATATAAACTTTTTTGGGAGCTTGATCAGTACCTAGGTTTATCTCTTCTAATTCTTGAGGCTTAGGGCCTTTGACTCCTGGTTTTACTCTATCTTGGTTGTCAAAAATATTTTCCAAAACCACTAACCTCTTTGGAACCTTGTTGGTTTTCAACTGCATAATCTCCTGGCCAAAAATGGTTTCCTTACCATCTATAGCTTCAATTAAATCATTGCAATCCATTTCTTGACCATGGTATTTGTCTTCATTTAACAAAAAATTTACAATGTCTTTGTCATCTTCAAAGACTTGCCAATTTTCAATATTATTAGGTATCAAAGGTTTTCTTTGTACTTTAATTTGAGAGATTCTCACAAATGATATCTCCTTAGGTTTGATGGCTATATTTGCTAATAAGTCAGCCATCTTATTTTGAGTTCTATCGCTCCATGATATACCAAATGCTTCAAAGAATTCAATCTAATCCCACACAACATTTCTATACTATTTCATCCTTGTGTTCTTAGAAGCATATGTCCCCCTTACTTGCGAGATAATTAATTTTGGATCACCTATAACATGTAACTTCTTGATCCCATGATGTGTAGCCACTTTCAATGCTAGCAGCAAGGCTTCATACTCAGCTATATTGTTGGTGCATGAGAAGATTAAAGTAAAAGAATATCTAATATTTTTTTTCTCAGGAGATACAAAAACTACCACTGCCCCTACACCTTTCTTAGAACTGGCCCCATCAAAGAACACTTTCCATAACTTTGGTGAATTCATACAACACTCAACTTCATGTTCAATTATAGCAGGCAAATTCTCAACTTCTTGGTTAATTAATTCAGCTCTGAATGCATTCACACCAATGTCTAAAAAGCAAGTACATCTTTGTCAATTTCTTCACCCAAGATGTGACTAACCCTTGTCTCTCTATCTACTTTTATAGCCTTATCACCTATGTGGAAAGTTGCATAAGTTAAGTCACATTGCAGGCTACCTCCCATAGTAGCACTTCATTTTCTAGAAAGCAACATTCCATAGTGTGGAGGTATATCAACTACAAGGACTGACATGATCAATTCTACCTTAGGATATGCAACTAGTTTAAATGGAAAAGCATTTATAGTACCTATGACTGGGACTTCCCTTGTATCCATACCTCTGCATCTGCCCTGCTTAGTATCTACTTTCAACCCTAAGGCTTCCATTACTTTGAAAGGCGTTATCGTTTTAGAGGCTCCTAAGTCTATCATGCAATTTTTTAAGGTCTTCCCTTTTATAATTAGACTGAGAAAGAATTGGTCAATATCTTCTATGTATGGTACTGATGAGTCATCCAAGAACATTTGAGGAATTTGGGACATGATACCACTATCCTCTATTACTAAGGGAGTTTACTAAGTAACACTTTGTTCTACATCATTATTACTATTTCCTATTCCTCCCAACCATGACAAGGCTTTATTCTTGTGCTCTTCAATTCTAAAGAGTTCAAAAAATGGTACCTTAACAGTGATTTGGGACAACATGGATATCATATCAATTGGCTCAGAGATAGTGGGTTTAACAATCATACCTGGAGTAGGAGCCTTCTAAGTAGCATGGATTGTTATTTGCTTGGAATTATCAGACCTTGATCGCTTCTCATGCATAGTTGCTTTTAATGTCTCATTGGCTTGGAATTCCCACTTCTTAGTTTTAACATCTTTAGCCTTGACCATCTCTGTATTAGTCTTTTGATCTTCATCTTTCATCTTATGTGTGATATCTTTTATGAATATACCAAAAGGCTTCCCAATTTTATTGTTCACTATTTTGTTTCTTAGATTATAATTGCTATGCACTTGGGAAATCATTTCTACAATAATCCTATCAATTTCTTCTTTGGAAGGCATTCTTAAACTTACATGACCCACTTCAAAAGATGTAATGCATACTTGATCTTCATCACAGCCTTCATTATCTGAAAAAACTTGTTGATGATGTAATTGATAAGCAATTTCCTTATTATCCAAATAACTTTCTATTTCTTCTAAATCAGAATCAACATAGTCACTACACATGCTTATCATATTACAACTTACATCATCATGAGTCTTTTCTTATTCCTCCTCAGTTTGTAAACTGTGATCAGAAAAGCAATTGCATAATATTCAGCTGAATGGGGTGATTGACAAATAATGCACCATGGCACATTATCATTCATATTTACTGAACTTCTTTGCAAAGGGTCTAGTGTACCCTTATCCTTTACATTTTGAGTCTAGTTAAGGATTGTCTTACCATCCTTCCATCAGGTAGTATAAGGGTAATTCTACATTCTAGGCTATCTATTGAAATTGTTATTATTCACAAGGGTTTTCTCAGCAACATTTGGCTTATTAAAACTAGTGGGATTCATTTTTTTAAGCAACTCCAACACCTGGCCTATTGTAGGTTCTTCTGGATTTTTTCCTAAAGGAGTTTTATCACCCTCCCTTTTGTTACTATTCTTGGGATTAAATAGCTTTGGATCATCCGTCCTACCTAGTTTGCCAAATGCCTTCCTATTATTATCTATATTTACTACAACATTAAAGGCATCCCTTAAAGTTTTAGGATCCTTATCCCTCAATGGGTAAGCCATTTTTCTATCAAAAGAACTAAAATACATTATGAGAAAAACATCCTCATTCAACCTCATAACTTGAAACAATGTGTACATACCGTTCTAGAATCTCACATTGAATTCGAAAGCATACTCATTAGGATTTTTCTTCATATTATTGAATTCATTTAACATGAATCCAGCATTAGTGCTATCTCTATATTATTCTTTGAATAACTTCTCCAAATCACTCCATGAGCTAATACTATCATCAGGTAGCCTTCTAAACCAATCCCTTGCATCTTCAGTTAGTGAATGCACAAACAACTTCATGACCACATCTTCATGTTCAACTTCATAATCATTTAACATGTCTATGAAAATTCTTAAATGTTCTTCACTAGTAACAGCGTTATTTCCAAAAAAACTTAACCACTTTATCTCTTAAATCAAACAATATGGGATATGGAGCACCAGGAATACTAGCAAATGATATTTGTCTATACTTTTCTAGGTATACAAGTTTCTTCCAGAAACTAGGGACATTTGAGCTACTTGCTATGTTAGCTTGGTTTGGAGGAACACTTAGGGATTGTTGAGGTTGGACAATAGGGGCCTGAGTTTAGGTGGTGGATGATAAGGTAGGAGTAGATTGATATATTCCTTGAACTAAAACTATTGGTCCACAAGGAGGTATAGAAAAAAAAGCTAGGGTGGATAAATTTGGCCATGAGGCTAAGGCAGAATTAGACTCAATAAACTAAATTTTTCTCCTAGTTTCTGCAACTTGAGCTCATTTTCCACCTTCTCAACTTCAAGTTCTTTTGCAAGATCTTCCTTCTCCTTTCTAGCCTTCTCTAGATCTAGATATAATTTTGATATAGAAGGTTTTGTGGGTTTTCTTGGGTGAGCTTGAGGTTCATTTATCTAGACTCCTATAGCTTTACCCTTTCCTTTGTCTGCAACTTTCACAATGGGTTCTATAGGATTTACTTGGACAGGTTTATAATCTTGGACCTGAGCAATAACTGGTTCTTGCTTTTGATTTAGGCATTTTTCTTGTTCTTGAACTTTAGCTCTCAGACTATCCATGTCTCCAAATACATCAGTGTGGAGTGTTGTGGTACTCTCTTCTAACTTTTTGTTCTGTCCTTTCAAGGTAACCATCTGTCTTAGTAGAGCATCTCTTTCTATTATAGCATCCAAGGTGGCTTGTTCCTTTTCTTTTTCAAGGTGAACATGCTTAGCTTCTTCTTTAGCAACTCACTTCTTCTGAAATCCTATCTCTGATTGTACCTCTGTAGGATCTACAAAAGTAGCTTCTGAATCAACAGGGTCATCCAGATCTATAAGATTTGGTTCTTTATATGGGATTGTTTTTGGATTAGAGGGATCTCCAAAAGAATTCTTGAATCCTAACCTACAATGCATTTCAACTATGAGATCTGGTCTAGGAGATATATTTCCTATTGGTGACATATCTTTATCTTGATATGCTCTTTCATCTAGTACTGGGGTAGTAAAAATCCCTCATAAAAGTCTTGTGGTTTTTGATTCAGAGTTAAGTGAAGAAGACTCTCTCCCTATTACTGGTTGATATTGAGAATTGATGGATACACTACCTCTGGGTTTCCAAGTGGGATTTGGAACTTTCCTTTTCTTATTTTTGTTCTTCCTACCACCTTTAGGTAAATCAATATACATTGGTTCATCAGGATAAGCTCTTGTGTAAGCTCTTGTGTTTTTTGTTTTGTCAGTCATTTCACTATATACTAAATAAGCACTAGCTTTAAAACCTTGACTGAGTTTCCACCCTTCTCTTGGGAAAATATACAATTATAATTACTCCTAACTTTGACAAAAAAACACAAGTAGATGTAGAAATAGCTGATACACATGGACCAATTATTGATATTGTATGATTGCAACTCTTGCTTGTTAGATAAGACACCTGGAGAAGCTAGATACACTGTGATATTTTGGCTATTCTATCTTTCTTTTTTAAATTCTCAAGGTTTGTCACTAAAACATCCCCTTATAACCATGAGAAAAACTTAGATAACCTGACACACACATAGACAACAGGACCAAAGAAACTACAATACGTTTCACAAATGTGTTGGACAACTCCCCAGTAGAGTCGCCATTTTGTTGGTGTTTGAAAATGCTAGCGGGTTTTCAACTATCCCAATGAGAATATGACATATCTAGGGGTAGCTAACTCCCATCTTCAACACATCATTTCAAAGATCGGGCCAACTATAAGGCATGACCCTTCTTCACTTCAGGCTTTGCAAGACCTAGGTGGGTTAACCTTAAGATTTTGAGTATGGTACTAATGCAAAACATATACCTGAATATATTTACTACAAATGTAAACCCCTTATATCTCCTAATAACTCATGAAATGACATAGATCTATAGTAGCTAAATGCAAATCTATGAATCTCATAACCTCAGTGAGGGTTAAATAGTTCTAGCTCTTCAACATAAAATTGTAAAGATGATTTGAATTTGATTTGATTTTATGTGGGTCGAAAAATATTGGAAAGTTTCTCTGGTATGAAGATAGTTAGTAGAACTGGCCCTAGAATTGATGAATTCTAAATGGAAGACTTGGGATGTGTTGGTTCCAGACCATGAAGCTTTACTTTGGCTATGATATCCCCTTCCCATCCCATCAGCTTCTCATTCCTACCATTTTCTCTGTTGTATGACAACATTTGTTCATTGAATAGTTTGGTTTATTAGGTTCTTTGTGATTTGATTTCATGCATTTTTATGTATTATTTCAATGAAATCAATACAAGGAACAACAAGTGTTTACTTTCAGTTTAAATCTTGTCTCCTTTTTTAGTTGAGTTGTGATGTTTTATGGTCTTTGACAGAGAGCCTAGATCATAGTTGCAATCCCTTAAGGATGTATGTTGCTTCATTGTTTCTTTTAATTCAATGAATTATGTAAATGCTTTAGAGATTCAACAAGGTTGCAAATTTACTGAGGAGGATATCAAGTAAGAATGAGATTTAAATTGAACATTGATATCCAATTTACAAGGTAAATGGATAGATTTGGAGTCTTGGCATGAGAATTGTGTTCTAGATATCCAAGGTGCATGAGGGAGATTCATGAATTTCCCAATGGATGAGGCACTGATCTATTATAGGATCATAAGTTTTTTGTTCATACCTAGTTTTCATCCACTTTCCCCACCCACATAAAATCAAATCAAATT
Organism: Cupressus sempervirens; assembly: GCA_028749045.1. NCBI lineage: Eukaryota > Viridiplantae > Streptophyta > Pinopsida > Cupressales > Cupressaceae > Cupressus > Cupressus sempervirens. Next base: position 285,397,044 of record CM053786.1, on the reverse strand, counting down.
CAAATCATCTTTACAATTTTATGTTGAAGCGTTAGAATAGTTTAACCCTCACTCAGCTTATGAGATTCATAGATTTTCATTTAGCTACTATAGATCTGTGTTATTTCATGATTTATTAGGAGATATAAGGGGTTTGCATCTGTAGTAAATAGATTCAGGTATCTATTTACCACTGGTACCATACATCAAAATCTTAAGGTTAACCCACCTAGGTCTTGCAGAGCCTAAAGTGAAGAAGAGTCATGCCTTATAGTTGGCCTGGTGTATAAAATGATGTGTTGAAGATAGGAGTTAGCTGCCCCTAGATATGTTATATTCTCATTGGGATAATTGAAAACCCACCAGCATTTTCAAACACCAACACATCTAACATGTGTCCACTTGGAAAACATCTCCTAGAACTGAAAAGAATCTCTCTAATCTCTCTCTACAACTACATATCAAATCTTCAATCATTTTGGTTTCCAAAATCATAAAATATCTCAAATATTTGATTGAAGAACAAATTTGATTTTGATGTCAGATCTGAAATCAAGGCAATGGCAAAAAATTAGTTAAATGATCTCTAGAGGCAAAATAAACTTATCAGAATTATTTTTTCCACATTCATGCTTCAATAGGCATTTAAATCCATCCTCTAACCAATTCTAATGCTCAATGGTAAATTCTACCCATTCTATTGAGCATGCCTCAGAAAATACAAATCTTCTTATAGAGAAAACTGGTGAATATCTGTGCAAAATCTGACCTCATATTTGGAAAATTCATCTCCTCCTAGTTCCAACTGTATATTGGAGTGTGTGTTTTAGATTAAAAAAAATCCTCTGGTGATTGTTTAAAATTCCATGCCCAAGGCTATGGCTTTTCTCAATAAATGCAAAACAATTTAAAGATTTAAAAAAATTCTATAGTATAAACTATAGCTTTTACACTTATAACTTCAATATTTTTCAATTAACATGAACGCTCTTTCAACATTTGAATAAAATATTAAAAATAATATTTTAGTGACCTTTAGTGCATCTCCTAAGTCCACTCAAGTGACGTATATGCCACATAACATGCTTTGATTCTTTGAATTTCCACCACGTCAGTGCTAGGGGGTTGCACAATCTCGCCAATTTTTGAGTTTTCCAGAAGGTCACCATGGTGCTTGCCACAAAACCTCTCATTTTCTAGTGGCAACATGGCAACCACCAAAATCCTTTAACTTTCCAGTCAATCTGCTTCATCAATTCCATCGGTCAAAATTTTGGTCAATCTTCATGCCAGCTATCATCCACAATGAGCCCCTCTGCATGCTTCGGCTTACAAAAGCCACTGTCTTAAAGACATTGTGATATGGGAGTGTTACTATATTTAAACACTATAAAATCCCCTTCTACAATAGATGTGGGATAAAAGTTATAACTATTTTGGCATCTACATGGTCTTCTCACCCCTGCTACTTTGAAGATCTTCATTGGATGTTATTGTTATTGTAATGGCAATAAAATGCTAATGAGTGCGAATATGGATTTGATCTTTTCCTCTCTACAAATTCAGCTTGACCCCTACTAATGTGGGCTTCCTCTACTATGGCATCTCCATCTACTGCTCACGTGAGTGTGGGCTCCCCTTGGTGGCTCCCTCTGCCTTTAGTGGCTTCAAACATGCCTCTGTCCTATCTCCTACCTTAATGCCCTAACTTTATGCTAGATTCTTCCTTCTCCTACGCAATAAAGGCCGCCATGTAGAGGTCTTCTCCTCTACCAAAGCTTGATGCCTCTAACATGGAGTTCTCCCTTTATCTACGGCTTCTTCCCTTTGATGTGGTCTACTCTAACCTACCACCCTCCAAGTTTCTTCCACAATATTGATTCCTCACTCCCTTTTACACCTCTTCTGCTAACACCTCCCTTATTGTTGTTTGTACTGAATACTTCACAAAAACATGATTGACTTGGCAAATTAGCATAAAATTGCCCCTCTAAAAAGGATATAAGTCACCAAAAACTCGAAATCCTACTATTGCCTCATTTGTAAATATTATGGAGTAATCCTCTTTGCTTGTGTTCAAGAGCTCAAAAAGACATTCTTGAGTGTTTTCAAAATAATATGTAACTTGAGTGTCAAACAAATCTGATATTGAGAAAGAACCCAAGCATGATCCTTCTTCCACCAACATATGCATATGTTGCTCCACTTGAAATAGTGAAAAGAGTGAAAAATTTTCATAATCAAAGTCTGCAAGACTCTACAAATAAAGCTTTGGATACTCTTCTTTTCGAATATTCTCCATTGGCAAATGCTGAAAATAATCCTCATAATCTTCCAAGAATTGTTCTTCTAAATGCTCATAAGGTGGTAACATCGAAGGCCCTATATTAATGTCTTCTTCAAATGCAAAAGATGGGCCCAAACTCACTTTTGTATCTGATGTTGGACTTTCTAAATAAGATAAATCAATAGGTTTCATTTTCAGATTTGGAATTGATTCTATAGGAAACCAAAATTTAGCATGGGAAGCCCCAAAATTTGATATCACATTTTTATCTTTTTTAGAATGAGATAACAAATCAAAATTATTAGAGTTATCAATCTTGGGAACAATGTCAAATTCATTATTTGTAGAGCATGAAGTATCAGTTCTTGAATATCAATTGAGCTTGTCTATTTGACCCCCATGAATGGGCAGAATGCCTCAAGCTTGTGGGCACAACACCTTTCACATCCATGTCGACAATTACATGTATCTTGCACTCATTACATGTACACATACCACTTGGTTTGAAACAAGGATATATGTATATCTAATATTTAGTGAGTTATAGTTGTTTCAATCTCTCAAAATTTGCACAATCTCACATATTTATCAACTTGATGTAATTAGTCGATCGCCAAAGTGGGCTTAGCTAAAAAAAAATTGTTTTTAAACAACTGATACTTCAAATTGTTCCATTGAACCCATCATACTAATTAGAACTAAGTTTGACCACTGATCAATCAATTGAAAGTCATTTTACCATTAATCTACAAACTGTCAATTTAATGCCAGAAGGTCCTTTGACTAGCTTTAAAAACTAATAAAAACACCTGACTAGGCTTTGAAACCTAACACACTGATTCTTTGTTCTACATACTACTACCCTATTGAATCTTGTCTCATGAAAAATTCTCAATCAAAAGATATTGATTTTTGAAGTTTCCCTCTCAGAAATGCATGCAAGAAAACATGCCAAGAACCATAAAATGCGTTTGAATTTGGCTTTGAAAATAAGGCAAATAGATACTTGGGAAAATGAAAGTTGGTGCATTGGTTTACTATCATGAAGAGAGTATGAATCTAATATTAGGGCTTATGAAAATTAATAGGATGAAAATATTGAGCAGTCAAAGTAGGCTACTCAAATTTGCAGGTTGGAAACAATGACAGAAAAGCATTTTTTACAAATGGAATTGATTTAGGAAAGTGTGTAGATGGATTTATCAAAACCTGCAAACCAGCACACTTAAAGTATTTTTAGAGCACAACACAATGGTACAATCCATTCGATCTCACCTATCACAAATCTCAAGTTATAACATACTGAATAGGGGTACCAATAACTCCGCATTTGCTAACACCAGTAAAAAGTTACAAATTACATTTGGAATCACATTTGAAAATTGATCAAACTAATTCATTATAAGCTAAAAAATGAAACATAGAAAGTATGTGATCTCTAAAATGCAATGCAAAAGGAATTATCTCATTTTGGTCAACTAAATCAAAGTTATTACAAGTCAAACAGGGCTTCCCAAAATTTGGAACAAATTGCATCAGCATGACATCAATAAATGACCAACTTTGAGGGATTCAAAACCTAGTCAAACGGATTTGAAACAACTTGAAATCTAAAATATAGGTTCTCTAGTATGGACACTAAATACTTCCAAAGTAGAGAGTCATGAAACATTATTGGATACAAAATATTCAATTGCAAACATAGCCTCCTATCACTTTTTGACATAGGCAAAAATACAGAATTGGAGATTGCTTAAAATGAGACTTCACGAAATGGCTTGGAATGGAAATTTATCTTCATGGAGAACATAGACATACTGAATGCATGGTTTTAGAAGCATTAAACACCTCATGGGCCTCAAATGGACAGTCATGTATGTATGCATTGAAAAGCACTTACAGGGCTTAAATTTTCAATGGTACTCAAAATCAGGGCTTCGATTTTGAGTCCCAACAGACCTAACAATCATTTGTAAATAATTTAACTAGATGAAATTCCAAGTGAATGATATAAAGTCCTCTAAAAAGGTTCACTCCCAATAAGGTCATTGAAATCCTTTAACTGGGTCACATCTAACAATGTGTATTGTAATCTTTAACAAGGTTGACCTTTCACAGGGCATCACTTCAGAAGAGTGAGAAAGAGTAGCATGTTAGTGGTGGTTTTTCCCAAATTGAGTTTCCACATAAATCATTGTGTCAAGTGTGTTATTGAATATATTATGTTTTATGTTTACATTTCTACAAATTGATTTGACAGTAGCCTACAAGTTTTAAGTGATTGCATAATCTTATGGATGCATGCATGATGATAAATGTTTTATGGGTTCACTAAGTTGTGAAAAGTTTTAATAATAAATTTGGACCTTGGATAACTTATTCACCCTCCCTCTCAGTTATTCTAAAAAATTCTAACAATTAGTAACAGAGTCATCTTCTTAAGAGGATTAGTTTGAAGGTACTAGAAGCACAAAGATCAAGATGTCAAAAAGAGAAGTACCCAAGCTTAATAGAGATAACTTTTTTGCATGGAAAATTTTGATGAAGCTAAACCTTGGAGGACTTGAAGATCATGCACAATCTACCATTACTATTGATCATGTCAATCCTACTAGAGCTCTAACAGATAAAGATTTGAAAAAGAAGAAAGAACACAACTAGGCAATGTTGGAGATTGCCTCTTCCCTAAGCTATGCTAAGTTTGATGATGTCAAAGGATATGATAGTGCAAAGAAAATGTAGGATTCTTTACATACTATCTATGGACATGACAAGAATGTTCTAAGAGACAAAGCTGAAAGTCTCAGAGGTAAGTTCGATGATATGAGAATGCAAGAAGGTGAAAATATTGCTCAATATTGCTCTAGGATAAAAGATGTTGTTAATGCAATAAGAGGAGCTACTGGTAAAATAGATGATGATACTATACTAAGAAAATTTTTGAGAACACTATTACCCATCTATGCTATTAGAGTTTCTACAATACAAGAACTAAGATGTGCAATAGGAAATGATCGAACTCTTGAAGGTCTAGTAGGTAGGCTCATTGCTTTTGAGCTATCTAATTTTAATAATCACAAACTTGAAAAATATTGAATCTCCTTTCAAAGCTAAGCTGTCATTGAAGGAACCTAATGAGAAGAAGAAAAAAAAAAAAAAATATATGTGTCTAGTACAGATGAAGAAGATGTAGATCAACTTGAAGCACTACTGGAAATGAGATTTCACATTGGTAAAGGCAAGTTTAAAGGTAAACTACCTATCATTTGTTTCAACTACAATGAGGTTGGTCATATTGTTGCAAGATGTCTAGAGAAGAATAACTATAGAGGTGGTGACAAGTACAAAAGTAGAAGAGATGAAGACAACAAAGATTACAAAGACAAAGGCAAGAAGTCTTGCTACATTGCTGAAGAGGAAACAAGAGATGAATCTGATGAACATGATGATGAAGTGGTGTATGTTGTAATGAAGAACGAATCTAATGAATGTAAACAAGAATGACAGATGGATCATTGATAGTGGGTGTTCACATCACATGATTGGAGATAAAAATAACTTCACTACCTTGAATTATTATGATGGAAATAGAGTAAGATTTTGGTAATGATGAGCCATGTTTAATAAAAGGAAAAGGTTCTACCAAGCTCACAAAAAAGATCTTATGTGACAATGCTTACTATGTTGAAGGAGTCAACTATAATCTATTGAGTGTGTCACAACTGAATAATTTAGGATGTAAGGTTGAGTTTGAAAATAAGATTGCTAAGATATATGATACTGATGAAAAACTGATTGGAAAGGGTGATCAAACTAGAAGTAATCTTTCCTACCTTGATATAGAGGATTCTACTTGTTTATTTGTAGAATTTGATGATGTGTAGCTATGGCACAAGAGGTTATGTCATGTTAACTTTGATAAGTTGGTTAGTATTAGTAACATGAGAAAAGTTAGAGGTTTGCCTAAGTTGAAGAAGCCTGACAATATAATGTGCAAAAAATGTTAGTTAGGCAAGATGACAAAGTCAAGTTTTAAGAGTAAAACTTGTACCTCTAAGGAATACTAGAGATTGTTCATATTGACTTGTGTGGACCAATCAAAGTGCAAAGCTACAAAGCAGATAAGTACATTATGTTGCTTGTTGATGATTATTCTAGAATGATGAGAGTTATGTTTCTGAAACAAAAATCTGATGCTTTCCAAATGTTTATGTGGTACTTAGCAAGAGTTGAGAAGGAAATAGGTAAAAGTCTAAAAAAAATTAGATCTAACAAAGGATAATTTACATCACATGAGTTTGAGATGTTCTATAATGACAAAGGAATCAAAAGATAGACATTTGCTCCTAGAACCCCTCCAAAAAATGGAAATGCTAAAAGGAGGAATAGGTCTATAATGGACTATGCTAGGACACTCATGATAAAGAAAAATATTTCTTTAAAATACTGGAGAGAAGCTATAAGTATAGTTTTTTATACCTTGAACTATGTACAAGTCAAGAAAGGTACTCATTCAGCACCTTTTGAAATATGGTATGGATATTCACCCAATGTAAAATATTTTAAGGTATTTGGAAGTAAATGATATATTCTCAAAGATTTCAAGAATGGTAAACTAGATGCAAAAGGCAAAGAAGGTATATTTCCAGGTTATTCCACAAGAAGTAAAGCATATAAGTGTTTAAATACTAATATTAACAAAGTTGTGGAAAGTGCAAATGTGAAATTTGATGAATATATAGAAGTATATGAGGCTAAACCTATGAAGGCACCAGAAGAATACAAATCATTTGTAAACTTTTATGAAGGAATGTCTACTAAAGAAGAAGTTGCAAATTGAGCTACAAACCAACAGTAAGTTTCAGTGACTATCAAGTCACATACTATGAATGTCGAGTTGTATTTAGGAATTGAGTTACATTCAGATGTTGAGTTACCAAATGAAGTTGAGGCACATTATGATTCTAATATTAGTGTACATGAAAGAGATGTTGAAATGCATGATAGAGATGTACATGGTGCTTCAAAATTTGAAAGACCAAATGAAGAAACTAAAGTTGAACCAAGATTTTCTAAATATGTCAAGAGACATCATCGTACTGGACAAATAATTGGAGATAAAGATGCTAGACCAATGACAAGGAACAAGTTGAGAAATGATACATTTTTTCTAAGCATGAAAGAGCCCAAAATAGTAAAAGATGCCTTAGAAGATGTGGACTAGAGTAAAGCCATGGAAGAAGAGATTGAACAAATTAAGAAAAACAAAACATGGACTCTAGTTCCTAGACTAGAAGACAAAAATGTGATTGGTACCAAGCAGGTATATAGAAATAAGTTAGATGAAAATGGTGAAGTCACAAGGAATAAGGCAAGATTAGCCTACAAAGAATATGTACAAGAAGAAGGAATTGACTATGGAGAAACATTGCCCCTGTTGCTAGATTGGAAGGAGTAAGAGCTATGCTTGCTTATTTTGCATACAAAGGTTTCAAAGTTTATCAAATGGATGTTAAGTGTGCATTTCTAAATGGTATATTAGAGGAAGAAGTTTATATAGAATAGCTACAAGGATTTGTTGATATTAACAATAAAAACATGGTATGTAGATTACACAAAGCCTTGTATGGTTTGAAGCAAGCACCAAGAGGATGGTTTGAGAGACTTCATAATTATGTTATGAAGATTGGATTTGAAATGATTAATGATAAAAAAAAAATCTATACTTGAAGACAAAGAAAGGAAAAGGTTTTTTTTTATCTAAAATCTTTGTTGATAATATCATATTTGGAGGTCAGGATAGTTTATGTAAGGCTTTTTCAAATCAAATGAGGCAAGAATTTGAAATGTCTATGTTTGAAGAGATCAAGTTCTTTGTGAGTTTGCAAGTACACCAAATGAAATACGGTATATACATCACTCAGTCAAAGTATGTCAAGGAAATACCGAAAACTTTTGGATTAGAGGATTTCAAGCCAGTAAGTACATCTATGGTGACATGACATAAATTGTCAAGAATGATGATTCAGCTGAGGTGACTCAAACATTATAGAGGTCTATGATTGGGAAATTATAATATATAGTATACAAAAAACTTGATATTGCATTATCTATAGGGATATTTGCGAGATTTTCTACTAATCCTAGGGAGAATCATTTGATGGCTATAATGAGAATAAAGAGATATCTAAAAAGAATGGAGGAATATGGTCTATACTACAAGAAAAATGAGAAATTTAAATTAAGAACCTATACTAATGTTGATTGGGCTATATATATTGATGATAGAAAGAGCTCTATTGGAGAAGCATTTTTCTTAGGCAAGAGGTTGGTTACTTGGACTAGTAAGAAAAAAAACTATATTTCACAATCTACTATTGAAGTTGATTATGTTGTTGCTGCTATAAATTGTACAAATATTGTATGAATCAAATAGCTACTCAAAGGTATGAAGGAAGAGATCATTGAAGAAATGATACTTTATTGTGATAATACAAGTGTTATACATATATCAAAAAATCCTATAATGCACACAAAGACTAAGCACATTGGAATCAAATATCATTACTTGAGAGAATTAGTTCAAGATAAAGAGGTGAAGATAGAATATGTTAACACAAAAGAGAAAATTGTTGATATCTTCACAAAAGCATTACCCAAGAATGCTCATGAGTATCTAAGAGGAAAACTAGGCTATCAAAGGCTATCTAAGAAACAAGAGGAGTGCCCTGCATCAAACAAGTTAATTGAAATATGTTACACATTGATGCAATGGATCTTACTTTAGGAGTTTCCTATGGTAATCAAAGAGCTAGATTTACAAATTAGTCACAAGGAAGGTGACCAAGGGAGAAATTGAAGATATTCATATCTGCATATTAAGAGGAAAAGTCTTTGGAATTGTTGTCAAAGAGGAGATATACAAGAAGAGGGAGATATATAAGGAAATTGAACAAAAATTTGAGAGATATTGAAGAAAGACATTTTTGATAGCACATAAAGGAACTGAACAAATAGGGAAAAATCCTAACACACAATATGAGGGAGAAATTTTTATTATTGTAATAGAAAGTATATATGTTGATTACATCTACCTAGTAAGAGGAAGATAATATAGAGGGAGATATAAGAAGTAATTCAAAGGGATTCATAAGGATGAGTTGATTTTCTATTGATCAAAACATAACAGAGTTTTGTAACCTATTTAGAAAATGAAAGTTGCTAATAGAGGGAGAGATTTCAATACAAGGAATTTTTTTTTTTTGGTATTTTGTTGGTCTTACTATTTAAACCTAATCATTTTGGTTTGCCATCAATGCCAAAGAGGGAGATTGTTGAAAATAGATTGATACAAGTATGATAAATGTGTTTCAATCATTATTTTGTCACTAATGTCAAATCTTCTATTTTTTGGTAAGACCAATGCTTATATGATTTAAGTACTATCATTTATTTGATTGATGAAAAGGATTTGATCAAAATGATGTAACAATAGAACCTAGAGGTAAGGTTGAGTTATGATATGAAAATGAGTACAAGAATCAACTAAGACAATGATATCATAGTGCATTAATAATCTACTTAAGGTTGCAAAGTTGGTTACACTAAGTGAATTTAGAAGAACAAGTTAAACAAAGTTTTTCTACCAAGCTTGACTGAGTAGATAGTAGATGCCTAGAAAAGTTAGTGCAAGCCAAGTAGAAAATCATTTGGAGCCGAGAAAAAGTCTATTTTAGTGTAAGCTGAGTAAAATAATTGATGCTAAGTAAATTTTAGTTGATGCTAAGCACCAATAAACTTTAGTTTGTGCTGATTGATTTTAGAGCAGATGTCAAGCAATGCAATATGTGTCAAGCATTAGAAGCTAGTTAATGTTGAGTGTCAATATTATTAGAAAGATAGTGAATTCGATGGATCTAAGTTGACAAGTTTGTTTTCTTGGATTGTTTGAAACATGTGGAAGATAAGATTGATGAGGTGGTGGCATAGAATTCATGGTAAACCATTTTGAGGTGAATTTAAAGAGGATTGAAGGAGAAGTTTCTAGAAGAGGATGAAACGAAATAAGGGGTAGATTCATTGAATCCTACCTAATCTGTCCTAACCCTAAATTGAACGATGGAGAATGAACAACAAAATATCTTAATTCCCTATTTATAAGGATGGCTAGTTAGAAACAAAGGTTGGCATGTGTGAGAACCTAAGGAAGAAAAGGATTCCATGGTATTGCTTCATTCAGTAACCTAAGCAAAGAGTCTACATTGGAAAGTTAAGTAAGAAGGCTTAAAGATATGGATGTTTGAAGGGTGAACAAGCTATCAGAGCTAAAGTGTGTAAAAGCCAAGAAAAATGGAGGATTAAAATAGAGATTTGTAATCTACAAATGGATTTGTAAGTTGTTAACAAATCAAGCCTTATTGTTACTCTCTAATAATTGTATCATTTTAGGATAAATCCTTTGGATTAAGGTTGACCTAAAAATCATTTGTAAATCCTTTCCCTGGGTGACATTCTAAGTGAATGGTGTAAACTACTCTAACAAGGATCACTCCTAATAGGGTGATTGAAATTCTTTAATAGGGTCACATTTAACAGTGTGTATTGTAAACATTAACAAGGTTGGTCTTTCTTAGGGCATCACTTTAGAAGAGTGAGAAAGAGTAGCATGTTACTAGTGGTTTTTCCCAAATTGAGTTTCCATGTAAATCATTGTGTCAAGTGTGTTATTATATCTATTATGTTTCATGTTTACAATTGTACAAATTGATTTGATAGTAACCTACAAGTTTTAAGTGATTTTCATAATCTTATGGATGCATGCATGATGATAAATGTTTTATGGGTTCAGTAAGCCGTGAAAAGTTTTAATAATACATCTAGACCTTGGATAATTGATTCACCACCCCCCCCCCCCACAACCTCTCTCAGTTATTCTAAAGAATTACATTATTTGTAACCATAGTTGGTCACACTTTACAACTATAGTAGTGAAGATTTGTGGGTGTCATCCCCACCCCAGTTTTACCTTCTCATTGGAGAGTTTCTAAGTAACCAATTTATTGTGTTATGTTTTATTTACACTAATACTATGAATGTGATGCATGGTTAAGTTATTTTAGTTTACATGTTAAGTTATCAGATGGTTGATGGTGAAATGTTTTAGAGGCAAACTATTGGGCAATCATTATGCATGAGGTCAATGGTACGAATCCACTGCGCAATTCCTCTCTTGAAAAGCTAATTTTTTGAGGATCAATTCCAAGGTTCATTATTTGTCTTGCGACGTACCAAAATTTTCTCAGTTGAAGATAAATGTGATTATTCATGAGGAGGCCTTTGCTAGTTTTGATTTAGACTCGGAATGAAGTAAATCTATTTTCAGTCTCAAAATAACACATAAAGGAACAATATTTTTTGTATTTTTTAGTTATTCAATGAATGCAATTCTAACAGTGCAACTAAAATGAGTTCCTATTCTAATAAGGGGTTAGCAAAGCAAATAACAAAACTGAAAGTAAATAACATGAAATTGAAATAACTTGAAATTGAAATCCTAGACAAACATAAGCTACAAAAAACAACATGCTACAAGTTAAACTTTCAAATAAATTGATAGGAAACCAATTAAAATAGGAGTAGCACTTCTTAGAATCCACTGATGCAATCCTCTATGGGAAATTTCAATAACTGAATGATATTTCACTCTTCATCAAATTGCAAGGCCACAAAAAGTGTGCTCATGCAAGACAAAGAGTTATGTAGGCACAATTTGATGATCTCTCCTCAAGCTCGTTATGTCAGCAAAATTTGTAAATTTGTAGCAAACACCAGAATAAAAAGATCATGCAACCAGAAGCAATGCAATAAATCTTTGGCTTAATCACAATCTTATGAATAAAATTCACAAAAATATGAAACATTTAGGAAAGAATCACTACACTCCAAGTGTGAGCACCAAAAGCATAATTTTATTGCATAATAACGGTGGCCCTTGTTACATTTTACAATGGGGTATTTATAAGAAATTGTCTCCTCAATTTGTGTTGAGAGTGAGAGATATCTTCATGTAATAAAATGCTTTTAAAATATTAAAACAAACTAACCATTTATCTAGTGCTTAGATGGACTCCATCCATATTTTATTCATTAATTGAATGCGTGAGCCCTTTACATGTCAAAAATAGAGAAAGCATGAGAGAGAAAGTAGGAGGAAGCCTTCAGTCAAAGTAGGAGTGTCTAGAGGTGCCAAAATTAGAAGCTAATCCTTCACTAGGCATGTGTCGAAGTTAAACTGTCGTCAAAATGTGTTTTCGATGCATGGAAAGCTCTACTTTTGCAACTGGAAATTAACTTTTGGTGCACCTTTGAATTGCAAAGTTGCATACCTGCACACTTGCACAAAAATGGGGACCTGCAGAGCTATGGACTTGCGAAGCTGGGGACTTGCGCACCTTAGAAGCTCAATTCACCAAAACATCAAAGTTCTCAATTTTGAAAACACTTTCTAGTCTTTTCTCAAATGGGGTTTTAGATTATTTTTTGTGTACATTCTTTGCCCTTTTTTGATGATTTATACCCCCTTTAGAGCCAATCACTTTCATAAACTTGAACTCCTTCTGCTTCCTCAATCTAAAATCCCAAGACACCTACGTTGAATCTTGCCATTAATAGCTACATAAGATGAGGAACATGTTTTGCTTCATGCGTCCAACTTTTGTATCTTCAACCTTTTTCTTCTCTCCAACTACCTTATCATTCCCAGCAAGAAACCAAGTGATCCAAATGATCAAATGTTTGAAATTTTTTCAATTTTTTTCCACAAGATTTTCTAGGCATTTTTAAATGGCTTTTGCAGAGGTCTTCTGCTCAAAATTTCAAGTAAAAACCTTTGTCAGTCCCTAAAATTGGGCAGCCAAAGGTTTACTATTTTAGGGCTTGAAATTATACCTTCAGTTCTTCTTTCCAATAGTGTAAATGATTCCCAATTCTAAGCTCTGAGTCAAAAGTTATGACCCCGACAAGTTGAGGATGCCTTTTTTATCTACAAAAAGAAGAAAATATTAGTCCGTAGAGTTGAAAAATACTTAATTAAGACACACCCTAATGACACCAGAACAAAAACCCTAAAAACTAGTTGTGCGACACTTGGGAGGTAAATGGGAGGCAAGTGGTGCATGTAGAGTGATAGTGTCTGACACAGAGTGGACAAGTGCATAGAGGAGTGGAGTGTCCAGCACCAAGCACGCTGCATTATGGGTGTCCAGCGCTTTGCACTGCACTTATGTGTGTGTTGCGAATGAAACATGTGCACGACATGTTTGGTGTACGTGGGGCATGCTCGACATGCATTTGAAGCGTGTGCACATTTTGGCACATGCACAGTACATTTGGGCACGTATGCACATTTGAAGTGTGTGTGGCACGTCTGCGCATGTGCGACATGTTTGGGTGCACATGTCATGTCACATTTTGGTGCACACACACATTTGAAGTGCATGTGGCAAATTTTCATTTGCACACATTTAAATTGTGCACAGCGCATTTGGCACATGCGTGTTTGATGTGTGTGTGGTGCTTCTTCTTCTTCTTCTTTTTAATTTTTATATTTTTTAATTCTTTTGTGTTTTTATCTTTTCTATTTTTTTATTTTTTTTTTAATATAACGACTCTAAAACTCTAACTCTAATAAAAATTTCTTCTCCCGACTCTCGACCTAGGAGTCCAGGAGTCAAAAAAAGTAGGGGGTCCCCATTCCTAGTAAGGAATGGGGTGTGTTTTGTAGATACCACAACACATAGCTCCAAAAAAAGGAAGATATGACCAAAGCATTTCTTCATCAGCAAACATTCCTCTAATGTGTGTCAAACACCAACTAATATTTGAACATCTCGAGCATCTTTCGAATGACTTTAGAGTCAAAATCTTAGAATTTGAAACCTTCAAACTCAATGTGTGCATTGCGTATTCATTCCCTTTGATGCCTCAGGATGTTGTCTATTAGATTTTTTTGACAAATTGACACAATCTTCCACTCCTCCTAGCTCATTCATTTCAAATATCCACGAAGGCTTTTTATCAATCAATTGCATGACTAGATGAGAGAATCAGTTCGAGGGCTCTTGGCAAGATGCCACATTATTTTATTTCAATCTTTTGAATAATTTCTCCACGTCATTCAAAATGTTACTTTTGATGAAACAATATTTTGAATACAAGATACTCTATTTTGAGAATGTATCTTTTGCCATTTTAGATCTTTTAGAATCCTTCAGACTTAACACCATATTTTTCTCTCTCTCTCTCTCTTTTTACGTATCCTGACTACATTTAGACTATGTAGCAAAGGACATCAGTGTCATTTCTTGGATTTGATCTCTTGTGAACATCCCTTGTGTTCCTCTTTTAGAACTTTTTGGAAACTCTCATGCCAAACAATGATCTTAGCCACCTTTCGAGGAGACCCCTCTTGTTTGACCCAATCAGACTTTGGATCATCCCTTGTCATCTTTGACTTCAATTCAACAACACCTAAAACAATCAAATATTTAAATTTTAAAAGTGTTGAGAACTTTTTTGTCTACGCCTTTGATTTCCAAACTAAAAATCCCCTATTTCCACAAGAAATATGTGTTCCTTGGTTGGTATAAGACACACAATTGTCTAAATGTTTTGACAAAATAATACCTCTTCCTGAAATTGGAACCACATAGTGGTTGGTGAAATCTTAAGAGAAAAACTCAAGTACACCTTACCTCCTAGGACTGACACAACTAAAAAAGAAAAGAAGCAGATAGAAATGAAACCCAAACAAAAGACTCGACTCAAAGAAAACCAACACATAACTAGAAAGACTAAAAAGACTAAGAAAAAAAAAACAAAATCTTATCCACAAAAAACCTTGAATAATAAGAATGTGGGGTAGTTATCAGTAGATTTCTCATTATGTGCAATAGTGATGAACCACCCCATATAGTTCTCAAAAATGCTGACTTGTCTTTGTACTCAGAAAAATAAATTTTGGACAATTTTAGTTCAAATTCTGGGCACAAATCACACAAAATGAGAAATTATGGTAACGCTTTATGACCATGATTAATCCACAAACAAGTTCTTTTACCTTTAGCATCATATTCAAATTGAAAATCATCAAATTGAAAGGGATAATGGAAATATATCACCTAATCTA
The DNA here is from genome assembly GCA_028749045.1 of Cupressus sempervirens. Taxonomy (NCBI): domain Eukaryota; kingdom Viridiplantae; phylum Streptophyta; class Pinopsida; order Cupressales; family Cupressaceae; genus Cupressus; species Cupressus sempervirens. Next base: position 285,381,592 of record CM053786.1, on the reverse strand, counting down.
GTGCGTCCCCTTGCATAGGGGTACACTCACACATTGTAATTTCTCTTTCTGGCAGTCTCGTCTCATGGTACACCACTTCACATGCACATGGAAACACTTTAGGCTCCTTCAGACTAGAAAAATCAATCAACAACCTTCCTTTCAAATTACGCGATTCATCACATCATCGACCAAGATGTTTTATGCCTCATATCCCAAAGGAGCTTGTTCAAAATCATACTTTCCCTCCATTGCGATCTCCCAAGCTAACAAGAAATCAGGGTAACTTTCTTCTGAATGGAACCCAAATGGATGGATTCTACATGACTCATTTATTGCATGGTTTGATATGTGTGTAGAATACCTACAAATAAACATTTCCTCAGTCAAGCTTGAGACCAAATTGAACACTCTACCCATCTCTTCTAATGACATATCTTGCTTTAAAGGAGGCAACTTATCATTATCCAATGGGGAATCAATATTATTGTAGGAAGAATTGGTGTTTTCTTCTTGATGACCTCCTGATTAAAAAATCTCACTAACCTCAGTATCTTCTACATTTCCATCACTTTTTACAACTTCATGGAGTTTTGGAACTTCAAATTTTTTTGCATCCTCAAAATTTCTTGGCATGTCCACACTCATTGAAACATTAAAACTTGGAAGAATTTCTTCATTGAATGGGAACATGAACTCCTCTTTATCATCTTCATCATTTTTTCCTCCTAAACATTTATCATGTGATTCAAACATCATTGTACTAAACTACAAAGGTTGTTGCTACATGATTTGGGGAGGCTGATCCAAAACATCATTGTACCCATATCCATTTTCACTTAGTCTCATACCTCTAATACCATTATTGTTATTATTGATATTACTATAAAGGCCAAAATCTTTTCTCTGATTTTGAGAATAATAGTTCTAGGTAGGAAATTGTCTTGGATGATTGCCTTGGTTTCTTGAGGAATTCAACTTTATTCTTACAAGTTCACTGGATAAAAGACACATCATCTCCATCATGGCCTTAAACTCTCTAGCCATATTGCTTTCTGCTCAAAGAAAGCAATCTTTTGAGACTCATACCCTGAATATGTAATTGTTGACATTGGAGCAGCAGTAACTTGTTTTGTGAATACAATAGCCTCTTTGAAAACCTTTTCAATGGTATCAATATCTCTTAGTGGGAGCCTTCTTAGAAAATAGAAGTTAATGAATCCATTGTTCCAAAATAGATCTAGATGGTAGCCTCTTGTGGTACAGTGTATGGGAACTCCATTCTTCAATATATCCTATAGAATCGATGATTAAAAAACAAAATAGTCTTGTGAGGATCCTTCTTAATCAAGATGAACTGGTGATGTAGGATAGCTGGATCAACGTAGATCTTGAATTGTTCCATAAATTTTCTCTCGAAAGAGTTCCATCTCTTATTGATGCCAGTGGTAGATTGAGGTACCAACTAAATGCCATTTCCCCCAGAGTGTAAGGAAATAGGTGACATACCACATCCATATGATGAATCTAGTTTCAATTACAAATCTCCTTGAAAAATTTAAGATGATCCTTTGTTGATCATGATTCTCCATAGATGAACTGTGGGCAAAACTTTTTAGGATTTTTGGGCAAGTCATGTAATGGTCCTGTTAGGTTCAAAGGAAAACTTTGGGCATCGAAGAAATACATGGTGCATAATGATGCAAATGTGTGAAGTAGAATCTTGAGCAAATGATGATGTTCGAATGTGTAAGGTGAATGGGTGGAGTTCTTGGTATCCCTTTATCACTATGATTCTTGTGAAAGTGACTAAGTTGTAAGAACTAGTGTTTATTCTAGAAAAGCACACCTTTGAAGAAGCACACTTTCTCAAAATATTGCACCTATGCACTTGCATAGTTGTAGACCTATGAACCTGTGCACCTACATAGCTATGGAGTTGCAGAGCTGAATTTCTCAAAAACTCAAAAAAATTTATGAAATTGTCAGAAGTGCAAAATTTTGAAACCTGTACAAATTTTCTTCCTTATCGAGAGTCAAAAGGGCCCTCCTTCTAGTGCCACTTCTGTTAGGCAATCATTATGCGTGAGGTCAATGGAAAGAATCCATTATGTAATTCCTCTCTTGAAAAGCTAATCCTTTGAGGATCAACTCCAAGGTTCATTATTTGTCTTGCGACATACCAAAATTTGCTCAATTGAAGATAAATGTGATTGTTTACGAGGAGGCCTTTGCTAGTTCTGATTTAGACTCAAAATGAAGTAAATATATTTTCTATCTCAAAATTACACACAAAAGAACAATATTTTTTATATTTTCTAGTTTTTCAATGAATGCAATTCTAACAGTGCAACTAAAATGAGTCCCTATTCTAACAATGAGTTAGCAAAGAAAATAACGAAACTAAAAGCAAATAACATGAAATTGAAATCCTAAATAGACATAAGCTACAAAAAATAACACACTATGAGTTAAAATTTTGAAGAAATTGGTAGGAAACCAATGAAAATAGGAGTAGTGCTTCCTAGAATCCACTGATGCAATCGTCAATGGGAAATTTTAGTAACTGAATGATATTTCACTCTTCATCAATTTGCAAGGCCATAGAAAGTGTGCTCATGCAAGACAAAGAGTTATGTAGGCACAATTTGATGATCTCTCCTCAAGCTCATTATGTCAGTAAAATTCATAAATATATAGCAAACACCAAACCTAAATGATTGCACAACCAGAAACAACGCAATAAACCTTTGGCTCAATCACAATCTTATGAATAAAATTCACAAAAATATGACACATTCAAGAAAGAATCACTACACTCCAAATGTGAGGACCAAAAGAATAATTTTATTGAATAATAATGGTGGCCCTTGTTACATTTTACAATGGGGTATTTATAAGAAATCATCTCCTCAATTTGTGTTGAGAGTGAGAGGTATCTTCATGCAATAAAATTCTTTTAAAATATTAAAACAAACTAAATATATACAAACTAACCATTAATCTAGTGCTTAGAGGGACTCCATCCATATTTTATTCATTATTTGGATGCATGAGCCCTTTACATGTCAAAAATAGAGAAAGCATGAGAGAAAAAGTAGGAGGAAGCCTTCAGTCGAAGTAGAAGTGTCTAGAGGTGCCAAAATTAGAAGTTGATCCTTCACTAGGTGTGTGTCAAAGTTAAACTACTGTTACAATGCATTTTTGATACATGGAAAGCTCTATTTTTGCAACTGGTAGTTAACTATCAATGCACCTCTAAATTGTGGAGTTGCAGACCTATGCACCTGCATGAAAATGCGGACCTATGGAGCTACAGACCTGTGCACCTTAGAAGCTCAATTCGACAAAAAATCAAAGTTCTCAATTTTGAAAATAGTTTATAGGTTTTTCTCAAATGGGGTTTTAGATCACTTTTTGTGTACATTCTTTGCCCCTTTTTGATGATTTATACCCTCTTTATAGCCAATCACTTTCATTAACTTAAACTCTTGCTTCCTCAATCTAAAATCCCAAGCCACCTGCTTTGAATCTTGTCATTAATAGCTACATAAGATGAGGAACCTATTTCATTTCATGTGTCCAACCTCTATATCTTCAACCTATGTCTTCTCTCCAACTGCCCTATCATTTTCAACGAGAAATCAAGTGATCCTGATGATCAAATGTTTGAAACTTTTTCAATTTTTTTCACAAGATTTTATAGGCATTTTTAAATGGCTTTTTCAGAGGTCGTCTACTCAAAATTTCAAGTTGAAACCTTTGTTGGTCCCTAAAATTGGGTAGCTAAGGGCTCACTAATTTAGGGACTAAAATTAGATCTTCAGTTCTTCTTTCCAACAGTGTAAACGATCCTCAATTCTCAGCTCCGAGTCAAAAGTTATGACCCCGACAAGTTGAGAATGCCTTTTTTACCTACACAAAGAAGCAAATATTAATCCATAGAGCTGAAAAATACTTAATTAAGAAATACCATAATGAAACTTGAATAAAAACCCTAAAAACTAGTTGTGTAGCATGTAGGAGGTGAATGGGAGGTGCAGTGTGTGCGCAGAGTGATGGTGTGTGGTGCAGAGCAGATGAGTGCATAGAGGAGTGGAGTGTCCAACGTGGTGTGTGCTGCATTATGGTTGTCCAACACGGTGCATGATGCTTATGAAGTGCTTGTGTGGCATGAATGAAATGTGTGTGCAACATGTTTGGCACACGTGGGGTGCACTTGGTATGCATTTGAAGTGCACGCGGTGTGTTTTGGCGTACACGCACATTTGAGGCATGCATAGCACATTTCAGCACATGTGTGGCACATCACATTTTGGTGCATGGGCACATTTTTACAAGGTGCATTTAGCATGCACGGGCATTTGAATCACGTACGGCACTTCTTCTTCTTCTTTTTTTTAATTTTTATATTTTTTTAATTCTTTTGTGTTTTTTATCTTTTCTTTTCTTTTTTGATTTTTTGAATTTGATGACTCTAGAACTCTAACTCTAATAAAATTTTCTTCTCCTGACTCTCGACCTGAGAGTTTGGGAGTCAAAAAAAAATAGGGGGTCCCCATTCCTAGTGAGGAATGGGGTGTGTGTTGTGGACACCACAACAAATTGCCTTGCAAAAAGGAAGAAATGACCAAGGCATTTCTTCATCAGCAAACATTCCTCCGATGTGTGTCAAACACCAACTAATCTTTAAACATTTCGAGCATCTCTCAGATGACTTTAGAGTCAAAATCTTAGAATTTGAAACCTTCAAAATTAGTGTCTGCAATATGTATTCATTGCCTTTGATGCCTCAGGATGCTGTCTATTACATTTTTTTGACAGCTTAACACAATCTTCCACTCCTCCTGGCTCATTCATTCAAAATCTCCACAAAGGCTTTTTATCAATCAATTGTGTGACAAGATGAGAGAATCAGTTTGAGGGCTCTTGGTGGGATGCCACATTCTTTTATTTTTGGCATTTTGAATAATTGCTCCACATCATTCAAAATGTTACTTTTGATGAAACAATAATTTGAATACAAGATACTAGATGTTTTAAGAATGTATCTTTTGCCATTTCAGATCTTTTAAAATCCTTCAGACATAACACTGTATTTTTCTCTCTCTCTCTCTTTTCATATCTTGACTGTGCTTAGACTGTGTAGCCAGGATATCAATGTCATTTCTTAGATTTGATCTCTTGTGAACATCCCTTGCATTCCTCTTTTAGAACTTTTTGGAAACTCTCACACCAAACAATGATCTTAGCCACCTTTTGAGGAGACCCCTCTTGTTTGACCTAGTCATAGTTTGGATCATCTCTTGTCATCTTTGACTTCAATTCAACAACACCTAAAACAATCAAATCTTTAAATTTTCAAAGTGTTGAAAACTTGTTAGTCTAGGCCTTTGATTTCCAAACTAAAAATCCCCTATTTCCACAAGAAATATTTGTTGCTTGGTTTCTATAAGACACACAATTGTCTAAATGTTTTGACAAAGGAATACCTCTTCCTAAAATTAGAACCATAGAATGGTTAGTGAAATCTTAAGAGAAAAACTCAAGTACACCTTACCCCCTAGGACTAACACAACTAAAAAAGAAAAGAAGCAAATAGAAACAAAACCCAAACAAAAGACTCAACTCAAACCAAACTAACACCTAACTAGAAAGACTAAAAAGACTAAGAAAAAAAACAAAATCTTATCCACAAAAAACCTTGAATAATAATAATGTAGGGTAGTTGTCAATAGATTTCTCATTATGTGCAATAGTGATGAACCACCCCATATAGCTCTCAAAAATGCTGACTTATCTTTGTACTCAGAAAAATAAAGTTTGGACAATCTTGGTTCAAATTCTATGCACAAATCGCACAAAATGAGAAGTTGTGGTAACTCTTTATGACCATGATTAATCCACAAAAAAGTTCTCTTACCTTTAGCATCATATTCAAATTGAAAATCACCAAATTGAGAGGCACAATGGAAAGATATCACCTGATCCAACGAGTCCCCTTGCATAGGGGTACACTCACACATTGTAATTTCTCTTTCTAGTAGTCTTGTCTCATGGTACACCACTTCACGTGTGCATGGAAACACTTTAGGTTTTTTTGGACTAGAAAAATTAATCACCAGCCTTCCTTTCAAATTATAGGATTCATCACTATCATCGACCAAGATGTTTTCTACCTCATATCCCAAAGAAGCTTGTTCAAAACCATACTTCCCCTCCATTTGATCTCCCAAGCTAACAAGAAATTAGGGCAACTTTATTCTGAATGGAACCCAAATGGATGGATTCTACATGACTCATTTATTGCATGGTTTGATATGTGTGTGGAATACCTACAAATAGACATTTCCTCAGTCAAGCTTGAGACCAAATTGAACACTCTATCCATATCTTCTAATGACATATCTTGCTTTGAAGGAGGTAGCTTATCATTATCCAATGGGGAATCAATGTTATAGTAGGAAGAATTGGTGTCTTCTTCTTGATGACCTCCTGATTAAAAAATCTCACTAACCTCGATATCTTCTACATTTCCATCACTTTTTACAACTTCATGGAGTTTTGGAACTTCAAATTTTTCTGCATCCTCAAAATTTCTTGGCATGTCCACACTCATTGAAAAATTAAAACTTGGAAGAATTTCTTCATTGAATGGGAACATGAACTCCTCTTGATCATCTTCATCATTTTGTCCTCCTACAGATTTATCATATGATTCAAACATCATTGCACTAAACTACAAAGGTTGTTCCTCCATGATTTGGGGAAGTTGATCTGAAACATCATTGTACCCATATCCATTTTCACTTAGTCTCATACCTCTAATACCATTATTCTCATTGTTGATATTACTGTAAAGGCCAAAATTTTTGCTCTGATTTTTAGAATAATTGTTCCGGGCAGGAAGTTATCTTGGATGATTGCCTTGGTTTCTTAAGGAATTCAACTTTATTCTCACAAGCTCACTAGATAAAAGAGACATCGTCTCCTTCATGGCCTTAAACTCTCTAGCCATATTGCTTTCTACTTCAGCAGATGCAACTGCCTTTTGCTCAAAGAAAGCAGTCTTTTGAGACTCATACCCTAAATATGTAATTGTTGACATTGGAGCAGCAATAACTTGTTTTATGAATACAATAGCCTCTTTGAAGACCTTTTCAATGGTATCAATATCTCTCAGTGGAAGCCTTCTTAGAAAAATAGAAGTTAATGAATCCATTGTTCCAAAATAGATTTGGATGGCAACCTCTTATGGTACAGTATATGGAAACTCCATTCTTCGATACATCCTATAGAAGTGATGATTAAACTGTGAAATAGTCTCATGAGGATAACTCTTAATCGAGATGAACTCATCATGTAGGATAGCTAGGTCAACATAGATATTGAATTGTTCTAGAAACTTGCTCTCAAAAGAGTTCCAATCCCTTATTGATGTTAGTGGCAGATTGAGGTACCAACTAAATTCTATTTCCCCCAGAGTGTAAGGAGAAAGGTGGCATACCATGTCCGTATGCTGAATTTGGTTTCGATTAAAAATCTCCTTGAAAAAATTAAGATGATCCTCTGCTATTCGTGATTCTCCATAGATGAACCATGGGCAAAACTTTTCAAGATTTTTGGGCAATTCATGTAATGGTCCAATTATTTTCAAAGGTGAACTTTGGGCATCGAAGAAAGACATGGTGCATAATGATGGAAATGTGTGAAGTAGAATTCCATGCAAGCAATGATGTTGGAATGTGTAAAGTGAATGGGTGGAGTTCTTGGTATCCCTTTATCACTGTGATGCTTGTAAAAGTGACTGAGTTGTAGGAACTAGTGTTTATTCTAGAAAAGTGCACTTCTAAAGAAGCAGACTTTCCCAAAATAGTGCACCTGCATAGCTATGGACCTATGTAGCTGTGGACCTGCACACCTACATAGCTACAGAGCTATGGAGCCAAATTTCTCAAAAACTCAAAGAAAATTTTGAACTTGTGTGAAGCGCAGATTTTTGTCGAAGTTCAAAATTTTGAAACTTGTACAAATTTTATTCCTTTCCAGGAATCAAAAGGGCCCTTCTTCTAGTGCCACTTCTATTCGGTAGTCATTATGCACGAGGTCAACTGCAAGAATCCATTGCACAATTCCTCTCTTGAAAAGCTAAAGTTTTGCTGATCAACTCCAAGGTTCAAAATTTGTCTTGCAATGTACCAAAATCCGCTCAGTTGAATATAATTGTGATTGTTCATGAGGAGGCCTTTGTTGGTTCTAATTTAGACTCTAAATGACATAAATCTTTTTTTGTCTCAAAATAACACACAAAAGAACAATATTTTTTGTATTTTCTTGTTCTTTAATGAATGCAGTTCTAATAGTGCAACTAAAATGAGTTCCTATTCTAATAAGGGGTTAGCAAAGCAAATAACAAAACTGAAAGTAAATAACATGAAATTGAAATAACTTGAAATTGAAATCTTAAACAAACGTAAGCTACAGAAAACAACACACTACAAGTTAAACTTTTGAATAAATTGGTAGGAAACCAATGAAAATAGAAATAGCACTTCCTAGAATCCACTGATGCAATCATCGATGGGAAATTTTAGTAACTAAATGATATTTCACTCTTCATCAAATTGCAAGGCCACAAAAAGTGTGTTCATGCAAGACAAAGAGTTATGTAGGCACAATTTGATGATCTCTCCTCAAGCTTGTTATGTTAGCAACATTCATAAATCTGTAGCAAACACCAAAACTAATAGATTGCACAACCAAAAACAATGTAATAAACCTTTGGCTCAATCACATTCTTATGAATAAAATTCAAAAAAATATGACACATTCAGGCAAGAATCACTACACTCCAAATACGAGCACCAAAAGAATAATTTTATTGTATAATAAGGGCAGCCCTTGTTACATTTTACAATGGGGTATTTATAGGAAATCATCTCCTCAATTTGTGTTGAGAGTGAGAGATATCTTCATGCAATAAAATGCTTTTAAAATATTAAAACAAACTAAATATATACAAACTAGCCATTAATTTGGTGCTTAGAGGGACTCCATCCATATTTTATTCATTAATTGGATGCATGAGCCCTTTACATATCAAAAAAAGAGAAAGCATGAGAGATAAAGTAGGAGGTATAGTGCTTGCCCCTAGTTCGCATTTCTATTATCATTGTCAATTTTCTATAGGTTGATTTTATGCATTGATTAGTTTTAGAGATATTGGATTTACAATATTATGATATTATTTCATGTTGTGGATTACATATATACTTGTTGATTTCATTTCATTCATGTGTTGTTAATGATATCTTAATGATTCCTAATTAGTAAATGTGGTTTCTTTCATAAAAATGTTAACATGATGTCTTTAATGATGATTATGTTGTATTGATAGAGATGCATTATTATATGTACGCATTTGATTTTAGATTTGTGATTTTATACTTACCCCATACTTGCATGTGTATGGTACGCGTGTTTATTTTATCTTTCTATCTGATGTGGTTGATGTGGTTAAGGGAGGGAGTCGTAGTCACCTGCTAGTCGGGATCTACACGATGAACCACTCCCCGCCATTGTCTGTTTAGTTTAGATATATTATATACATGTACATGCTCGTCTTTTATGCAGGATGCAGGTACCGAGCATCGACTTCCTTGAATTGCCAGGATGAGCGTGCCCTATTACAAATACTCAAATGGTGAGAATGGGAAGATAATAATCAGGTCCAATCCTAGCCATAAGCCTATAATACTTGTCCTGCAAGGAGGACTCGTAACAAACTGTCTACCCTTTTTAAACCCGTGAGTATTTTATGCGTATGTTGTTTTGTGAGTCTTTGATGTATTTTCTATTAATTAAGTCTAATTAATAGATTAAATTAATAATTTAATTTAATAGAGAATTATTATGATATTATGAATATTTAATTAATTGAGAAATTAATTAAATATAAAGAATTGAATTGGAAGATAAAAGTTTTAAGATTAAATTTAGAACATGATAATATTTATTTAATTTAATAATAATATATATTTAGAGTTCATTTTTAAATAAATGCTAAATATTATTGTTATTTAAGTTAATAAATATTTATCAAATTAAAACGTTCAAAATATATTCAAAAGGAAAAGATATTAATTTATGGAAAAGATTTAAGTTCGCATGGATGAGTTTTAAATATAAGAGATTAATTTAAAAGATTAAAAAAAAAAAAACATGTGAACTTAATAAAGATATTCTAAGAAAGTGTGCATGAGATTTTAAAAGGTTATTAAATTAATTTAAAGTAAAGTAAAGTGAAAAGTTAAATAAAGTAATTTAACAATTCACTTAAAGTGCATGAAGGAATAATAAAAGACTATTTTTAATTTAAAAAGGAAATTAATTGTGCATGAATGAATTAATTAAACGAGAGAGAATTAAATATTGGAGATAAAAGTTAAAGTTTAAATTTAGAACGTGATTGATTATATTTATTTAATTTAATAATAATATATTCAGAGTGCATTTTTAAATAAATGCTAAATATTATTGTTATTTAAGTTAATAAATATTTTATCAATTAAGTTTCTAAAATGAAATTAAAAGTTAAAAGATATTTAATTATCATAAAGATTATAGTTCACATGAATTATGCATGAGTTGAAAATAAAAGAAATTAATTGAAAAGATTAAACATGTGAAAATTAATAAAGATATTTAATCGCATTAAGTGCGCATGAGATTTATAAGTTATAAATTGATTAAAATAGAAGTTGAGTGGAAATTAAATAAAGAGATTTAATAATCCATTTAACATGCATGAAAATATGAAAGATGAGAAAATAAAGGTTGATTTTAGAGTTAACAAGATTGATCAAGAGACCTCTCGGGTAAACGCACAATTAGTGCCCCGATTGTAGGAAGAGAACTCCTTATCAAATTTGATGGGGTCATTATTTAGAGGGGAAGTTTTCAGACATAGTGGGGAGAGAACACACACAGGTTTGGAAAGCAATTCAGAGGGTTTGGAAAAGAAGGAATTGTCCGTAGCTTGAGGGATTTTGCTTGCAATAGAAATTTTCATCCAGCTGTTAGCGTTTTAGCATCAGTACGAGGTAGGGTTTTGAAATTCTGTGAATGCAATTTTAATTGGAAATATCTGTCTGCTTCGTGATTGTTGGGTGATTGAAATTACGTTTGTCATCTTGATTGTTTATTCGATCTGACTGATTGATAATTAGTCTCCAGAAATTCTGTTTATCATTTCGATTATTTTCAAGATCTGATTGGTTTAAATTAGTTTCTCATTGTTTATACAGAAGAATCATTGAGGAAATTAATTAAATCATGTAGAGTTTGAAGGAAAATAATATTTAAATTTAGAAAGAGTTTGTCCGTGGAAATGAAAATTTTAGGACCGAAAATTAATCCGGAAATGGACTTGAAAGAGAAGAAAATTCTAATTTAAAAAATAAATAAATAAATAAATAAATAAATTATTTATTTGTTAAAAATATTATTAAAAGATTGTGATAGTTATTTTTTATTAATTAAGAAATTAATATAAAATAAATTAATTTAAAAATAAAAATAAAACATTTTTCGAAATTGTATAGTTTTAAAATTTAAAAAATATATATAATAATACATAAGGCAGGGTGGGGATATTACCCCCCCCCCACCGTACCTGCTACCGGCATTCATTGCCGTGGCAGTCGGTACCGCTGCTGCCGCAGGCAACAGTACAACTGCTGCTGCGCGCAGCAGGGTACCTGCTGTCGCAGGTACCAGGCCGGCGGGCCTTTAAACACGCCGAAATATATATATACATTTTTTATATTTTTTTTTTTTTTTAAAATAAATTTTAATGCGTTTTAAAATGTAATTAATAAATGTGATTTAATAATGTATTATTAATGATTTTTATTAATATTTAATAATTTAAATATTAATATATATTAATTTAGTTTTCATAATTATTAATAGTTTTTAGTTAAATATTAATAAATTGATAATCAATGAAGATTTTAATATAAGTATTTAAATGAACAAATTATTGATTAATTTAATTAATATTAGCTTAATTAAAGTTAATTAATAATGGGCATTATTTGTTAAAATTGTAAAATTCGATTATTGATTTAATAGAAGATATTAATGAGGGTTTAATGATTTTAATAAAGTCAAATTTGTTTTATTTAAAATCATTAAGGATTGTTTTTATAATATAAATAAATAAATGATTATCCTTAGCTTAGTTATAAGGTAATTGAACAATCATTTAAATATAGAAATGGGTTAGTTAAAAAGGAATGATTGTGAATACTTATTACTTAGAACATATGTTTAACTAAAAATGAAACCTTATGTTCAACTTAACTACGTGAGTTCGATTAAACCAAACATGAAACTTACTCTTGGTATCTGTTTTGTTCTACTTGTACTTCCTATGCTTTGAGATTTTGGTCTTGATTAGATGTCGACCAGTCTAGAGAGTACACCAGAGGTTTTTGTGAGATTTATTTTATACTATTTATATGGCTGGATGTCATGATGTGTTTTGTGATTCAAATTGAGATTATATTTATGAGATTTACTTTGTGGAGCATTTATGTGTACTTGGATGAGAGAACCATCGTGTTATTAGGTTGCCTGTTAAGGAACCGAGTTTGATCTTTATGAATGTTGTGGTATGGGACACAACTGTGTTTTTATGTGCTTAGGAGAGGTTGTCTAGGTACGTGACTTGGGAGTGGCTTGCATAGGGGTCTGGGACCCAAAGTGGTCAATACCAGGGTAACCTAATGCAAGTTATGTAATAATTGATAATCTAGTAACTAAAATTTATGGGGGAAAAAAAAATACACTAAAAAGATAAGTTAGAGATATTTGATCTACCCATGCCTTTAGTGCTTGTATAGACTAAGGATGGGAATGAGATGAGTGCCTCGTCTTCTTGAGAGGGCTTTCTAGTTTCCATATGTGTGATGTTGAGGGTCCGGGGTTCATAGTAACCAGCCCAGGGTAACTCAACGCTTGAGGGTCTGGGGTCTCTTAAGAGATCAGTCCAGGGTAACTTAAGCAGCCATGTGATGACACTCCCTAGTATGTAGCCCGAGTCTCCTCTGTAGATCTTTGTGGATTTTGTGTATCTCTGGTGGTGTATCTATTGTCGGATCTGTTTATTGTGCTTACTTACTTTCATTGATGATGATTGGTGTTTCATTATGTTGTACTTTTGACATGTGGCTTTTGACTTGAGGAGGATTATCTTTTGTTGACTTTATCTTGTGATCATGGTATTTGGTTTATACTTGGTTTGTGTATGATGTTTGGTTATGTGATGTCAGTATTGGATTGAGTGTTCTTTCTTTCTAGTTTATTGTATCTTCTTAAGTAGTATGTGTTACCTTTGAGATAGTTTTGGCTAGTAGGTATTCCATGCCTAGGAGTGTTTTATGTTTGATAGCCGTTTGTGGATCGTTCATTATCTTCCCTGCATGGTGGGAGTGGAAGCCTGACTAGGTAACCACGCGGTCAGGAGGTAGTGCCTTCTTACCATTTGGGTTCCCCTTCACATTGCTAGCTGATGGATGTTCGTTGCAGAAGATGTACCTTTATCATTCTTATTTCTTATCTTACAGACTTCTTTTCAGATGATGTATATATGTTATCATGTATTTTGTTGTACAGTATCTATTTTCACATACCCTACGACATGTGCAGTGGATGTTATTAATTGGATGCACTTTCATTGTATTGTTTATACTTATGCATTTGCTTATGCGATCTTGTATCGGTTTTTTCTTTATGATCATGAGACATTGTACTTGGAAACTTAAACTAATTAATTTAAAATTATTAAATGTGACTCAACGTAAAGGAACCTTTGAGGAATTGAAACTATATCTGTAATTGCAAATGTGTATTTGTTGTGTATGTTCTTATTGCTTCCGCATTAATGTTATCTTGATGTTGTTTAAACTTCAAAAAAAAAAATAGTTCAGTAAACATTGTAACATGTTAGGTTTATTTCTCTTGGGTTCCCGAGCGGGGCATTACAGGAGGAAGCCTGCAATTGAAGTAGGAGTGTTAGGAGGTGCCAAAATTAGAAGTTGATCCTTCACTAGGCGTGTGTCAAAGTTAAACTTCCATCAGAATGCATTTTTGATGCATGGAAAGCTCTATTTTTGCAACTGGCAGTTAACTGTCGGTGCACCTCTAAATTGTAGAGTTGCAGACCTATGTACGTACGCACCTACATGAAAATATAGACCTGTGGAGCTATGGACCTGTTGACCTAGGGAGTTGCGGACCTGCGCACTTCAGAAGCTCAATTCACCAAAAAATCAAAGTTCTCAATTTTGAAAATGGTTTATGGATTTTGCACAAATGGGGTTTTAGATCACTTTTTGTGTACATTCTTTTCCCATTTTGATGATTTATACCCTATTTATAGCCAATCACTTTCATAAACTTGAACTCCTACTTCCTCAATCTAAAATCCCAAGGCACCTGCATTGAATCTTGTCATTAATAGTTGCATAAGATGAGGACCCTATTTTGCTTCATGTTTCCAACCTCTGTATCTTCAACCTTTGTCTTCTCTCCAACTTCCTTATCATTCTTGGCAAGAAACCAAGTGATCTAGATGATCAAATGTTTGAAACTTTTTCATATTTTTTTCACAAGATTTTCTAGGCATTTTTAAATGGCTTTTTCAAAGGTCTTCTGCTCAAAATTTAAAGTTGAAACCTTCATCAATCCCTAAAATTGGGTAGCTAAAGGCTCATTGTTTTAGGGATTAAAATTAGATCTTCGGTTCTTCTTTCCAATGGTATAAACGGTTCTCAATTCTGAGGTCTGAGTTAAAAGTTATGACCCCAACAAGTTGAGGATGCCTTGTTTACCTACACAAAGAAGAAAATATTAGTTCATAGAGTTAAAAAATACATAACTAAGACACCTTAATGACACAAAAAAAAATCCTAAAAACTAGTTGTGTGGCATGTGAGAGGTGAATGGGAGGCGCAGTGCATGCACAAAGTGATGGTGTGCAACGCGGAGCAGATGAGTGCACAAAGGAGGGAAGTGTCCAGCGTAGTGCGGGGCGCATTGTGGGTGTAAGGTGTGGTGTGTGACACTTGTGAAGCATGCACGTGGCACAAATGAAATGTAGGTGTGGAGAATTTAGCGCACATGGGGCACGCTTGGTTCATGTTTGAAGAGCGTGCAATGAGTTTGATGTGCACGCAACATGTTTGAGCATGCAGCATGTTTGGGCACGCGTATGCATTTGAAGTGTGCATGACACATCATGTTTCTGCTCACGTGTGCATTTGAAGCACACATGGCATGTTTGTGCATGATGTGTTTGGTGCATGTGTGCATTTGAAGCACACACAACTCGTTTGGCATGCGCATGCTTTTGAAGAATGTGCAACACTTCTTCTTCTTCTTCTTTTAATTTTTATATTTTTTAATTCTTTTTTATTTTTTGTCTTTTCTATTTTTTTTATTTTTTTTGAATTTGATGACTCTAGAACTCTAACTCTAATGAAAATTTCTTCTCCTGACTCTCAACCCATGAGTCTGGGAGTCAAAAAAAGTAGGGGGTCCCCATTCCTAGTGAGGAATGGGGCGTGTTTTGTGGACACCACAACACAAATGTTTTAGGTGTTGATTCACCCCCCCCCCCCCCCCCCCTCTCAAAACTTACTTTCCCATTGTTGTTTCCAACAGGGTGAACAAGAAATTAGAGACAAAAGGTATGAATGCCAAGCAAAATGGAGGATTGAATCAGAGATCTATAATCTGCAAGTGAGTTTTTCTAGTTATTAGATCAAGTCCTACTGCTACTTTCTAATCATTATATCAATCTAGATAAATCCTTCAGATTAAGGTTGACCTGATGGAATGTTCTAAAGTCCTCTAACAAGGCTCACTCCTAATAGGGTGATTGAAATCCTTTAACTAGGTCACATTTAACAGTGTGCATTGTGACCTTTAACAGGGTTGGCTCCTCATAGGGCTTACTTCATAAGAGTGAAAATTAGTAGCATGTTATTAGTGGTTTTTCTCAAATTGGGTTTCCATGTTAAATTCTTATATCAAATTGTGTGAATGATTCTACTATGTTTCGTGTTTACATTTCTAAGAAGTTATTTTGACCTAGGACAGTAATCTACTAAGTTATGGAGTTACTAGATGATCTAATCAATGCATGCACTTATATGTTTGGTGAGTACTAAAAGGTTTTATATGTACATTTGGACCGTGGATAACTGATTCACCCCCGCTCCCCCTCTCAGTTATTCTAAATATTCCAAAAATTGGTATCAAAGCATTGGCGCTTGTGAGGAAATAGTTTGAAGGTACTAGAAGCTAAAGATCAAGATGTACAAAAAGGAGGTACCCAATCTTAACAAGGATAACTTTCCTACATGGAAAATTTTGATGAAGCTGCATATAGGACTTGAAATTTTGTACTATCAACTATAACTACCGAGTATGTAAAAGTGGCTAGAGTTATGACTGTAGAAGAACTAAAACAAAAGAAAGAATACAATCAAGAAATGTTGGAGATTGCATCTACCCTAAGCTATTCTAAGTTTGATGACATCAAAGAGTGTACTTCTTCCAAAAAAATTTGGGATGCCCTACATAAGATCTACGAAAGAGATAAGAATGTGCTAAGAGGCAAATCTTAAAGCCTTAAAGGAAAGTTCAATGAAATGAGAATGCAAGAAGGTGAGAATATAGTTCAATATTGTGCTAGAGTCAAGGACGTTGTCAATGCCATCAGAGGATCAATTGGAAAAATTGATCATGAGACTATGATCAGCAAAGTGTTGAAAACTCTACTACCTATCTATGCTATTAGAGTTTCTACTATATAAGAACTGAGATGTACTCCTGGTAATGATCTAGCCCTTGAAGGACCGATTGGTAGACTTACTATTTTTGAGTTTTCAATTTTGATAATTTCAAAATAGAGAATGTTCAATCTGATATCAAAGCTAAATTGTCATTGAAAGAGCCTAAAGATAAGAGAAAGAAAAAGGTCAAACATGTTTCTAGTGATGGTGATACAAATGATGATGATGATGTAGAAGAACTTGAAGCATTGATGGCAAGGAGAGTTCATAGAGGAAAAGGAAAATACAATGGTAAGTTACCTATAATGTGTTTCAATTGTAATGAGGTTGGTCATATTGTAGCAAGGTGTCCTAAGAAGAAGAACAATAGAAGTGGACAAAAATATAGAAGTAAAAGAGATGAGAATAGCAAAGACTAAAAAGATAAAGGAAATAAGGCTTTCTACATTATTGAAGAAGAATCTAATGAAGAATCAAATGATGATGATGATGAAGTTGTTTATGTTGCAATGAAGGATGATTCTAATAAGGATGAGGTAACTGCATTAGTATCTTATGTGAAAAATAGTGAAAAATGGATCATTGATAGCGGTTGTTCTAATTGTATATGAGCAATGTTAGTATGCTAATAGAAACCAAATTTAAATAAAGCTTCTACAAACTAAAAAAAATTCATAAACTTCAAGATAGACTAAGATGAACTCTCAATTGAGAATATGAGCCATTGATGGGCTTTCTCAATGAGAAGCTCTCTTGTTGAGTAGCTTTGTCTAAATGGATAGGATGTATGCTCAATGTGCTTCCAAAGGCTTCAATGGATGATTGTGGATTTTTGGTGTGGATAGATGGCTTTAGTATGGATTTGGCTCTCAAAATAGCATTATAACTTTACTTGATGGATTGTGTTATTTTGCAAAGGGGAAGGATCCAATTTATAGGCAAGAGGCTTGAGGGATTGAGGGCTAAGATGCAAGGATGGGAAAAAGCTCATGGAGGGCTTAGATTGCATGAGAGGAGAGCACATGGATTGTGCTTCCTTACAACCAATCAAGGAGTGACACATGTCACATGGTGAGAGGATGGAGGAAAGGGGAAGGATGAGTCAACAAAGGAGGCTCAAGGGATAAAATCTTCATAAAGACCCTTCATAAGTGCTTTGTAAGAACATTTATGACTTTGTGAGCTTTATAAAGTTTTGTGGTTGAGATATTTTGAGGGTGATGAGAGAAATTTCGACTTGGAATTGATTAGGAAGGTTTTAATCTTGCTTAGGCTTGTGCAAATGATTAGAGGATGGATTAGGATGGTTTAGGATTAGCTTAGGGATAGGCAAGTGGATGGCATTTAATGAGGGTGGGTGAAGGAGGAGATATTTGTTAACTTTGCCTTGAGTTAGCAAGTCTTAACCCATGTTTAGGGAATGTGACAAGGTTAGGAGGGGATTAGGATTAGGGTTAAAGACATCTTCTAGAAGAGTCTAGGCTTTGGATGAGGATGAAGACTTTCTAGAAGAGTCTAGAACTTCTTAGGATAAGATTTTATGAAATAAATAAAGTTTTATTTATTTCAAGGGTTTGGGTTGAGGAGATATTTATTAAAATATTTTTAATAAACATGAGGATTAATATTTAATCTTGATTAAATATTTTGAGTTGGGATTAGGGGTAGGAAATGATGGGATTAGCCTTTAATCAAAATTAAAGAAGGATTAGAAGATTTTGGAAGAGGTTATTGGTCATAAGGAAATTGGCCAAGTTTTGGGCAAAAAATAAATTTTATTATTTATTTTGGGATTTTTGGTCAATTTATTAATTAAATAATTAATAAATAAGGAAATAATGTTTAAATAAGATTTAAACATTTTTGGGAGGGATTCCTTAATTAAATATTTTTAATTAAGATAAAGGGATTTAATGGCATAAAAATAAATTAATTAATTAAATAATTAATTAATTAATAAATGATGATGTCATCAGGAATTTTTTAGAAAATAAAAATACTTTATTTTCTAAAGGTTTTTTAGGTGTCTACACTAATCACATGACTAGAGACAAAAGTAAGTTCAACTTACTTATGCATTATGATGGAAATAGTGTTAGATCTGGTAATGATGCACCCTATCTAATAAAAGGTAAAGGATCAATAAGATTGATAGATAGGATTATGTGTGACAATGCTTACTATGTGGAAGGACTTAAGTATAATATGTTGAGTGTGTCACAATTGAATAGTTTAAGATGCAAAGTTAAATTTGGAAATAGGAAGGCTAAGATTTATGGTGCTAATGGTGAACCCATTGGGAGTGGTGATCAAACTAGAGGTAATCTATTTTATCTTGACATGAGTGAAGCTACTTGTCTTGTTGTATAATTTAATGATGTGTTACTATGGCAGAAAAGGTTATGTCATGTAAATTTTGACAACTTGGTTAAAGTATTAGTAAGATGAAGAGAGTTCGAGGTTTGCCAAAACTAAAGAAATCAAATAATGTGATTTGTAAACAATGTCAATTAGGCAAAATGGAAAAGTCTAGTTTTAAGAGTAAGACTCATACTTCAAATGCAATTTTGGAATTAGTTCATACTGATCTATGTGGGCTAATTAATGTGGAAAGCTACAAAGGTGACAAATACATCATGTTATTTGTTAATGACTATTCTAGAATGATGAAAATTATGTTCTTAAGAGAGAAATCTGATGTTTTTCAAATGTTTAAGTGGTATTTGGTAAGAGTTGTAAAGGAAACTAGTTAAATTTTAAAGTGTTTGAGATTTGATAGTGGAGAGTTTACATCAAATGAATTTGAAATCTTCTACAATGATAGAGGAATCAAGAGACAAACTTCTACAGCTAGGACCCCTCCACAAAATGGGATAGCTGAAAGGAGGAATAAATCTATGATGGATTGTGCTAGGACATTGATGATGGAGAAGAATGTTGCTTTAAAATACTAGAGAGAAGTTGTTAGCACAACTGTCTATACCTTGAATTGAGTACAAGTGAAGGAAGGTAGCAATATCACATCTTTTGAATTATGATATGGATACTCACCAAATGTCAAATATTTTAAGGTATTTGGAAGCAACTATTACATTCTAAAGGACAAAAGGAAAGGTAAATTTGATGATAAAAATGAAAAATGTATATTTTCTAGGTCGTTCCACAAGAAGCAAAGTTATAAGTGTTTAAATACTAACACTAACAAAATTATGGAAAGTGCAAATGTAAAATTTGATGAGTATCCAAATATACATGAAGATGAACCAAAGAAGGAACCTAAAGATTACAAGACTTTTGTGTACTACTATGAAGGCATGATTGCTAATGATTCTAAAATCTAAGCTATTAATCAACAAGAATCAGTGACTACCAAGCCACATCCAATGTATGTCAAGTTGCATTCAGAAGTTGGGTTGTAATCTGACGCTAAGATCATATCATAAGAGAGGAATGTTGAGTTACATGATAGAGATGTACACTATGAACTTGAGATTGAGTTTCTTGAAGGACCTATTGTAGAAGAAAGAAGAGAAAAGGCAAGATCATCCAAGTATGTCATAAGACACCATCCTGTAGAAAAAATCATTGGAGGAAGAGAAGATGGACCAATGATAAGAAATAGATTGAAAAATAATGCATTCTTGTTGAGCATACATGAACCTATATCTGTGAAAGATGTGTTAGAGAATGAAGACTGGATTCAAGCCATAAATGAAGAAATTGACAAGATTGAGAAGAACAAAATATGGACATTAGTACCTAGACTAGAGGACAAGAATGTTATTGGAACTAAGTAGGTGTACAAAAACAAATTGGATGAGAATGGTGAAGTGACAAGGAATAAAGAAAGGCTAGTTTGCAAAGGTTATGCTCAAGAAGAAGGAATTAACTATGGAGAGACATTTGCTCCTATTGCTAGATTAGAGGGAGTGGGAAATCTTTTTTCTTTATCTGCATACAAAGGATTCAAATTTTATCAAATATATGTTAAATCAGCATTTTTGAATAGCATACTAGAAGAGGAGGTTTACATTGAACAACCTAAAGGATTTGTTGATCCTAACAATAAGAACATGATATGTAGATTGCACAAAGCTTCATATGGTTTAAAGCAATCTCCCGGAGCATGGTATGAAAGATTTCATAATTATCTTGTGAAGATTGATTTTGAGAAGATTGATGACAACAACAACCTATTCTTGAAGACTGAAGGAGGTAAATGAATTTTATTGGATGAAATATTTGTTGATGATATCATATTTGGAGGACAAAATGCATTGTGTAAGATATTTATAGATGAAATGATGAAATAATTTGAGATGTCTATGTTTGAAGAGATTAAATTCTTTGATGGTTTGCAAGTGTATCAAATAAAATATGGTATTTACAATACTCAGTCCAAGTATGTAAAGGAAATATTGAAAACTTTTGGTATCAAGGATTCAAAACCAGTTAGCACACCTATGGTGACAGGTCACAAATTATCTAAAACTGATGATTTTGTTGAAGTTAATCAAACATTGTATAGGTCTATGATTGGGAAATTTATAATATGTAGTTCATAGAAGACCCTATATTGCACTAGATATTGAGATTGTTGCAAGGTTTTCTACAAATCCTAAGGAGTGTCTCTTAATGGTTGTCAAAAGGATAATGAGATATCTTAAAGGGATAGAAGACTATGGTCTATACTAGAAGAAGAATGAAAAATTTGAATTGAGAGCCTATACTGATGTTGATTAGGTTGGAAATATTGATGACAGGAAAAGTACAAGTGGTGGAGCATTTTTCTTAAGAAAAAGACTAGTTACTTGGACTAGTAAGAAACAAATTGTATCTCACAATCTACTGCTAAAGTTTAATATGTGGTTGCTATAGTGAATTGTGCAAATGTGGTATGGATTAAACAATTACTCAAAGGTATGAAGGAGGAAACCACTAAAATTGTGGTAATATATTGTGACAATAGAAGTAGTATAAAAATATATATAAATTATGTGATGCATACAAAGACAAAGTACATTGTAATAAAATATCATTATTTGAGAGAATTGGTTCAGGACAAAGAACTGAGAATGGAATGTGTGAATACACATCAATAGATAGTTGATATATTCACAAAGGCTTTACATAAGGATGCACATGAATATCTAAGAGGTAAGCTAGGGGGCATACCCCTATCTCAAGCTACTTGAGAAGCAAGAATGGTGCCCTACATCAACTAATTTGAATGTTATATTTGACAACTTGGTGCAATGGATCTTACTTTAAGATCTGCCTAAAGTAATTAAGGAGCTAAAAAAAAAGATTTAAAGTCATAGGCAAGGTGATAGAGGAAGAACTTGAATTTTAGATATCTACATGAATAGATGCCAAGTCTTTGAAATTGTTATCAAAGAGGGAGAACTACATTGAAAATCTTTAGAAAGAGGGAGATCTACATTTGGGAGATATATACTAAAAGGGAGAGATACATTAAATATCTTGAGGTAGAGATTGAAAGAGTTCTATTGAGAAAAAGAATTTACATTACCCTATATAGAGGAAGGATACATACTAAAAGAGGAAGAGATTTCAATACATGGTATTAAGTTTCTTTTTGGTATTTTTGTTGGTATTGGTTTGCCATCAATGCCAAAGAGAGAGCTTGTTGAAAAGAAGATTTTTGATATGTAGAACCTATCATGGAACAATCATTATTTTGTCAATAATGTTAAACCTGCTACTTGCTGGTAAGACAATTTCTTTTTGGTCTGAATGCTATCATTTGTTTGATTGATGAAGTTGATTTGAAAAGGAAGGATAACAAGAGTACCTAGAGAAAGGTTGAGTTATATGGTGTATTAAAGGAGCACTAAGACCAAGTAAGACACTAATGATATAATGTATTTTTGATCTACTTAAGGCTACAAAGAATGGTTACTTAAGCTAAGACAAGAAGTGTTTTAATTAAAATGTGTTTATAAAGCCTAACTAAGAAAATAGTAGGAGCTAAGAAAATTCAATTTAGGTTGAGCAAGAAAGCTGGTATATGCCAAGAAAAAGAGATTTAGTAGGTGTTGAGCATCATTAAAATATAACAAGTACCAAGCATCAGAGGAATAATAGTATACGCTAAGCAAGGAAGACTTAGTTCATGCCAAGCAACCCAGTGTTGGTCAAGCATCAGAAGATTGTTATTGTCAAGTGAACAGTGTAGATGTCAAGTGACAGCAAAAAGAGTAATCAAAGATTTGATGAATCTAAGCTGACAAAGTTGATTTCTTGAATTTTGTGAAGTAGGTGTTAGGAACCTGTGTGTTCCTTCTGTTTATTTTGTTAGAGTAGTGTTGTTGGACGCATATGCTTTGTAAGTCGTCCCGTGAGTATATTTTATTATCCCACATGCATAGGTAGTATTACTTTTCTAGATCGTACTCAGTATATAAGAATAGGTTGAGGCCCTTGATGGGCACGGACGAATTTATTGTATTGAGCTTGCTCAAAGGAGGTTACCCCCTCGAAGTGGCCTGCGATCAGTAGATTCATTCTGAGTTCTGCTATCAGAGCACTCTCTTGGGCTCGCTGGGTGGAAATTACATCAAATTTTTTTTCTGTCGTGGCCTTCAGGTTCCTCTCACTTCTAATATCTCTTGTTATTGCAATAACTCTTTTCAGTTGTTCTGTCTGTGAGTTCTGCTAAAAAAAATAAAAAAATTAAAAAATTAAAAATAAAAAAAAGAGTAAAAATTTTTCTGTTTTTTAGTCGTAGCTTCCTTGTTTGCTTTCTGTTTCTGCTCATACTTCCGCAGAACGTCTGCAATATCATTTCGCATACTTCCTTCCTTGGCGACCCAACCCCAAATTTTACATATCAAAGCCCTAAATCCCTCATTTATCTAATTTTAGGGTTTGCCCTATCTTTTTCACCTCTCATCCAATCGCCACCAAACTGAGCCACAAGATTCAATTCCTCATTTTGCTCCCTTATCCCTCTTGGACTGTTCGCCTCATTTCGCCTCCCTACCCTTGAAACCCTCATTTTTCTTTTTCCCTTGTCCCCAGATAGTCTCCCACCACCCGTCGAACACCCATTTCCTATATGAGTTTTACCCAAATCCAAGTTTGCCGTAACTAAAAAAGTTTTTGTTTCTCATCTTCTACCCATTCCAAAAACAAAAAAAAAAAAAAAAAAAAAAAAAAAAAAACCTTGCTTTATGGTTGTTACGCGTACAGGAGCAAAAATCATGGAAGAGGAAATTGCATCCCTCAAAACCAAACTTCAAGATCTGGATGACAAAATTCTGGGTCTTAACTTTCAGCAGTCAGCCATGAGCCGAAACCATTCAGGAGATACTGGGTCCTCTTCTGGCAATTTCCGTGGACCAAAGCTTGATTTTTCACGCTTCGATGGTTCTGATCCGACTGGATGGATCTATAGGGCAGAGCAGTATTTCAGCTTGCATAATACTTTGGATAACCACAAAGTCCCCCTTGCATCTTTTCATTTGGAACATGAAGCTCTTCAATGGTTCCGTTGGTACATCAAGGCTAATGTAGACCCAACGTGGAGAGAATTGTGCACCCTCATTTTGGAGCGCTTTGGCCCTAGTTCCTTTGATGATTTCACAGGAGCACTCACTAAACTGCGTCAAACAGGCACTGTAAGAGAATACCAGACAGAGTTTGAAAAATTAGCTAATTACACAGAGGGCTTGTCTGATGAATTCTTCCGTAGTTGTTTTGTCAGTGGTCTGAAGGATGCACTTCGCTCAGAAGTCAAAATGTTTCGACCTACTACAATGATGGAAGCCCTTGGGTTGGCTAAGTTAGCGGAAGACAAGATTAGTGCTCTACAACGCTCCAGATCTAATTTTGTTCCATTCAGAAATACAGGTTCTCACAACCCTCCAGTCATACCAGCTCCCAGAACTACTCCGATCAAGCACTTGTCTGAAACAGAGATGCGAGTCAGGCGAGACAAAGGGCTTTGTTATAATTGTGATGAGAAATGGTCTCGGGGCCATAGATGTGTTCAGCAAAAGCTCTATCTCTTGGATGTGGATTCTCCACCGGAACTGGAAGAATATGTAGATGCTCAGGAAACAGTGGATGATGAGGTTGAGCCTCACCAGCCTGAACCTCCTTCACCAGAAGCTCCACCAGAGATATCTGTCCATGCTTTGGCAGGAGTCACTACTCCACAAACCATGTGGGTCCAGGGTTTCTTCAAGAAGATCCCTCTTACTATACTCATTGATTCTGGTAGCACTCATAACTTCATTGATCCACGAATAGCCAAACAGGCTGATTGCTTTATCCATCCCTGCTCTAGCTTTGAAGTCATGATTGCCAATGGGGGCACTTTACCTTGTAAAGGGAAATGTCACAATGTGCGTCTCTCTATTGGAGATTATAGCATGCGCTCTGACATGTTTGCCTTACCCTTAGGTGGCTGTGATGTGGTTTTGGGTGCCCAATGGTTACGCACTCTTGGCCCCATTCTCTGGAATTTTGCTGAACTTTGGATGCAGTTTTCAGCCGAGGGGCACCAACACACTTTGAAAGGCTTACAACCAGGGTCTCTCAGCATCATCAGTTCACACCGTATGGAAAAACTTCTTAAGAAGAATTCACATGGTGTCATCGCTCAGCTCCATTCCATTCAGATGCAGCCATCAGCAGTCTCTAGCACTCCTGCCGATCTCCAACACATTTTGGACAAGTATTCTGGTGTATTTGCTGAACCTGTGGGATTACCTCCTTCTCGTCCAGAGGACCACCGTATTCAGCTCCTTCCTGGCAGTGTTCCGCCCAACATCAGGCCCTACCGCTACCCATTTCATCAGAAGACCGAAATCGAGATACTTGTCCGTGACTTACTAAAGCAAGGTATTATTCGCCCTAGTACCAGTTCCTTTTCTTCTCCAGTTCTGCTTGTTCGCAAAAAAGATGGGTCATGGCGACTCTGCATTGATTTCCGAGCACTTAATCATCTCACTATAAAGGACAAGTTTCCCATTCCAGTTGTTGATGAACTTCATGGGGCTCATTTTTTCTCCAAGTTAGATCTTCGTTCTGGGTATCATCAAATTCGGGTTAATGAGGAGGATATACCTAAAACTGCCTTCCGCACACATGATGGTCACTATGAATTTTTAGTCATGCCCTTTGGCCTCACGAATGCTCCTTCAACATTTCAGGCAGTGATGAATAACATATTTCGACCATACCTCCCGAAATTCATTCTGGTCTTCTTTGATGATATCCTCATATATATCAAAACTTGGGCTGAGCATCTCCATCATCTGGAGCTTGTCTTGCAACTTCTCTCTGATCATCAACTCTGTGCAAAACTATCTAAATGTGTGTTTGGCCAGGAGGAAGTGGAGTATCTCGGGCATATTGTTGCACACCATGGAGTGCGGGTGGATCCTACAAAAATAGATGCCATGAAAACTTGGCCGCATCCTAAAACTCTCAAGAGCCTTCGAGGTTTTTTGGGGTTGACTGGCTACTACCGTAAGTTTGTCAAAGATTACGGGAAAATTGCAGCACCATTGACAGCTCTGTTAAAAAAGGATGCCTTCTCCTGGACCCCTGTTGCTAAGACTGCATTTGAACAACTGAAACAGGCTATGTGCAGTACACCTGTTCTCGCGATGCCAGATTTTTCCAAACCCTTCACTATTGAGAGTGATGCTTGCGGCAATGGATTGGGTGTTGTTCTCCTACAAGATGACCATCCTATTGCGTTCACTAGCAAAGCCCTCTCTGGTAAGAATCTAGCCCTCTCTACTTATGAAAAAGAAATGATGGCTATTTTGCATGCTGTACAGAAGTGGCGGCCATACCTCTTAGGGAGTCATTTTTGCATCAGAACCGATCACCAAAGTCTGAAATACTTCCTGGAACAACGGGTATCCTCTCCTACACAACAGAAATGGGTCAGCAAACTCATGGGGTATGATTATGAGATCACCTACAAGAAGGGTAAGGAGAATATTGTGGCAGATGCTCTTTCTCGCACATTTGATAATCAAGCTTCCCTTTCCGCTATTTCTATGCCCATTCCCAATTGGTTAGCATCTGTTCAGCAGGGCTATGACAGTGACTCTTCTTTATCTCAAATCATTCACCAGCTAGCCAATAATCCTTCTGCTATACCACATTACTCTTGGGATGGTGCTTCTCTTCGATACAAGGGTCGGCTAGTGCTTCCTCAGAACCCAGCTCTACATCAGGCTATTTTTTATGAACTCCATGCTTCTCCTTCAGCAGGGCACTCAGGCTTCCTCAAAACTTATGAGCGAGCAAGGAGAAACTTCTTTTGGAAAGGGATGAAACAGACGATTCAACAGATGGTGGCTGAATGTGATACTTGCCAATGCCACAAGGGTGAAACGACCCTCCTTCCTGGCTTGCTTGAACCATTGCCCATCCCTACACAGATTTGGACTGATATTTCTATGGATTTCATTGAAGGGCTTCCTAAATCCGGTGGCAAGACCGTGATCTTGGTTGTGGTTGATCGTCTCTCAAAATATAGTCATTTTTGTGCCCTCAGCCACCCCTATACTGCCTCCTCTATTGCACAAATCTTCATGGACCAGATATTTCATCTTCATGGACTCCCTTCTTCCATTGTCTCTGATCGTGATGCAACTTTTACCAGTCATTTTTGGACTGAACTGTTTCAGAAAACTGGCACCAAACTGAAGATGAGTTCGGGCTATCACCCATAAATTGATGGTCAAACTGAAATTGTCAATAAATGCTTGGAAACTTATCTTCGTTGCTTCACTTTCGAACAGCAACATCAGTGGGCCAAGTGGCTCCCTTTAGCTGAATGGTGGTACAATACCTCTTACCACACTGCCTCTAAAATGACTCCATATGAAGCAGTCTATGGTCAGGCACCTCCAGTGCTCCTTCCCTACACTCCCAACAGCTCACCAGTCCAGGCAGTTGACATAGTTCTCCGCAGCAGGGATCAGATTCTTCGTACCTTACAGGATAATCTTCACATGGCCCGTAATCGGATGAAACAGCAAGCAGATCAACACCGTTCTGAGCGCTCATTTCAAGTTGGGGATATGGTTTTTCTTCGTCTACAGCCATACAAACAATCCTCCCTAAAGCTGAAAGGGCGTCATAAGCTAGCCCCAAAATTTTATGGGCCTTATAAGGTTCTGCAGAAGATTGGTTCAATTGCTTATAAACTGGAACTTCCTCCTTCTTCCCGCATTCATCCAGTCTTTCATGTTTCTTGTCTAAAGAAAGTTCTGGGTACCACTGTCAGAGCACAAACTACTCTCCCTGAAATAGATACGGAAGGATCCATTATCCTGGAGCCGGTGGCAATCATTGACCAACGCACTCGCCAGCTTTGCTCTCGCTCCATCTCTGAGGTCTTGATTCAGTGGCATGGCATGCAACCAGAGGATGCTACCTAGGAACCCCTTCTTCAGATTCAACAACAATTTCCACACCTTAAGCTTTGAGGACAAAGCTTTTTTCTAAGGGAGAGGGGATGTTAGGAACCTGTGTGTTCCTTCTGTTTATTTTGTTAGAGTAGTGTTGTTGGACGCATATGCTTTGTAAGTCGTCCCGTGAGTATATTTTATTATCCCACATGCATAGGTAGTATTACTTTTCTAGATCGTACTCAGTATATAAGAATAGGTTGAGGCCCTTGATAGGCACGGACAAATTTATTGTATTGAGCTTGCTCAAAGGAGGTTACCCCCTCGAAGTGGCCTACGATCAGTAGATTCATTCTGAGTTCTGCTATCACTTTGTATTATGTTATTTCGAGCATTCTCACGATATTGCTATAAGGAGGTTCTTCATAGTAGGTTGAAGATAAGTATGATGAGATAGTGAGACAAAATTCAAGATAAACTATTTTGAAGTGAATCTAAAGAGGATTGTAAGAGAAGTTTCTAGAGGGACTAAAATGGAAAGAAGGAAGGATTCGATAAATCTAACCTAACCCTGAAATGGATGATTGTGATTAAGTAGAAAATGATCAAAATTGTCTATATAAAGATATCTAAGGCCAGAAGAAAATGTATGTGTGAGCGAGAAAGGAGAAATCTGGAGGTGTTTCTTTATATTGTAGCTAAAGGAATTAATCTACAATTGACATACTAAGCATTAAGGCTTAAGGAGTTGAAGTTATGAAGGGTGAACAAGAAATCAGAGATGAAGTGTATGAATGCCAAGTAGAAGGGAGGATTGAATCAGAGATCTCTAATTTGCAAGTGAGTTGTTCTAGTTATCAAACCAAGTCCTACTATTTTCTAATCATTGTATCAGTCTAGATAAATCCTTTGGATTAAGGTTGACCTAACATTCATGAGTAAATCCTTTAATAGGGTGACATTCTAATGGAATGTTCTACAGTCCTCTAATAAGGCTCACTCCTAACAAGGTGATTGAAATCCTTTAACCAGGTCACATTTAATAGTGTGCATTGTAACCTTTAAAAAGGTTATCTCCTCATAGGGCTCAAAAAGAGTGGAAATTAGTAGCATGTTACCGATTTTTTTAGCCAAATTGGGTTTCCACGTTAAATCCTTGTGTCAAATTGTGTGAATGATTATGCTATGTTTCATGTTGACATTTTTGAAAATTTATTTTGATGTAGGACAATAATCGACTAAGTTATGGAGTCATTGGATGATCTAATCAATGTATGCACTTATATGTTTGATGAGTACTAAAAAAAATTATTCGTACATTTGGACCTTTGATAACTAATTCACCCCCCTACTCTTATTTATTATAAATATTCTAACATTAATATATTTATTTATTTATTTATTTATTTCTTAATTTTATGCAAGTGACATTACATTAATTTATTTTTATAATAGACAATTAGTCCCTTCATTTATATATATTATGATGTTACAGTTAGGGATATCAATTTTTTTTTATAGTAAAATTTATTATGAGAGGAGGTATTGCATTGGGTTTCTATGTTAAATCATGGTGTCATACTTGTGTGGATGTTATTTGAGATGTTTTACTAATAATATTTTACATTCTACAAGTTTTATGTTGTTGATTATTTACTATAGAGACTAAGCTACTTAATGTTTAGATCTAAAATATTTTAAATGGTTAAAAGTTCAATTGGTGCATCTAGACCTAAGGATAACTAATTCACCCTTCCCTCCCCCCCCCCCAGTTATTCTAATAATTATAACATAAAATTTTAAAACTTGGGGAATTGATGGGTTTTCCTATGTATTATAAGAATAAACAAGTTTTAGAGAGGTAAAGTAAGTGGCTATTTTTGTGACCAATCCCTAGGCCTGGCATCAAAAATGTGACATGCCAATTCGAAGATATAAGGCATTAGTAGGTTGGTGAAAAGGGTGGTAAGAAGAAGGTTTGAGTGGAAGGAAAGGATGGTAACAAAAAAATTCCACCTATCCTAATAGTTTGGAACAATTACCATGTTTCTCAATTCAATATTTTTCCAAAATTTAAAATTGTGCAAACAATAAGGTCTCTAGGCCTTATAGGGGGGTCATGAAGGAAAGGTGAGCAAATAGGAGAGTTGACTTTTGGTTTTGAAATATTGTATGTGGGGATGAAAAAGGGTATCTAAAAATGGATATATATTTTATAGGATATTTTGGAGTGAAAAATGGTAGGAAGATATCCTATTAGGTTGACCTAATTGGGGCAATTGGGCTTAATTGAGTATAAAAAGGGGATTGAGTATAAAAGAAAGTTTTGAATCCTAATTTTTGCATAATTGAGTGTGTTTTGGCCCTAGTACAATATATAAGAGTTGGTACCAAGAGTTAAACTTTGGGAACTCAAACCTCATGAAGCCTACCAACCTTACAAGGGTGCAAGTATAGTTAAAGATTAAGTCTTAGGGTTTTTTTTGGCCAAGCCAAGTTTTATCCTTGGGTAAGTTGAAGATGATATAAAGGAAGAATGATAAAGTTTAAGATATTGTATTGAGGAGTAGAAGACCTAGGTGGGTGAATAATTAACAAAGTGAAGCCATTCGGGGGAATATTGCAAGATGAAAGACAATCTAGCCATCTTGTCTCCTCGTCACTAGGAGGAAGATTTAAAGTCTCATCATCATCATGGAGGAATGATAGGAACTATGTTGATTTATATCATGAGTATGCATTTTAGGCTCATCAAAATTCCCATGAAAGAAGGGTGAGTTGATATCAAAGAAAACCATGGGCCTGGGACTTGTTCTAACAATAATAATATAGGTAAGAATCAAAATGATAAATATCATGCACAAGAAAGAAACTTACAATACGCAAGATGAAAAAGCATACAAAGAAGAGATAGAAAATGAAAGCACAAAATACACACAACTAAATGCAAGTTTTATTTTTTTAATGATTAAAAAGAGAATTTGCATTAGAGATAATGAGAAGCACTAAATGAGATATGTATTTTTTTGTTATTTTTAATTGATTACAATAATATTTTAATGCAAGATCTAACTACAAATGTAAGAAGGAGAAACTAACTACTCAGTCAAAAGGTATTAAAAGTATGAAAGTGGCTAATTTACCAACATGTAATATAAAAATTAGGGATAATTTTTTGTTTTCAATATGTATGAGTGGATAAGAAAGTATATTGATCATCCCTAATTTTTAGTGTCACATTGGCGAAAGTGAAAGAAGGTCCAAAAAGCATAACATTTCAAATGGCCCCAAACTAGATTGGCACAACCCTTAGGAGGATGCAATGGGTGCTAATATTAAATAGAATTCCCTTATCAAGATGTGTACTCTAAACTATCTCTTAATGTTCCTTCCTTTGATTATTATATTATGGATTCATTTGATTAAGAGATTACCAAATTCATGTAAGTGAACACGAATGAGATATAAATGATGAATAAACTTGTACAAAAGCTAGAAACCACAATAATAAGACCTTAAACTAAATGATATATTTGATAAATATAAATAAATAAAAAACTCACCTTACAAGTTAATGTAGAGGAAAAACATAGACATGCAAAACTATTGTCAAGACTGCCAAAATTTGAAACTATTAAGGATTCAGGACATGCAAACTGATATTTCAAAAAAAAAAAATCTGGAGGCCTCTAGATAAGGATAAGCTAGAGGTAAATGATGAACTAGGTGAGGGATGAGGTCATCTCTCACCTACTCTACAAAAATTCCTAAGATCTAGAATTGAGTTTATAACCTATAACCCTAGATTTGCATTTTAAGTTATCTGGGTCCAAAACCTATAAATATATACATGAAAGAAATAAAAAGCTATTTTTTTTTTGTTGAGATGAGATTTTCTTGGTTAATCCCTAGTTTAGGATTCAACCATAAAATTATAAAGCATATATAATCAAGACAAATACAAATATTCATCTTGCTTGTCAAACCTTCATGGAGGGATTCAAATCCATTCTCCACAAAGATGTATTAATGCTTGTATGTAAGTGATGATGTGGGTTATATCCACAAATACCAAATCATAGATCCATTAATTAAGATATTCTCTTGAATTCTTAGATGATTGAACTCTTGAATGCTCCTTGAAAGCTTGCTTCAATGGGTGATGCCTTAGATGAATCTTGCCCTCACAATGGATTCTCAAGGATGATAATAAATTATTAATGGTAATGTTAAATAGATTACATTAAATTTTGATTTTCAAATAAGGAGAGGGGGCCTTCTTTTATAGATATTTTAGAACAAAAGCCAAGAATCGATGACTTGAGAAGGAAAGAAATATTTGAAAACCAAAAATTTCACAATCTGAGGAGAAATGCGTTAGATAATGGATAACCTCTTCACTTAATATAGGTTAGGGATGAGTTCATCTTTTACCTAAGGATTAGGAATGATCTTGGCATTACTCTAAGGAATTTTGACCTCAGGATGAGCACCAAGATCTCGAGGATGGAAATATAATGACCAAAAATGGAGTAGAAACTTGAGAACAAGAGAAATCATAGCATAAGTGCATTCATTGGCCTAAGAGATCATAAAATGGAGAGATAAAAGATATTTCAAATGAAATGCTCCCATTTTTACATATTAAAAATTTCAATGCATAAATAAAGATGCAAAAATAAAGGGAGAAACATAAAACCCCACAGATATAGATATAAAAGATGAACCTTGCCCACCAATTTAAGAGAAATAAGGAGAGGGACCTATTGTGTTTCGTTTAAAATAATTTTATATAATAATGAAGAGAATTCCCAATAGAGGTTAATAATTCAAAGTAAATTTATGAATATGTAAAATATCACATGTATAAGGAAGTTCCCCTTGTTCAACTATATCATGAATATATAAACAATAATATTCATAATCACTAAGTAAATGTGCATTTCTATAATGAAAATGACACAAAATTAGGATAGAATTTGTAGTACTAGGACTAATTTTAACCTAGGATTGTATATGATATTACCATAAACCTTCCCAACCAAATCTTGATAGTAATTGATAGGGGATATATATGGGGTATCGAAAGAGAGATGAAGAAGAGGTCTAGGTACAGGTACCATTTAATAATTATGAATAGGAACATAACCTAAGCTATTTTTATGTGTATATTGAGGAGGATCAATAGGAAATTTTGTGTCATGTTCATTAATACCAAGTCTCAAACCCTTATAACTATGTCGTATAGTAAGATTATAGTTTATGTTTAGGTAATTATAAGGGTAAATGGATAAAGATTATTTATCTTGAGATGCAGAATATGTAGTAAATGGGGGAATAGTAGAAGGAACATTGTCTTTAGCAGGATGAGGTTTATGTGCAAGAGGTGATGAAGGAGATGGCTCATATAGAAAGTGTCTCACATTTTGATCAGGAACAATACTTTGAATGTGTTGGAAGGTTGGAGAAGTACAAGATGATTGGTCATGAATATTTGGCTTAGAATTATGAGAATCACTACCAAAATCTCTTATGAAATCTAGAATGTGAATAAGAAAACCTCATGAGGTGGTAATGATAGTCTTGAAATATACCTTGTCAGAAAACCTTGTATTAGTCAATTTGTTCATAGCATATGCAAGAAAACCATGTAAGGACGTGAACATCATCAAATGAAATAAACTCTGATATATATCATAAGCATAACAAAGAGAGGAAATAATAAAAGTGACCATAGGAATAATTTCACACCAATCCATTTTAGAGAACTCCATGTTAGAGAATAAAGAATATATATAGTTACCAAAGACAAATAATAAATGTAATTATTTTTGCATTTTTTCCTTTATTATGATAAAAAAAGGTAAAAGAAAGAAAGATAGGATGCAATATAATACTAAATAGATCCAAATGAAAAAATTTAGTCATTTTTTTGTTTGATATCATGGAAATGAATGCAAGATCTAACTACCAAATCAAGAAATAAAATTTGACTACTCAATCAAATGGTATAAAGCATGAAAGTGTTATGCTCACAAAAATGTAATAGTAAAAATGGTAGGAACTCCACCATTACATTAGGAGATTAAAATGAAGAATCCTAGCCCACAAAGTAGGTTAAAGAAGAGAAACTAAAGAAGAAGGGGAAAAGCACAGGACCTCAACCTTGCAAGTTTGGATACCTCTTTGTATTGATCCTAAGTATGTAGATAAATACATGATAAAATGTGTTTGAATATAATCTAGGTAAAGAGAAGTAGGGAGTAGAGATAGAAATGCATTCATTGTTAATATGAATGAAGGAAAATTCTAAATGACTCATTTATCATTGATTGAAAGTATCTTCTGAGCCCTTAAAAATTTCCAAATATGAACTAGATTAGAATCTATTTTTCCAAAAGATAAAAAAAAATTGGGAGGTCAAGGATGACCTCAACCTTGACCTAAGGTCAAGGAAAACCTTTTTCGTGACCTAGAACAAAATTTCTATGAAGACTCCTAGATCTACACTCTAGCCTATCAAATCTACGATAGAATTATCACTGAAATTATAGGTTCAACAATGACCTTGACCTCAACCCTAAAGTATTAGAACTTGGAATTAAATTTTGATCTAGAAAGTGTTTCAAAAATAATCCTTGGATTTGTGCTTAAATTGTACTTGGAATCTATACATGCACACAATATAAAGGGGAAAATTGGTTGGTGGGGAGGGGCTTGCCTCAATAAAGCCTTAGTTGAGGGTTCAACCTTAAATTGAGATAAAAATTGATAAAAAATAATGATAAAATTTACTAAAATTAATGTGATAATGGGAAATATCATATCAATGTTAACACAATCATGTTTAATATGTGGTCAAGTATGTAAATGCACTATCCTAGACTCAACACAAAAACCAAAAGGAAATCATGTAATTAAAAACCTCATGTATGAATATTCTAGATAGAAATATTCTTTAATGATCAATGTTTGTGTGAAATTAAATCTCCTTATTGATGACCAAACTCTAGAATGAAGCTAGATCTAGAAGAGGAAATGCATGATGAAGGATATAGATCTTGAATTCTTGGATCAATAATGTCTTTCTTTCTTGAAAATCCTTGAATTGTCTTGCTCGATTCACTTGAATATGAAGAGCTTTACCTTAGAATAAATTTGTTATGAATGCAAAGAGATTTTAGTGGATATCCAAATAAAGAGAGGATGATCAGCCCAACCAAGCAAAAAAAAAAGAAATATTTGACTTTTGGCCCAAGATTTCATTGAGAAAATCACCTAGGTATGGGACAACCTCATCCCTTACCATTGGTAGGGAAGATCTCATCCTTAAGATGTGTTTTGGTTTCACAATGCACACCCCATTTTGAATAGAAATGGGGACCACCCACTTTATTTTTTGGCTTTTCGAACCCCTAGTTCAAGGTCTGAATCTTTTTCAAGCTTTTATCTAGTGTCTTAGTTCATGCCCAAGTCCTCATTCAAAGATCTGGACTCCAAAAATTGAGTCTTAGGAGGAGATTAGTCACCTTTAAAAATAAAAGGGTGTACCAACATACCTTATCAGGTGCGCTAGTGTGCCAAAATCTTTCAAAGTAAAGGAAAGATGCATTTTTGATGCGCAGATGCACAACAGTGCACTTATGCAGCACCCAAGGGACCTGGAGCCTATTTACTCCCACCCCACCTTTCCTTTCTTAACTTCATTTCATCTTCTCCAAGACTCTCATATGTAGCTCCACATCAAATTTGGTGTGCCTCCTTCATTTTCCCTTGCGCAAAACACAAACCAAGTTAAAAACCATAAATTGAAAAATGTAGGTACATTTCAGTGCACCTAAAACTCAATGCTCCCTTGCACATAAGTTAAATGTGTGGTGTGCACCTAGTGCAGCTGATAGGTGTGTTGCTGCATACCACAACATTAAAACTGTGCTATGGTAAAGGCACACCAAGCGCACCTATCAGGTGTGCTAGGTGTGCCATATTTGTGCATTCCAGATTTAAAAATGGCATTTTCTAATTTTTTGAGCAAATAGGGTTTTTGGGTTTCTTTGTGTCATCATTAGGGTATGATTTTCCACTCTTCGAACTAATATTCTCTTCTTTGTGCAGATAAAAAGGCGTCCTCAACTTTTTGGGGTCATAACTTTTGACCTAGAGCTTGAAATTCAAAACTGTTTACACCATTGGAAAGAGGAGCTAGAAATCTAATTTTAGTCCCTAAAATAGCGAGCCTTTGGCTACCCAATTTTAGGGACTGATGAAAGTTTCAACTTGAAATTTTGAGTAGAAGACCTTTGAAAAATCCAATTAAAAGGACCTAGAAAAACTTGTAAAAAAATATGAAAAAGATTCCAAACATTTGATCATTTTGGAGTATCCGGATCACTTTGTATCTGACCCAAAAGGATCAAACAGTTGGAGAGAAGAAAAGATCAAAGATATAGAGGTTAGACATATGAACTAGAATAGGTTCTTCATCTTATGCAACTATTAATGACAAGATTCAACATATTGCCTTGGGATTTTAGAAGCAAAAGGAGTTCAGGTATATAAAAAAATTTGGCTATAAAGAGGGTATAAGTCATCGAAGGGATCAAAGTACACAAAAGTGATATAAAATCCCACTTGAAAAAAATCCAAAAACTATTTTCAAAACTGATAATTTTGATTTTTTGGCAAATTGAGCACCTTGCACAAATTTCATCAAGGTGTGCAGGTGCATAGGTATGCAGGTGCATTGTTTTGAAAATGTGCTCCTTTTGAGGTGCATAGGTACGCAAGTGTGCAGGTACATAGGTGTGCAAGTGCACTGGTGTGCTATTTTGAAAATGTGCTCCTTTTGAGGTGAGCAGATGAGTTGGTGTGCTTTTTTAGAGGTGCACGAACAGTTAACTGCTAGTTCCAAAAATAGAGCTTTCCATGCATTAGAAATGCATTCTAATAGTAGTTTAACTCCGACAGACACCCAGTGAAGGATCAACTTCTATTTTTGACATTTCCAGACACTTCTACTTCAACTAAAGGTTTTCTTATTCCTTTCCTCTCATAAATTTTGTTGGCTCCTAATTTAACAATTTTGAAAATGACCAAGAAACTAGACCAATGCATCTAAGGCTAGAAAATTCCTATGACAGATATACTCGACTATAGTCAACTTTAAGGCATAACTCCTTCTTCACTTTAGGCTCTGAAAGACCTAGGCAGGTTAACCTTGAGGTTCTAATAGATGGTACTAGTGCAGTTAAAACATAAATCTAAACCTATTAATAGTAGATGCAACCCTTTATATCTCCTAATAACTCATGTAATAACACATATCTATAGTAGCTAAATGCGGATCTCTAAAATTCATAAGCTGAGTGAGGGTTAATTCCTTTCAGCCCACTACAAAACATGAAGAACTGAATTTATTTGATTGAAATAATTTGTGCAAATGACATTCATATCAACTTGCATCTGATTTACTGATCAGTGCCTTATCCATTGAAACATAGAGTCATTACCAACAAGATGACCTAACTTGATTGCTTTACAATTAAGTTTGTCAACTAAAATCCCCAAATCCCATTCTTACGAAATATCCCCTTCATACACCCAAAAACCCTATCATAACATTGAAGCATTTACCTAACTCCTTGAGTTAGAAGCAACAACAGATCTAATACACAACTCATCAAAGTTGTCTTAAATTGAATAAACCTTATTCACTCAATTACAAAGTTAATGGAATATGAAGAATTAGGAGATAGAATAAGAAAACCTAGATAATTCACGTAAATCCCCTTTTATATTCATCCTTGGAAAGACTGAATACATAAACTGGTAAAACTAAATGAATCTCTAGATAATTCACATGATCTAGCATCAATTCCCATTATCTCAGAGTAACAATACATGAAATGAACTCAAAATCTGCACAAGAGTGGATGTGTGGTCTTCACTACTAGAGCACAGCTCAATAGATAGGAAGCAAAACCATCAATAATCCTGGTTTCACAGTAGAACACTAGAACCCTGCTGGTTTCCCTAGAGAAAACTGCCAACCCTTATAATGAAAGAAAGAAAGAATGATATAGGATCAAGGAATTCTCGGATTTGATCTATGTCTAACATGTGTCCACTTGGAATTCAATCCCTTGCAATTGAATAACCTCTCTCTTCTTTCTACCCATCTGATCTGATATAGTTTTCATCATTATTTTGTAACTAATTTGTAAATATCTCTGTTCAAATGATGAAAACCATTCTATTTGCCAAAATATCTAAAAACATCTAGAAAGCTGATAAAAATTCCATTTAACTGACTTAGATGTGATAAAGTTCAACCCAAACTACATTTTCACTATATTTTACCCACAGTCAGGTCATTACCTTACTGGAAATCACAACTAAACTTCAATACCTAAATTTGATTGCAAGTTAGGAGTCTGGGAGATAACCTCCTATAGCTCAAATAGATTGCTTCCTATGCAAAAAAGAACTCCAGAATCAGAAAGTTTTTCTTCTCCTGATTCTGACGATATATGACATAACTATATTTTCTTACCATGAACCTCCATAAAGCCATTTTGAAAATCATCCCTCTGGCAGGGCTCTGTGACTTGCAACCTTTAAGATTTGAAGTTTTCAAAAATTTAAAATAATCTAGAGTATGAACTTTAGAAAAAGGCCCTTTTAAATTTAAAATATGAACTTGCATCCACTTTGAAAAAACAATTTTAAAATTATTTTATTTTTCCCTTATGTCTCCATCCGGGTTAGCCAAGCTTTCACCAACTACCACATGTTGCTTCCTGATTGGTTGATTCCTTCCATCGAGTTCTACGTGTCATGATATTGTTGGTCTACCTGTTGCATCTACCATGTCACCATCCACCCTGAGCCCACTACCATGTGGCATGCGCCCACAATTCTGCATTCCTTATCTCGTGAGCATCTTTGTAATGTAAGATTACACTGATCATAGGATTTGGACACGTGTCACAATCTGTTGCATCGATGTTGATCTACTCTTGTGGCACCACCTCATCACCAGCCAAGACTCGTGCCACATTTTGATCACCCACTTACCTGCATTATATAACCTCTGAGCACTTCCATCTTGCGGGAATGTGCCAACCCTCCAATGCAGACACGTGTCATCATCTAGAGCTCCATTGCCACATCAACGTGCCTGTATGTTTGTTTAAAAAAATTTCTTGGGAAACCTGCCAACTGTCCTTCATGTCTAGGTCAACCACGATGGCCCCATGTGCAAGCAGCCTTTCAAAAGGCTCTTGTCTTTGGACACAAGTCCATTTGTGCATTGTTGTATTTAAACTATGAAAAAGCCCTCCTAGGAGTAATGTAGGATATATGAACCTGAGTCAAATCTCTCTTTTGTTCTATGCCTCTGCCAAAATATTGATGGTGTCTTCAAACTTGGTCAGCTCCTCTTCACTCATACATGATTTTATTTTTCTTTAACTTCTCATGTTCAATAGCCTCGGATGTAAAACTTTCATTAGCCAGCTTCTTGAGCGTTGAGACCATAAGCTCTTCTACCCATTCTATATCATCTTCAAAAACATTTTTAAGACCAATACGAAATGTTGACTGAAGAAGTTCTCCTATGCTTTCCTTTGTTGCTCGCTGGATGTCTCCCTTTCTTGCTTGCATGAGCTCCTTTAATAGATCGTCATCTTATTGCCCATGCTGTGGGCCTAAATCCCTCTTTTTTATGTCGATCTCCACTCTTTGATGGTAATTTCCCAAATGCTACAAACACAAGGGCCTCTACAGGATTAGGGGTGTAAGCATGTGTAAGTCACATATGCTTATTGGGTATTTGGCCCTAATTAGGTGAAGCATGTGGAAAAAGAGAAATCCAAATCTTCCAAGGACTTTAGACAAAATCTTGTAGTAGGGAAGAAAAAGCAAGTTACTTTATGTTGACTACTCCTTGCACTTGGTGTGGATTTTTCATTTCCCCTGCTACAACTTGTTTTTTAAATGCATAGGCGGCTTGTTTAATAGGAATCCATCCAGCCCACTTCCTCTACCTACGTGAGGCTCCTTTCTCCTTGACAAAGCCATGAGCTATTCGTAATGAGCTGCCTCTTCTTCAAACATACCTCCTTGCTGTGAATGGTGCCCTTTTAACTATGTTTTTTCTCCATTTAGCTGCATAATTGAGATGCCAAACCTCAACTTTAGCGTCCTCTATAAAACTCTTCCCTGCGTGGCACCTCAATCTTCTTCCTTTGGTGCTTGTAGGTTTCAAACCGTACTCTCCCTTTGCCATAGGTTTTCCCTCCTATTTGTTGGAGTTGAGGAAAGCCAACTCCAAAGATGCCCAAGATCACCTGCATGGGAGACCTATCAAAGAGAAGCCATGAAGAGGAAGAGCATGGAGCAAGGGAAAAACCCTAAAAGGACATGAGAGACAATATGTGCAAACACAAGAAGAAAATGTATTTACAATATGCACAATGCCTTATGATATATATGAAAATACAATGAGGGAGTCTGCTTATAAAGAGCTCATGGAAGCTTGTAGAACAAGCTGGAAGGTGGTAGAAGATAAGATTGACAACAAGATGGGAACAAACTCCCGTGTTGTCAACAACTAACCACTACATGCATTAAATATAAAAGTATTAAATAAATGCATGACATAAGTAAGCTTAAGCAAACAGAATAAATAATTAACAATTAATTATTTACTCTAACACCCCCCCTTAAGTGCAACTTAGGGAAATGCCTTAAGCTCACAAAACTAAGATGAATGCATAATGGGTCCCGGCAATGAGGCCATTTTAGGTACCCAAGTACAATGCAAGAAGATGCAACCTCTATAAATGGGGAAAGAGAGAAAACCATGTGGGAAAAACCCTCCCCCAAAAGAAGAGGTAAGAACCTAGTGAAGAACTGAAGAAGTCTCCAACTAGGGAAATTGTCCCCTAAAACAGGAACAAGAAGTGATCATGCAAAAGCAGCATCACTGAAGCATAAAGAGTCACAAATCTGTCAAACTACTGATCTGAAGAACCTCCATGGAAGAAGAAGGCATGAACTGAGCATGTTTATATGGTAGATGATCCATCTCACCGAAATGCATAGGTAGCCAGCCACTGCAATCGCCTTGTACATAGGATCAACCACTGAATACATAGTTCACACTATCAAACCATCAAACCACAGATGCATTAGAACAATAGCATAACCCCCCCTTAATGCAGATGGGGTGTGATGACAGGCAACTGAGAAGGTGAGCCAAAATCTCCTGCAAACGAACCAAGAACGAGGAGAGAGGAAAAGAGGTACAGACACCTATAAAGACACGGTCAAATGGACTCTGCATGGGGCTAATGTCGTGGAAGGGACACTCACTTGACAAAGGGAGAATGCCTAAAATAGCAAACAATAATCCCCCCCATGGTGCTTTATGAAAATAGTGCAAGTACAACTGACTCAAAACGACATTCATGACTCCTGGAATGCAAAAGTGACACTTTATCTCAGTACAAAACAAAAAAGTGCTTCAAAATGATAGCTACAATGATCAAAACTCAAAAAAAAGCTGCAACAAAAGAAAGTACAGCTGAAAACAAAGCAAACCATGCCAAGAAAATGATCCTCGGGCCTAAAACACTCAAAATATCAACCATAGAGAAAAAATACCAAAACCATGATAGAAAGAGTAGAGGCCAAAAACTAAGGACAAGGACTACATGTCTGAAAAGGTGATAGAATCAGCTTTCCAAAAATATAAAGTTTTCAAAAAACAGGCATGGGACGCAAAAGATATGCTTGCCGGAGTTAAAAAAATAACTTCAAACTTCAACAAAAAAATAGGCAATAAAAAAGCATCAAAACATAAAAATACCTACACCAAAATCTCCATCTTGGAACTAGCTTTTCGGTGCTTCTTTCGAATTGGAAAAATACCTTCGTATGCAAAAGTTATGGCCAAAAAACCACAAGTAGGTCCAAAATGAAATCAGGAGAGGTGCAAGGCAGGTTGATGACACAGCGCTGATGTCATCAAGTCCCACGATTAAATTTGACGGCTAGACAGCCATTGCCGCAAAAAAGGTTTCCACGTGGCATGTACAGATGACGTGGTAGGGGCCACGTGGCAATGTTCCACGTGGTGCCCTTGCCACGTGTCAGGCGCGGAGATGCTTAGCAAATGCTGTTGTGGGGTTGACGAGTCAAAAAAGCTAACTGGACGTGGACCTGGTGGCGCTGACTGGGCTGCAAATATCTCGTTTACTAGACCCGGCGGAGGTGGCCGCAGGGGCAGCAAAAACAGAAGCAACGTCGGCGGAGGGTTGGGGAGCCGAGCGGCATGGGCGGCGCCTGAGTTGCCCGTGGGCTGTGCCAAGCCGCAAGGGCTCTGTAGCGGCACTGCCGATGGCAGCTGCCGACGAGCTACGCGGCGGTGGCCACTGGGTGGTGCGGCGGTGACTGCTCGGCGGTGCGCGTTTTATATTTTTTTTTTTTGAAATTTTTTTTTTCGCACTATGTCCGTACGATCCATATGGTAGACCCTAGAGGCTTCAAAAAATTCCCAAAAATGCCCTGTGTCCAAAATTGAAAAGCTTTATATTAATCCTAACTGCAAATGGCCTTTCGGATCCAATGGTGATGTCTGTTTGGGCCCAAAGTGCTCCAAAAAAATGCTGATCCTCCGATTTGAAGAAAAATTGCACAAACAAACTAGGGTTTGTGACTCCAAATCACAGCTTCAAAATTTCTTCAACGAAGCAGCAGCAGGAAGGCTCTGATACCATGTTGGAGTTGAGGAAAGCCAACTTCGAAGACGTCCAAGATCACCTGCATGCGAGACCTGTCAAAGAGAAGCCAT
This sequence comes from Cupressus sempervirens, assembly GCA_028749045.1. Taxonomy (NCBI): domain Eukaryota; kingdom Viridiplantae; phylum Streptophyta; class Pinopsida; order Cupressales; family Cupressaceae; genus Cupressus; species Cupressus sempervirens. Next base: position 285,338,486 of record CM053786.1, on the reverse strand, counting down.
GAAGAGGAAGAGCATGGAGCAAGGGAAAAACCCTAAACGGACATGAGAGACAATATGTGGAAACACAAGAAGAAAATGTATTTACAATATGCACAATGTCTTATGATATATATGAAAATACAATGAGGGAGCCCACTTATAAAGAGCTCATGGAAGCTTGTAGAACAAGCTGGAAGGTGGTAGAAGATAAGATTGACAACAAGAAGGGAACAAGCTCCCGTGTTGTCAACAACTAACCACTACATGCATTAAATATAAAAGTATTAAATAAATGCATGACCTAAGTAAGCTTAAGCAAATAGAATAAATAATTAACAATTAATTATTTACTCTAACACTATTTGCATGGGCCATCTCCTCCATATGTCATGGAGTGCTTCTTTATTTTTTTATGTGATTCTCATTATTACTTGATGTTCTCACTCTTAACGTGCCAATGGAGACTTCCTTGGACATGAGGACTCCCCTATTAGCGTTTCCTTAAAATTACTACATTACTCAATAAAAACTCAATTTGATTAATATTCCAGGGCATCCATTTGAGAGGAGAAGCTGGAAAACTGTCTTTGTTGAATTTTAGAGGTACCCCATGATGTGGATTCCTAGGAGATGAAGCCTCTCTAGCTACATAAATGTCTAAATCATCATCCTTATCCTTAACCTTTGAAGATACAAACTCCTCTAGGAGATTCATACAGAGATTCCATATCCATATATTTTTGTTGTCTAGCCCAGTTTCAAAGATTATTTTCAAAATTGAATTTAAAACAACTGATAGAATAGCAGGGTCATTCAATGAGCCATCAAGCTTATGTAAAACATAGTTCCATGTTTTCCAACATGAAAGTCCCATCGACACATCACATTTACTACTCATTACTCCAACTATGGGCTTCATGAGCAATTTTAAGTTTTTAAGAGGTGGGAGAACTTGGGATTGATTGGTTGTTTCTGATGCTGTTAGTTCAACTTTTAATGGTGATAAGGTCTTTCCTGGTGAAGCCTGGTTTACCATGTCTCGTTCTCTTTTATCAGCACTGACAAGTCTTTGATAAATTGGAGGAGCCCATATATGAGCTAAATCCTTCATCATGCTACTTGTTTGGCAACAAGTTTGATCACAGCCTAAAATGCTTCAAGATTTTGTGGATATAAAACCCATTGGATTTATCAAGTTCATGGATCATTGCTCTTATTATGGAATGGATGTGTGAGACTATGAAGCAACTTTCAAATTGTTGAATAGAGATGCACCACATAGCTAAATTGCAAATAGCTTTCATCTTGGTGGTTGTGATAACTTCTAGAAGAGATTGAAGAATGGAAAATACAAGGTCCTCCTTAAATTTTCCAAATACTTGTTGTTACTGTTAATTTGAGCATTACTATACGATCCATAATCTTATGATGTGATGAAGCTGCAACATTTCCATCCTCATATGTCTCTATAAGGAAACAATCACACATTTCAACAACCTTGCAAATACCACTTAAAACTATTCCACATTTGAAATAATCTGGATGCCATAACAACTTGGTGAAATTAGTCAGGCCCCAAGTGGCTCTGACTAAAAAAAATTCATTTTCGAACACCTGACTTCTCAAACTAGCCTATTGAACCCATCATACTGATTGGAACTAAGTTCGACCACTTATCAATCAATTGAAACTCTTTTTACAATTGATCTACAAACTGTCACTTTTGTGCCAGAGGGTCCTTTAACCGGCTTTAAAAACTAACCCAAACACCTGACTAGGCTCTAAAATATGACCCACTAATTCTTTGTTCTGCATTCTTACATCTTACCAAATCTTGTCTCATGAATAATTCTCAGCCAAAATATATTGACTATCAAAGGTGACCTCTCAAAACTGCCTGCAAGAAAACATGTTAGAAAGTAATAAAACTCGTTCGGATCTAGCTTAGAAAACTGGGTAAACAGACACTTGGGGGGACAAAAATTGGGGTGAGAGTATAAGTCTATGATTTGGGCTCATGAAAAATAACTAGGCACAAATGGCGAGCAGTCAAAGTGGGCTCCTCAAATTTTGCAGATTGAAACAATGGCAGAAAAGTGATTTTTGCAAATGGAATTGACCTGGAAAAGTGTGCAAATGGATTTTTCAAGATTTAAATATTGGCAAACTTGAAGTATTTTTAGAGTACAACACAGTGGTATAATCCATTCAACCTTAGTTATCACATACTTTGAGTTATGACATCATGAACAGGGGTTTCAACAAATCTGCACTTGCTGACACTAGTAAAAAGATAGAAATTACATTTGAAATCACATTTGAAAACTGATCAAATGGATTCAGCAAGACTTGAAAATTGAAACATAGCAAGTACCTGACCTCTAAAATGCAATGTAAAAGAAATTTTCACATTTTGGTCAACTGGGTCATAATTATAACAAGTCAAACAGGGTTTCCTAGAATTATGAAGAATGTGCATCAGCATGACAACAGCAAATGACCAACTTTCAGGGATTCAAAACCTAGTCAAACAGACTTGAAATGACTCAAAATCTGAAACATAGGCTCTCTAGTATGGACACTAGATACTCCCAAAGTGGCAAGTCATGAAACATTACTGGGTATGAGATATTCACATGCAAACACAGCCTCATGTCATTGTTTGACACTCAGGTGAAAATGCAGATTTGACAAATGCTCAAAATGAGACTTCATGAAATGACTCAGAATGGCAATTTAACCTCATGGAAAAAGTAGGCATACTGAATGCAAGGTGCTAGAAGCATTAAACACCTCACGGGCCTTAAAAGGACAGTCGAGTACACATGCATTTAAAAGCTTCTAAAGGGCTTGATTTCTCAATGGTACTCAAAATCAGGGCTACAATTTTGAGTGCCAACAAATTCTTTGTTCTATGACATGTAAAGGCTTATGCATCCAATTAATGAATATAAAATGGATGGAGCCCTACTAATCACCAATTAGATTGTTAGTTTGTATATAATTAGTTTGTTTTATTAATCTAAAAGCATATTATTGCATGAAGATATCTTTCACTCTCAACACAAATTGAGGAGACGATTTCTTATAAATATTCCGTTGTAATATGTAATCAGGACTGTTGTTATTTTATAATAATATATGCTTTTGGTGCTCGCATTTGGAGAGTAGTGATTCTTTCCTAAGTGTGTCATAATTTTGTGAATGTATGATCATGAAGTGTGATTGAGCCAAAAGTTTATTATGTTATTTCTGGTTGTGCGATCTTTTAGTTCCAGTGTTTGCTACGATTTTACAAATTTTGCTAACATATCTAGCTCAAGAAGAAATCACCAAATTGTTCCTGCATAACTCTTTGTCTCGCATGAGCGCACTTTTTGTGGCCTTGTGATTCGATGAAGAGTGAAATATCATACAGTTAATAAAGTTTCCCATCGATGATTGCATCAGTGGAATTAAGGAAGTGTTGCTCCTATTTTCATTGGTTACCTACCGATCTTTTCAAAGGCTTAACTCAGAAACGTGTTGTTTCTATAGCTTATGTCCTTTAGGATTTACTTTTCATGTTATTTCCTTAAATTCCTTGTCACCTTATCTTTTTTATTTGCTTTGCTAACCCCTGGTTAATTTAGGAATTCATATAGTTGCATGATTAGATTGAATTCATTTGAAAAATAGAAAATACCAAAAACATATCTCTTTTGTGGTTAATTTTGAAACAGCAAGAAAATTGGTCATCTTATCTGAAATTGGTTTGAACCAGCAAAGGCCTCCTTGTGAACATTCACATTTATCTTCAACTAAGTGAATTCCAGTAGGTCACAAGATCACTTGGAACCTTGGAGTTGATCCTTAGATTAGCTTTTTAAGAGATGAGTTTGAAAGGATTCCTGTTGTTAAGCATTGTGCAAAATGATAGCTCAACAAGATGGAGGTAAAAGGTCCTAGAAATGGGCTTTGGATCTAAGAAATATTGTAAATTTGAGGGAAAATAATGACATATACAAAGAAAATCATCATAAATGCATTTAAAGCATGACTTATGTGTTTGGAAAAAGAAATGGAAAGCCAAACATAGAAATTAGTGCTAACATAGAGTTTTGAGAAAGATTAGAGGAAGAAAGGGCCTTTATTTTATTAAATGAAAAAGGAGGTTGTAATGTACCAAACCACACTAAGGAGGGTTAAAAGGTATAACAAAGTAGGTGTACACTTTTTTAGATGATACAATACATAAAATTTAAATATATTAGAAAGAAATTTATATAAGCATTTAAACATCTACCTATACATAGGTACAAAATTTAAATATATGTAGCATTGAGGTCAAAATGGGTCACAAATGTTATAGGATATAGTAAATCTTTCTCCATTTCTTACAAAGTTAAAAGATCTCTTAGGCTATAATAAGGTGCCCTATAGTATCTCAAGAGGTGTTAGGATGTACTGAGGGGTCTTAAGGGACTTATGCCATAATAGGGACTAAGGTTTCTTATCTTATAATAGGTTATCCTAAGGAGTCTTGCATAGTAATAGGATCTAATAAGGGCTCTTATTTTATAATAGGTCATATTAAGGTGTATTGTGTCATAATAGGTCCTACTAATGCAATCGAGGATAGAATATCCCCAAAGGAGATGTCCAACCTTGCAGCAAGAATAGGCAACAACGTAAATTTTGAAACAAACAAATAAGAAATGAACATGTTTGGAAGCAATATCACTAGATTATCATCAAGTTGGCCAACAAGTGCAGATCTTACATCGATATTGTCAATATAAAAATTTAATAGATTCATAGTTGATTGTCCCTCAAATAAAACCACAAACAATTCAAAGTTATCCATGTTTCTTCTCGAATATGTTTAGCCTCCAAATCATGTAGCATACTTGCCACTTATTGTACTATCTAAAACTAGAACCACTTCCCTACATATATAAAATATTGCTAGCAACATATTGGCTTACCCAACCATTAATTTCCAAGATAATTTTTTTAATTAAAAATAGATAGATCAATACCCAAATCATAAGAAAATTCTCAAATGATTACAACATGGCATGCATTTAATGTCCCTACTTTAAATAAGATTTAATAATAAGTATATATATAAGATTAAACAGTATAATTATAATATAAAATAAATAATAATGTAATATATTATAACTATATTTATATGTTATTGATATATTAATAAAAATATGTAATACATTATATAATAACAATAAATTACTAATTTAAAATAATAAAATATAAATATAAATATATGAATAATATACAAAATAATAGTATATTAGTTAATCATGCATAAGTAAATAAGAATATAATCATACAATCTTATAACTAACTATATACGGAGTGGTAATACTTAATTCATAAAATATAATAGAATATTTAAATAAAAATATATTATTATAGTTATAATATAATAATTATTAATTTAATAGTTGTAAAGGAACGACCATTAGGGTTAATAGATATATAAAAGATGGAACCCTAAATCAACATAGGTATTATTCATCAAATAAAATTAATTTATAAGTAAGATCAAAATTTTAATTAGTCGAGCTAGAATTTTCAATGACAAAGAAAATGATAATCCTATTTGGCTCATAGAAAAGAGTAAACACCAATGGGAAATAATATCAGATGATGTTAAAGGCTACAATAATTTTGGGGAAGAATTAATCACCTTATGTGGTACTTTTAATTTAATTATTTGTAATGGTTTGGCTAGATGGACAAAATCAAGCAATTTCACTTGCAACACCTAGAATGGTGCAAGTGTGGTTGATTATGCATTATGCTCACACAACTTATACGAGAGAATTGAGGAAGTTTTTATTGGGGAACTCATATGGGAACTTATCATATCATAGACCATTGCACATAAAAAAAAATTTGGCAAAGAATGGGTAGCTTGAGGCAAAAGGCTAGTGTCCTCAACAACCTCCTTCATAGGGCAAAATTCTTTTGACTTCAAAAAATAGGTACATCTTTCGAACCACACTTGAGAGAATATATAAGGGTGAGGGCATGTATAAACATGATGTTAATAGCCATGTATTATCAAATCTCATTCACAAGGCTCTTTCCAAGTGTAAAAGATCAAAACAAATAAATTCTGAAACAAATTATTTTTTAGTAAATGCATGGTTTGATAAAGATTGCAAATTAGTCAGGAGATAGCTAAGAGAGTCTAACAAACAAGCCTTAACATTAAAGTGTACAAGAAGGTCCTAAATAATTTTTTAAAAAATTATGTTCACAAGGAGATAAGAGCTCATGTCTCTTGCTAAAAATAACCCCAAACTTTTTTGTAGAGAATTACAACCAAGAAAGAAAGAAGCTCAAAATATTATTACAGCCACTCAATGGTTTGAGTATGCTAAGAGACTTTATGAAAAAGAGGTTAAGGTGGACCTACCACCCTTAGTCAACAATAGGAAAGATCTTTTTAGTGTGCAAGAGGTAGAGATGAGTATTAAAAAGTTGGGTGTAGGTACAAAAAAAGACTTGGTTGAACTTCAAGCAGAGTATGTCAAGTGGGGCATGAAAACCTTTACACTACACATTACAAAAATCTTCAATAATATCAGCCAACACAGATTTCCTAGAGATTGGATGGTTATCCTTACTATAACCCATTTCAAAAGTAGTGAGGTTAATAATCCCTCCAACTACAAAACCATAATGACCAACCCCCTAGTTGCAAAACTTTTTGGTAGCATGCTAGAAAATAGAATCAAAAAATGGGCTAAGGAAAATCATAAATGTGCAAAAGGGAAAGCTAGTTTCAGGCCAAATCACTCAACCATTTATCATTGTATCACCTTTAGGCATATCATCAAAAAAATGTGGGAGAGAAAGGACAGGGTTTTTTGTTGGTTTATTGATTTTAAAAAGGCTTTTAACACTATCTCTGGGGACAAGCTTTGGCTCTATAGACACCTAAATCTGATTACATCATTTAAGTAATCCTACTTAGTTACCTCCTAATACATCATTTATTAAATATTTAATATTTAATTTATTTATTGCCATCCCCTAGTTAATTAATTCAATTAATTAACTATAGTCCAATTGATAAAATTAAATGACAATAAAAAGTCTAATTATCAATTAAATTCCTATTCTTCTATTAAATTAAATAATTGCACCATGTCTATCTAATTTAATTCCACATCCCATTTTAAATTAAACAAATCATTTTAAATCAAATCCCCAACCTCTAATTATTCCTAAATCCATATCATTAGCTAAATCTAACCCATTCACCCATGCTAACCTTGGTTAGCTAAATAATTAACCCACCTCATTAATGTCATCCACTTGCATCTCTCTAACATGTCACTTGCCTCCTAAATCTCCTCCTAAGATAAGCCTTATCCTTTCCCTAAACATGTGCACAACTTTAAGAAAAGGTTAAGAATTCCTAAGCCAAAGCAAAGTCAAACTCGCATCCCATCCCTCTTACATTCCTATCCAAATAAATTAAAGGCTCTTATAAACATTTAAATCCTTGTACATACCTCTTCCACACTCCATCTCCCTCATAACTCCTTTGACCATCCATTTTTCCTATCCTCTCACATCCAATATCCTTGTGACACTTTCAACAAGGCTATGGATTTGAGAAAGTACAATCCATGTGCTTCCCTCTCCTTGAATCTTATCCTTCCCTCATCCTTCATCCATTAGGTTGCATCTTGGCCCTCCATCCTCACATCCTTGGCCTATAAATGAACCCCTCTCCCTTCACAATTTAGAGTCAACTCTTATACAAACTTATCATTCTCTTTTGGACAGAAAATCACTAAATCATACCATTATAATACAGGAATCCATACTCACATCATACACCATGTTTCATCCCTTGAAGGCTCTCATCCATTAAAGGCTTGAAGCAAGAGTGAGCATACATATCTCTATCTTGGACACATCTACTCATCAAAAGAGGCTTGGAATGTTGAACCTATGGTTTGCATTCTCTTTTCCCTTGTTTCCTTTTGTCCATTCATAGGTGTTAACCTTATTATTTTGTTGAATGCTTTGTTTAACCATTGTATTTCATTGACACTAGCGATTTGTAGGTGATACGTTTTGGCAATCCTAGTGGGACCCTGCATATGGGCCATTCGTTCATCCATCTCTATTCATTTTAGTTACAAGTTAATGGTGTTTTTATTTCTTGGATGTGGTTGGGAATGGTTGTCATTGATTGTGCAAGTTTGGAGACGCACGTAGAAGGAAAAATCACACCTTTAAACACTCAAAAATATCTTGGCAGTTTTTCCTCTCTGTCTCAGTGTTTCTATTTCTCCTTTCTATGCATCTATGCATTATTTTAGTGCATTCATGACTATTTTCAATGCATTTGCACCACATTTGTGCATTCATCACACTTTTTAGCACTTTTTCACAAGATTTTTTGTAACTAGTGAATGCACACTCCCAAAACTTGTAGTTGCACAGTTACCTTTTCTCTATGCACATTCATTCTATATTCTGATGCATTTACCTTGTATACTATGATTAACATAGTCACTACCTTAAACCAAAGTTGAGATAAAACTCTAGGGCCAATTTGTGGAAACCTCATGTCAGACAAACCAAAACCCAAGTTTAAAAAGGTAAAACCTAAGCAACCAATAGTATATAGAGAGATATAAGATGAATGCAAGAAGCACAAACCCAATCCAAGACTTTCTAAACTAGGTATAATTGAGAAAGAAGGTATCTAGGTTTCCCTACCATCCAAGTAGGATCAAAAATTCAAAACATAACCTTAAGACATGGAGTCATTCAAAGCCTCATCAACCACACTAGCTATACCCACTTTAATTAGGTCCCTCTTCTTCCACACACACTTTGCACTTATCAGATCATAGATTTTTCCCTTAGGGTTGTCATATATTTTATTATCCCCCTTAAGCATTTTTAGATCCATCATCCTTAGATCATGCTTTAGAAACCTATCCCCATCCAAACCCTATCATAGATCAAAATCCTCCATCATCCTTAAGCATTTGGTGTCACTTTGTTAGAGTTGTCTATCCTACATCCTACATCCATTATACTATCATGATTATCCCTTTGACTAACCACTATCTAGGGTAGTCTATCTTTTCAACTTGTGTCCCTCGTCACCTTGAGGTAAAGTTTGGGCTCCACATTTTATCATCATTTGTCTTCTAAATGGTCATTATTCTATCCTAGAGTTGACATTATCATCATATCTTGAGCTTACACATAGGAAACATATCTTTTACTTTGAAACCATGTCACTAATCCTTTAGGTCCCTAGATATCATATCATTAGAAGAAAGATCCTCCATCATCATCCTTTGCATCTATCATACATCTCTACATCCTAAAAATCCTTACATTATAGTTATCACATCCTTAGAAAACTTAGCAAACATCCCCTTGCATATTTGCACCCATTGTCATACCATCTTGCATATCATGCTTAGGAGAATTATCATTTCATGTCACCTACCACATGTTTTAGCAAGAACAAAAGGAGGAAGAATGACATTGATCGTAGTCTTAGTGGTGGCTCAGCTAGCACGTAGCCAAACCCAATGGTATCCGTCTTGCATGTCATACTTAGGAGAATTATCATTTCATATCACCTACCACATGTTTTAGCAAGAACAAAAGGAGGAAGAATGACATTGATCCTAGTCTTAGCGGTGGCTCAGCTAGCACATAGCCAAACCCAATGGTATCTGTGATCACCCAGGACTCACCACCACAAAATCCAGTAGATTTGGGTCCCTCGCTAGAAGACATTGATATGTTTATGAATCAACCTAGGAATACAACCCTTGTTAGTGTCATCATAGATAAAAATGGAGAAACCATCATGGAAAATTTTTAGAGAGATAATGTTGGTGCATTTGGATTTGGGAGACCATCACCTTTAGACATATCAAATATCTATTATTTGGAAAAATCCTACCACCCATTGGTCCCTCTAATCCCAATGACCACTTTTCAATGCCTAGAAGAGGACATTAAATAGTGACACTAGAAATCATGGACCCAGATATACCCTCCGCCCAACTCGGTGCTCCCATCCCACAAAGTAACCAACCCACCATCACACAGTCATCAATTTGTGCAACACCTCAACAACCTACCATCACATAGCCCACATCTACAACCACTTCCATCACTACTATTGTTACCACTTCAAAACTTGTATCCATTCCATTCAACATTTTACGACCTTCCACCTCTCAAACTATTGCTTCCACCTCATACATACCTGCTAGTATTGCACCCAACACATTCCAGTAAAACACCCAATCAAAATTTCAATTCAATAAATGGATGCCACCAACATGGCCTACCACCCAACCTCTCATCACCCCTAGTCCATTTTTATTTATGCCAAACAGCACCACTTTATTCTCACTTAGTCCTTGGAGTTTTGGACAATCACAGGGGCTTACCACAAGCTTCCCAAATAGTAATTCATTCATGCCAATCTTTCAAGAACACCAATCACCACCACCACTAACCAATATATTACCATTCATACCAATTTCTTTTCTATGCCACCCTTAATGAGAAGCCAAATCGTACCATAAAAACAAAAACCAACAATGAGGATAGTTCCTTACATCAACTATTTCTCACCCCTCAACACCCAATTATGCTCTCAAGCAGGAGTGCAACCAACACACATTGGGGAGAATGTACAATCTCAAAACATAGCACTAGCATATCCACCACCACTCCTCTAGCACTAACCACCACAATAGTAGTATGTGCAAACACCCATGTAGAACCATCCTTCTAGACAATAATCCCACACCTATCCACCCTAGTAACAACCACAATATCAAAAAATCACCCAACAAGTATAGTAGTACATCCAACCACCACCCCAAAAATTGATAAATCTTATCCAAGCAGCAATTCAATCCACATTCCACCCATAACAATTGATGCAGAGCATCCTAAAAACCAACCAATAAATGGGATACATGATGGTCCCTTTAAAATCCATTAAATAAATTGCATTGTTAGAGACATATCATGAGGTAAAAAAAACATCTTTCAACACAAATATTTCAACCTTTCTCAATTTGCATATCCTAATTTCTATATCAGATTCCATTGTTCATAACTTTTGTTTCCAAAACTTTCTTTCCAAACCCTTAGAATTAATTCTCTAGAATTATTTTTTCTCAAACATATCCAAGTCTAAACCCAATTAAAAAAATTATAGGTTATGGTCTCTCTACCAAGACCCATTTTCTCTATCATAACCAAAAACAAAACTTCTAACCCTAAATAACAAATCCAATATCTTTCATAAAACAAAACCCAATGATCCCAAACCAATTCCATATTAAGAATTATCAAGTCTATTTTAAAATCTACATGTATTCCATTTATTCTTCCAATCCATAAATCATTACATGCATGCAAATCCATGTCTGCAACTCCATTGAAGATAATAAAAAACTAGTTTCCACTAAAAGATCCATAACTTCCTTAAATCTACATAAAAATGACTCAAACCAAACTTAAATGAAAATGGATTCACATTTATTTCTAACTAATCCATTTAGAGGTGATAACTCTTCCATATGTATTAGTATCAAGTGTTGCAACATGACTACTGGTAGGGAATCCGAAATCTGTAAATATTCACTTTCACCAAAATGCTCATAACTTATTAATTTCTCCACATAATCACTCCAAACTAGAACCAAAAGTAAGGATATTCATCATACTATAATAATTTATAGATTATTCATGGTTTCAATGTCTTATATGGCCATACAAGACATAGAACCAACACAAAAATTAAAAAACCAATCAAAATAGTGACTTACAATTACTCCAAATTTGTTTCAAATGTAAATGTTTTCTTCCATTATTTATTTGGTTCGACCATAAAACTATTTTTTAAAGTTTTTGTGGTTGGTTATAACTTCCAAACCATCTCCTAAAATTCTTTTAATCATTATGCAACTTTGACAACATTTATACACTTTATGCAATTTCACATTACAACTTTTGTATAAACCCAACATAGACCAAAATTATGACTCAAGCAAATTTTGATCTCTCACATTAAGATTCTTAACCTCTATTTCTCTTTTACTTTATGTACCTCTACACCATTCTCCCAACCTTGAAAATTTTCCAAGTCCCTTGCAAACATGGAATTAATAACCTACACGAAATTTAGACCAAAAATCTCCATCTTTACCTTTGCCTCTTCATGCATTTATCACCATTATCTTCATTTTTAAGGAAACGGGACTATCCTCAAAATCATATTCTCTAATACTCCTTTTAGTGGAGCATTAATGGCTACAACTCCATAGTACTTTATCAGTCATAGATCCACCTCTACCTTGCTACTTCAAAGTCACCATAAAAAACTCTCCCATATGCCTCACCTAGGAGTCCTATCCTTCCTTTTTTTTTCCTAGTCTTTTGGCATCCATTTGGACCTTGCCATGGCCCTGATAGAACTTTCATATCTATCTACACAATAAGAAAAAAAATATTTTTACAGCAAGATGGATGAGAACCTAGCTAGAACCAAAAACTCTATCAACAAATCAAAACCAAATCTTCAAGGTCCTGGTGTGGATTGCCTCCTTCAGCGCTCTACCTATATACTTAAGATCTTCAAGCTCTGATACCAATCTGATGTAGAGCCCCCTATATTTACCTCCAAGGAACCTTAGTTCAACACAAGAGCTTCACAATAGTCTGGTACACTCTCAAGGAACCAAGAACATCTCAAAGATTTCAATAGAGAACCTAACATTCAGGAAATTAAGATAACATCTCCATTCACACAATCTGATTTCTATAGCCGAGTAAATTATGCATAATTTTCAATCCTAAAATTTTTTTTACAAACCCTTTCATGGAATTTTGTATAATTAGATCTATCACTATTTCTCTTTTTCCTTCCTTAAGTTCATTATCTTTTTCAACTTCTTGACACTTTGAAAACTTAAATTATTCATGTCCTTCACCACTTGCAATTCACTGCTCTAGGATTTTAAGAAGTGCCTCCAACTTCTTTGTATTCTCCTTTACTTATTTTCCCAATATTTTAATCTCCTCTTGTCTTTTCTTTTTTTCTTCCTTCTTCTTCTTTTGTGAATCCATACCCTAAAAATTACCATGCATCAATTTCATAAATAAGTCCATTTTCAAGCAAGTCTTTTTTACCTTTCTTCCACTTGTCTTTGATACCTCTCCTTAGGACTTTCTCCTATTTTCTCTCTTGGCCTAGTCTCTCACTATCCAGGTTCTCTCTTTAACCTATAAAAGACAAAAACACAACCACAAAATACCTTTTTGCCCAGACCTTTTAGGATCTAATACCACTTGGTGCAGAGATCCTCAGCAAAAGTGTGAATGAGTTCAACACTCAATCCTTCAAGGAAACCTTGTGCCTTCTATAGGGTCTCTAAGATTCCCTTTTCCCATACTCCAAACTTCTATAACTACTCCTTTGAACTTCTCCCTAAACTTCACAACGTGATTCTAAAAGCCAACCTTGGATCCTAGGGCACAAACTTGGAAATGGTCACTACCCATCTCCCTGACTCCAACCAAGACTTAGAACACTTCAAGGGATACACAAGGACCAAGTTTCTACTATAGTTTGGATTCCCCAACTATAAAAATTATCAAATGCACTAAGAGGCTTAATTACTCCTAGTAGTACTTTTATGGATTTTAGGATAACAACTTGGAAATTTTCTAAAGAACTTGGCAAAAAATTACAATTTCAAATACCCTTTTGTGACTTCTATCTATCCTCCAACTTTTAATTCTCTAACCTACTTCATCACCCCTAAACTCAAACAGGTTTCTCAAGCCCAATTAGCTAATAGAGGCTTGGAACACCTGACAAATAGAAAGAATGGGTTCCTAGGCACAAAAATTGATTTGGCAGATGTTCCTCTGACTTATCTCAACATGAAACAATCATCCCCTAAGTTTTAGGCTTCTATCTTTTTGTTTACCCTACAAACCCTCACCAAATTGGTTGAATGCATGTGAAATCATAGGACCTTCATATCTTCTAATACAAATATGTAACTTAGGAATCTATTAGTACATGTCCTAACCTTGTAAAATCCAAGAAGTCATTGAATTCCAACCATGGAGTTACAAGTTAGGACCAAAAATCCATTAAGCTTTGTATATAAAAATAAAATATATTTGGATTTAGGAATCTTACCCTAATATATCAACTTATAAACTTATTACCAATTCCCTCTTTACCTATGGGTTCTCTTTGTTACCTTATCCTTTATCATCAATGTTGGCTTAACTCTCCATTTTGTGTGCATTTAGCAAAGGCTATGCATGGTACTATACACTACGGTTTTGGTTTAAGGGTTGATGGGTTTCAATAAAACCACACCCTCCCAATGTTTGCAATGTTTGATTGATTTCAACATAACCGCTCTTCCTCTTAATGTCAATGTGGTGGAATATGATTTGAAGGTTCTTATCTCCCCGTTTGAATGTGCTTTAGCCACGTGATTCTGTGGTGTTGATCCTTATACTCTCCTCATTACATGCCTATATGGTATTCAATGTCATTGTCTTTTTCTCTCTTCTTCCCTTTTTATCTTCAGTCCACACTCACTCATGTTAATGTGAACTTGGTGATGCTCCATAGCTTAATTGATAATTGTTTGCAATCTTCGTTATCCACAGCTTCCGCTACACATTTTTTGTATTGATATTGATGTGAAATCCCCTGAAAATAATCTCTATTCTATCTTTAACTCCACATAAATATTGCTATATCTATCTTGAATGGACATGCCCTTCGATTATGCTCTATTGGTAGGTGGGTTTATGCATTATTAATTATATTTGTTAGTGTATAGATTTATGTAATGATTTAAGTTACTATGTATTTTTTTATTTGATTTATATTTAAATATCTATAATATATATAGACATTAATCTATATTACTTAATAATGTTGATAATTATTATTATTATGAATAATATAAATTTATATTATTATTAAATAGAATAAATAGATTATAAATATTTATCTTTTGTGAATAATCGATAATAGTATATATTTTAATCATCTAATGAACTATTATTATATAATTTTATTTAGTTATAATTGTAGGATTCCATTTTAGGAGGGGTCATGACAGTCTCCCCTTCTCAAAATTGCTTGTCCTCAAGCAATATCATTCATACACGAGCTCCCTTATAGACATGAAATGTATTTGCATACAAAAGGCCTTGAAGATTTATGAGATATATATCTTTTAATGAATGAAAACATGAAGTAGACATGATGTAGACATATGAAGAAACAAAGCATACACTATGCAGACACATCATACATTCTTTATTTATTCTCTATAATTTATTTCTCATAGTGATGTAGAGTAAAGAGAGTGATTTACAAAATATACTTCCCTAGTACACTTTTTGATCATGGATCCTGTACCCACAAATAATTATTAGCATGTACATGGATATAATAGCTCCAAAGAAAAGTTGAGTCATGATAAATTAGTTCTAAACCAATATCCTACCAAGCCCAAGAGCAGAACTTTGGCCCCCTTGGCCTTAATGGAAGGCATCAGTCATCCAACGAGGTGGTCTACTTGGCAGATTCTTAATTGAATTAAGTTGACATGATGTCAATGTTTCTTAACTTGGCCAATCTAAGCCCAAGAGAGAAAAAATTTCCCTCTTAGCCCTAATGGAAATATTCTACTGTTCCATCAATGTGGTCTACTTAGATGTCCATCTTAACATTCTTTTCCCAATCTAAGCTCAAGAGTGAAACTTTGGCCCTCTTGGCCTTGACGGCAACACTTTGGCATCCATCAAGGTGATCTACTTAGATGGAAATATTTTTCTTCTTAAATGTCCTACCTAAGCCCAAGAGTGAAACTTTGGCCCTCTTGGCCTTGATGGCAACACTTGACATCCATCAAGGTGGTCTACTTAGGAGGTAATTTGATTCACTAATTATTATAATCCTCTTTATTATTATTATTATTATTATTATTATTATTATTATACACACACACACACACACACACACACACACACACACATATATATTTAAACTTTATCTTTTTTCTTATTGTATCACCACTAGAATTGTAGCTCATCTAGTTCTTGTCGATCCTTTGCATCTTCATTACTCTCTTGATTATATTTAGTTCTCTTTTTCATCTTTTCCTTTTCTCCGTTATCAAGTGTAGCATCCATTCTTTGAACTTGGCTTCTTTTTCCACATATATGTCCTGGTTCCCAACTTTCCTTACAGTAAAAGCATTTTTTTTTTCTTTTGAGTTCATCATGATAGCTTTTGAGATCTCTTCTACATTTATGGCCATGTTCCCATGGTTCCTTGCAATGGTAACATAATTCATTTTTTTGGGATTCCTTGGAGTGATTTCTTTCTTTTTCACAATGACTGAAACGTGTGCTCAATGCATGGCTCTTGGACCTATCCTTTGTTGGGTGCATATCAAATTTTAATGCCTTTTGGATTGCATCTTCTAAATTTTTTGGTTCATGTGCTCCCACTATGCTCTTGATTGATTCCTTCAACCCATCTGTAAATAAATAAGTGAGTCTCTTTTGTGATATTATAGGTGCCATGGTTGATAACCTTTCAAATTCTCTAGAAAATTCCATCACTGATCCTTCTTGTCTAAGTTGGGTTAATCTTTTGAAGTACCATTCTAAGTCTATTCGATCAAATCACTTTATGAGTTGTTGAGTGAATTTATCATAACTCTCAATTATGTCCCTCGTCGCTAAGGCCATGTTGCCACCAATCTTGTGCTACTCCTCTTAAATGAATGATATAAAATTGGATAGCACCTTTTTCTATCATAGGATTTAAGGAGATATATGTATCCAACATGTGTACCCATGAGTGTGTTTTCATTCTTCCTAATCCATCAAATTTTAGAAGACTCGCTTTATTTATCTCTTCTCATAGTCCCTTCTCTTGGTCTATCTATCTCTTTCTATTAGATAGTGACTTCAGTTGAGCATCACAATAATCTTTAAATGGTATTTCCCTTCTAAGTTCAGGATCAATTTTAGAGTACTCATTAATAATGTCATTTATATTATTACTTCATTTAATCTATCCTCGTCTTCTTGTTCTTCTCCAGGTAGAAAAGGGGGTCTTGTGGGTCTATGTTGTGATTATGGTGTATTCAACTAATTATTATCATTTTTTAGAGTGGTGAGAATTTATGTCCTTCCATTTTTGTTTATATTACAGATAACTTCTAGGAGAAATCAATTTGTTGCACTTTGCTTGGTTATAGCTAGAGCATTTCTTTCAGTTTGTTCCATGAGTGCTTAAGTAGTTCGATTTGTTTTTTCCATGAAAGCTTTCAATTCATTGCTTATTTAGTTGTTCATGTTGGTGGAATGTTTCCTTCCTTCCCTTTCTAACGCTCTTTGAACTCTTTGGTGTTTTTGCATTAACTACCTTCCACAAGCTGGCAATAAAGATGCTTTGATACCACTTGTAATGTCCCATCTTGAAAATACTTCAATTCGTTCTAGTATCAATCTAAGGTCTTCTGAATAACTTCAATTATTTTCTCTACACTTGGAGATATATATATATCTTATCCTCTTTATGAATGTACTTCAAATGGCTTTTAATTTCCAATTTAAGGTCTTTGTGAATATAAGGCTTTTGTATTTATCCTCAAGGGATTCCAATCTGTTGAATAATAAACACATATATCTGTGTGTGTGTGTGTGTGTGTGTGTGTGTGTGTGTGTGTGTGTGTGTGTGTGTGTGTGTGAGAGAGAGAGAGAGAGATGATAGCTTGTTGGAAATACAAGAGTAACTCAGAGAGGGGGTGAATCAGTTACTACTAAAATAAATCTCAAAACCCTTAGATGTCAACAATAAAATTTATACTGAGAAAACTATTTGTTGTTGATGCTCGGTAAAAAAACAAAAATTGTTGTAACTCGATAAATGCAGAGTGAATTACTTTTAGCAAATCTTAAATTATTATTAGTAATTAACTTGCAAGCATGAGAGAAATAACATGAACACATGAGACACCAGGATTTAACGTGGAAACCCAATTTGAGAAAAACCACCAATGTAACTAGTTACTATTTTTCACTCTTTTGAAGTGAGTCCTATTAGGAGCCAACCCTATTAAAGGTTACAAAACACACTGTTAGGTGTGACCCTGATAGAGGATTTAATCACCCTGCTAGGAGTGGCCTTGCTAGAGGTCTTAAAATAATTAAATGGAATTGCCACCTTGTTAGAGGATTTACAATTGGCTGTTAAACCAACTTAGTTAAGAGATTTTAGATCACTACTACAATGCTTAGAGAGCAACAATGAAATGACCTAATTGTGATGCAACTGAATTGCTGAATCTAGATCTCTTTTATGCTTAAACTTGATCCTTCGTAATCGAATATTACTTTTCTGATCCACAAGGATACTTGCTTATCTTTCAAGTTCACTCCCTCTCTTTTCTTTTCAATTCAATCAACACACTTGCACACACACTAGAAATCTCAACTTGACCTTTTATTTATACTTTCCAAATTGTCAAGTCAGCCCAAATTCAAATTACAATAACCAATATTCATCATCATAGTCAGCTAGAATCAATACATAAAGTAATTAAGCTTCATATGCCAAAACAAGAAAAATCCTTCGCAAGCTGACCCTACTCGGTAGAAACTAACTTTGGAACGATTTCCTGTGTTAACTAATAGAAGCTTGATTAACACTACAAGCTTGTAGAAATCCTTTGGAAACCAATTGAATTTAGTGAATACTAACTCTAACCAACTTTCCCTTCATTGACCAAGTGAGCTCAGTTAACACTCTTCTTTAGTACACTAACCTTTGATGCTTGAGTGAACTCAATAAACACTACTTTCTGAACTTGGCAAACATAGACACACTTGGTAGACAAGGAAAACTATATGCACTGCCTGAGAGAGCTCAACAAGCACTAACTAAAATTTGATATGACATTTGTGTAACATCAAAGACAACACACAATTAATCAATTGTCTCCAACAATCTCCCTCTTTGGCATTGATGGCAACACAACATGTCATAGCACAATGAAATTTCAAAGAAAGCATAAAGTAAGGAACATATCCTTACTTTCATTCTAATTCTCATCCATGAGAATTCTCTCTGTCAGTGTGTAACTTCTCCCTCTTACTACAAACTTCTCCATCTTAGAGAAATTTCTTATGAGATATGACAATAAACTTCTCCCTCTTTGACAACAGATGCCAAAGATAACACATGCCAAATTTGTATCAGTGTACCTTGAGTAATGATTCATATGCAATATTCTATTGCCAACTCTGCATCAACTGATCTTCAGTATGGTCTAGTTAATGCATCACTAAACTTTATTTAGTGAGCTTCAGATAGGGGAACGACCCCTAGCTTACCTCTTAGATACAAGAATGCATCCTTAGGTAATGGCTTGGTGAATATGTCTACAATATGTTCTTTTGTATGGACATATTCCAATCTGATTTCTTTGTCCAACACTAGTTCTCTAACAAAGTAATATTTTATAGAAATGTGCTTTTTTTTGAAATGCATCATTGGGTTCTTTGATATGTTAATTGCACTAGTGTTATCACAATACATTACTACTGGCTCTTTGATTTCAACATTCATTCCTTCTTGTAATTGTTTGAATCAAACAATGTTAGAATAATTTACTATTTTTGCCACATATTGTGCTTCTACTATGGATTGGGATGTACAATTTTGCTTCTTGCTTGTCCAAGATACTAGCCTTTTACTAAGAAAAAAAGCTCCACCACTAGTACTTTTTCTATTGTTAAGATTTATTTCCCAATTAGCATCAATAAATACCTTTAGGTCTAGGTTTCCTCCAAGTTTGTACCATAAACCATAATCTTCAGTACCTTTCTGATATCTCAAGATTCTTTTGATTGCCATCATGTGATTTTCTCTAGGTTTAGCTGAGAATCTTGCCACTATCCCAATTTCTAAGGCAATATTAGGGCTTGTGTGAACTACATATTATAATTTTCCAATCATTGATTTGTATAAGGTATGATCTACTTCTTTGGAGTCATCATCTTTGGTAAGCTTGATTCCAGTACACATTGGAGTACCAATTGGTTTTGAATCTTTCATTTCAAACTTCTTAAGTATCTCTTTTATATATTTAGATTAAGTGATATAGATACCATTTTTTCTTTGTTGTATCTGCAATCCAACAAAGAATTTTATTTCACAAAACATGGACATCTCAAACTCTTTGTTCATTTATTTTGAAAATGCTTTGTATAGGTCATCATTTCCTATAAATAGAGTATCATCCACAAATATCTCTGCCAACATACTTTTTTTATCTTGTCCTTCCTTGATGTACAAGCTACTATTATCATTTGTTCTCTAAAAACCAATTTGTATCAAGTAGTTATGTAGTCTTTCATACCAAGCTCTAGGAGCTTGTTTGAGACCATACAATGCTTTGTGTAATTTATAGACCATGTTTATTTTGTCAGGATTAAAAAAACCTTCTGGCTGTTCAAGTAGATTTCTTCATCAAGAATTCCATTTAGGAATGCAGATTTAACATCCATCTGATATAATTTGAATCCTCTATGAGCTGCATATGCAAGTAGGGTCCTAACACCTTCTAATCTTGCAAAAGGATCAAAATTCTCACTGTAATCAATTCCTTCTTCTTGAGAATATCCTTTACACACTAATCTAGCTTTATTTCTTGATATTTTTCCATCTTCATTCAGCTTATTTCTAAATATCCATTGTGTTCCAATCACATTTTATCTTTAGGCCTAGGAACAAGAGTTCAAGTTTTGTTCTTTTCTATATGTTTTGTTTCTTCATTCATTTCCTCAATCCAACTTTCATTTTCTAGAGCATCCTTGATACTTCTAGGTTCAAAATCAGCAAGTAAACATGTGCCTTTTAATTTGCTTCTTGTCATAGTACCTTCTGAGTTATCTCTAATAATCTAATTAAGTGCATCATGCCTTCTAACATACTTGGCCAATACAAGTTCTTTTCCTTTTGAATGAATTATATTGTCTTCATTTTGAATTTCAACTTCCAGCCCAAGACGTTCAAACTTAGTAGACATTGATTTAGTTGCTTCAAAATGTGACTCAAGTCCCTGTGACTCGGTTTGAACTTCTTGCAACTTGGTAATTGTGGAAGACTCAGGAGATGAAGTCTCCTTATTAGCTATCGATGTATCAAGTTCAAAGTAAAAAATTCTTGTGTAATCTTCTGGTTACTTTTTGCTTTCTTCTTCAGTCTTTTCTGCAAACTCATCAATTCTCACATGTGCACTTTCTATGATTTTATGAGTAGAAAAATTTAAACATTTATATGCCTTACTTCTGAAAGAATATCCTAAGAATATACCTTCATCACCTTTCACATCAAATTTGTCTTTTCTAGACTCTTTCAAGATATAACATTTACTGCTAAATACTTTCAAATAACTTACATTGGGTTTGTAGCTATACCATAATTCATAGGGAGTTGTATCTGAGTCCTTTTTCAATTGTACTCAGTTCAAAGTATGAACTGTGGTGTTAATGGCTTCCTTCTAGTATTTGATAGCAACATTCTTTTCAATTATTACAGTCCTTGCATAATCCATGATGGATCTATTTCTTCTTTCAGCTATTTCATTCTAATCAGGAGTGTTAGGGGTTGATACTTGCCTTTTGATTCCTCTTTCAATGAAGAAATTATTGAATTCATTGGAGATGAATTCACTGCCTCTATCTGATCTTAAGCATTTCAATATTTTTCCTAATTTTTTTTCTACTCTTGACTTGTACCATTTGAATTTCTCAAATGCTTCTAACTTTTCTCTAAGATACATAACAGTCATCATTCTAGAGTAGTCATCAACAAAAAGAATAAAGAATTTTTTTCCACTATAACTTTCTACACCAATAGGTCCACATAAGTCAGTATGCACAATTTCCAAGACATCTTCAAATTGATAGTTTTTTCTCTTAAAACTAGTCTTTCCCATTTTGCCAATATAAAAATTTTTGCATAAACCAACATCTGGTTTCTTCATACTAGGGATACCTCTTACTTTTCTAAATTTTCTTATCTTGAACATATTATAAAAGTTTACATGACATAATCTTCTATTCCATAACCAACTTTCTTCCATTTGAGCAATAAGACATGAGCAATCACCAAGAGCAAGATAAAATAGGTTACCTCTTGTTTGTTTGCTCGATCCAATCAGATTCCCTTTGTTATCTAGCAGTTTTTCCTTGCCATGCATGAATTCTACCTTGAATCCAATGTTGATTAGTTGTGCCACACTCAGTAGATTATGTTTTAGTCCTTTAACCCAATAGGCATTGTTACATACAAGTTCTTTGGTTAATGAGATTTAGCCTTTCCCTTTTATGCAACAAGGTTCATTGTTTCCAAACCTTACACAACCTCCATCATGGTGTTCAAAGTGTTCAAATTTTGTTTTTTCTCTTGTCATATGATGTGAACATCCATTATCTATGATCCATGTGTCATTTTTACTAACATGAGAGATAAGTGTCATCTTATCTTCTTCTTCATTAGACTCATGTTTTACACCAATGTACAATATTTCATCTTCACTGTTATCAAAATCTTTAGCAATAAAACAAGTCTTCTTACCTTTGTCTTTGAAGGATTTGTGACTTTTGGATTCCTTCTTGTCTTTGTACTTGTGGCTTTTCTTCCCATCCTTTCTTTCTCTATTTGGACACTTGGCAGAAATATGATCAATTTCTTCTCATGAAGAATAGATTAAAGGAACTTTACCTTTGTACTTTCCTCTACCTCTAGAATATTTCTTTGCAAGTAAAGCTTCAACAACTTCATGATCACTATGAGAACTTTCCTCTCTTTCCTCTTCTTATATTTTTAAAATAAATGCTTTGACCTGGAGCTATGAACAAATGAGACCACAAATGGGGGACCTCATCCCCATTAGATTTGAACCTTGATGGCAAGGATAACAACTCAACAACTTAACCATCACAACATGCCACTATTGGCTACTCTCTTTTCTCTTCACTTTCTAACTGATTTTCCTTTGTTTTCTTGCCTTTTTCTTTGAGTGAAAGTTTAGCTTCAAATGTAGACTCAACATTTTTGGAATCTGGAACATAATTGTCAAAGTTATCTAGCTCAAAAGCTATCAATCTTCCTACTAGGGTATCTAATCCTAGCTTGCTATTTGAATCATATCTCTTTTCTTGAATAGTAGATACTCTAATTGGATAGATAGGAATAAATATTTTGATAACTTTACTTACAATAGTTTCTTCCTTGATTTCTCCTCCAGAAGCTCTGATTGCACTAACACTAGCTTTGATTCTTTCCACATATTTGGCAACATTTTTATCTTCACTCATTCTCATCTGATCAAACTATCCTCTAAGGCTTTCTTCTTTGGCTCTCTTTACATTGCCATCACCACCATAGATATCCTTTAGCTTGTTCCATATATCAAAAGAAGTTTTACAGTCTTTGATCTCATCAAATTCATCATAGGTAAGAGCAGATGCAATATCAATCATCATGATGTCATGGTTCTTTTTCTCAGCAAGATCTCCAACAGATAATGTGCCAGTAGGATTTTTGTATTCTTCATCAAGGTATTTGTAGCCTAAATCACTAATGGTGGCCAGATGAAGCCTCATGAGTCATTTCCATGCTGAAAAGTGGTCTTTATTTAGCTTTGAAATCTCTCTCTTGTAAGACATCTTGATCTTTTGCTTAGGTCATTGAAACCTTTTCTGCAAGCACCAAAAGCTTTGATACCAATTGTTGGAAATACAGAAGGAGTAACTAAGAGGGGGGGTGAATCAATTACTACTAAAATAAATTACAGATCCCTTAGATGTCAACAATAAAATTTAGACTCAGAAAATTGGTTGTTGTTGATGCTTGGTAAACAAACAAAAATTGTTGGAACTTAGTAAATGCAGAGTGAATTACTTTTAGAAGATCTTAAATTATTATTTGTAATTAACTTACAAGCATGAGATAAATAACATGAACGCATGAGACACCAAGATTTAACATGGAAACCCAATTTGGGAAAAATTACTAATGTAACTAGTTACTATTTTTCACTCTTCTAAAGTGAGCCCTATTAGGAGCCAACCCTGTTAAAGGTTACAAAACACACTGTTAGGTGTGATCCTATTAGAGGATTTAATTACCCTACTAGGAGTGGCCTTGCTAGAGGTCTTAAAACAATTAAATGGAATTGTCACCTTGTTAGAGGATTTACAACTGGCTGTTAAACCAACTCAGTTAAGAGATGTTAGATTGCCGCTACAATGGTTAGAGAGTAACAATGAAATGACTTGATTGTGATGCAACTAAATTGTTGAATCTAGATCCCTTTTCTACTTAAACTTTTTCCTTCCTGATTGAATATTACTTTTTTTCTCCACAAGGATACCTATTTATCCTTCAAGTTTGCTCCCTCTCTTTTCTTTTCAATTAAATCAAGACACTTGCACACACACTAGAAATCTTAACTTTGTTAGAATCTGAAAAGATTAATAACCCAGAAAACTAGTGCAAAGAGTAAATATCTAAGCTATGAATGCAAATGATACAAAATCAAAATAGCATCATAGAGTTAGTCTCCAAGAGAGTAATGCAAATGCTGGAAGCAAAATAGCATTAAGAGGATGCAAAAACAAGAGATGCAAATACAAGCCAAGTAGCATGCTTATATAGGCTAGGAAGAGGAAGGAGGTGGCAACACCAACCAATGAGGAGCAACCATCTATTGGACTAAAGATAGCAAAGTATCTTCCCAAGATAGCTAATGAATGCTCACATGTAGGAAGGTGACACCTCACAACCATTCACCTAATAAGACATGCTTTATTAACCTAAGCAAGATTATTAAAAGTGTAGGAAAAATCTATCAAAATAGGAAAAATAAAAAAACTACACTAACACCCCCCCATAAGCGAAGCTTAGGTGGATGTAGAAATGGGTCTCGGCAAGTCAAGCCTGATGAGGTACCCATGTACATAAAATTCCCCCAAAAGAGAGAGAAAAGAGACTCCCCAAAGAAAATTAGGACTCCAAGTGAGAGGAAGAGGCCTCCCCAAAAGATGAAGCATCCCGCACCTCCAGCAAAGCTTGCAAATTTTTTTCGGTTGATCCACCTACATCGAACAAGTTTTCTTCTCTTAGGAAAAGGGACAAGATCCCAAGTGTGGTTCCTCATCAAGGAACTATACTCTTCCTGCATAGTTGTATCCCACTCAGAAATACCAGAAGCCTCATGAAAGGACTGTGGATTTGAGGTAGTAGAAATGAAGATATGTAGAGCATCTTGGAATTGTAAACGAGTCTGCTTGGTGTCTGATGGATCCCCAACCCAATCACCTGCAAACTGCAAGGTCTGTCTAGCCCAAAGTGGACCAAAAGATGGAGAATCTAGAGGAGAATCATCAACCTGTGAATGATGACTAGGAGAGGAAGGAGGTGAGTCCTCTGAATCACTCTCTGCATCAAAAGTGGAGGTAGAAGATTGCTCAAGTGAATCTGACCCATCAGAAGATCTATCATGTATTCCAAGTGACTCCAATGTCAAAGTAGAAGGCAACCCTGTGACCATGCTCTGCTGGTTAAGCTAATGCAAGTAGTGAAAGTTAAGATGGCCAAACTGCTCATGCCATAATCTGCTCACATCATTAAAGTGAGTGAGCAAAATAGTCAAAGGAGGTGTAGACACTAAAAAATTGTCCTGAATGACTATATTAATTTAATTAATACTAGTCACATTCCTCTACTTATTTAATTAATTATTTTAATTAAATAGGTTCATTTTTGCCTAAGTATTTAAATTTAATTTAAATACTCCTAGCTCTAATGTGTTAATTTAAAATAACACATGATTCTCCACATATTCTTTTTTTTAAATAAATTTTATTTATTTAAAATCCTCCATATTCCCATTAATTCTTCTAGACCTTGATTAAATTAAATTTCATTTAATTTAATCTTTATTCAAACTGCCTAGAAGTATGTGCATTCATATGAGTTGTCATCACATCTTTTAAGCACATGTTGTCTACACCATAGGAATCTTCTACACACACATGCCATCTCATCAGTCTTATCCATCTATTTAGAATGTGAGATAAGGTGCTTAGTTGTTAATTCTTATCCTTATCTCCTGTGCTTAGTTATTAACCCTTATCCTTATCTCTTAGTGGTTTCTAAGCACATTCTAGATGCTTCCTTCATCCACTTTAAATAGACATCTTGTCTCAAGCTTTCCTCACGAAGAGAACCCCGGCTGGGTTAGTAGTCATTAGGTACCATTAGAATTTCTTATCATTGCATCATCATTCTAGTCTAGGTACATATTACATTTGCATTCACACATCCAAGAGATTCAACCATTTTTGTGTTCCTAAGAGCATACCGAACATACTCTCCATTGTTATGTTCATAGTTTGAGGTTTGCATAATCTTGGTTACAATTTTATGCAATACATTTTGGCACGCTCGATGGAACCCACTTCGCAGGTTCAAATTTGTTCAAGCTAAGGTTGGAGGCTTGCGGTTGGAGAATAACTTGCGTAAGGAGCATCTAATCAAGCCACGAGGTTCGTCACCATCTTTGGAGCGCATGAGGTGAGTACCCTATATTTTGTTCTTCTTTGTTGAAAAAAAAAAAAAAAAAGTATAGGGGCTTGGGGTACGTTTTCTTCATTTTTCTGTATGCCATTTAGGTTATTAAAAAAAAAAAAAAGTTATTTTCTTTTATTTTGTGCATATAATAGGGGGGTTATTTTCTTTTTGTTAGTGTATATTAATGGGGAGGGGAGAAGAAAACATTTTTTAAAAAAATAAAAAAATATAAAGAGGTTGTGTTTATTAAAAATATAAATATAAAAAAAATTAAAAAATAAAAAATAAAAAATATATAAAAAAAAAATTTCATTGGCCCGCGCCGCCGCTTCTCTAGCGGCTCCCCTACTTCCGTCGCCGCCGCCTCTCCAGCAGCTCCCTTTCCTTCCCGGCGTCGTCACCTCCGCCAGCAGCTTCTTCCCAACGCCGCCACCTCCGCCAGTGGCTCCACCCGCACCCTACACTCCCCCGCTGCAATCTCCATCACACGGCTTGCATTCGACAGCTTTTTCCTCAGTTGCATTTCCGTGTCCCAACAAAAAAAAAAACTCGCATCTGATCCTCTATTAACCCAAAAATGCCGCCATTACCGCCGGAGATTCCCATAAAGCCCGCACCCAAAAAAAAAAAAAAAAGCACTTCGCTGGGTCGAATTCCAACACATGATATTCCCATTTCCCCCGCTGGAAATCGCGCAAACTGTGCTCACATTCCGTCGACATCAAGCTCCCCTGAGCATCTACTCTGTGAGAATACATTTTAATCAAAATAAATTCTCCAGTGCGTAGAACAATGGCTTCTGAATCCCACTTGGAACATGGCTTACTGTTATTAAAGCAAACTATATCAAGAGCATACTTGTGGAGGCCAATTTCAGGGAGATTGGAGGGCTTTGTGAGCTGTTTGCATTTCTTCAATGGTTGCCAAACCCTTCCTTTGTGGTCGTTCAAGCCGAGGGAAAGGCGTGGAGATTTGAAGGAGGCTGGAAGTCCATTTTGGTGAGTTAGTGCTGCTGCATTTGAGGTATCTAGGGTTCGAATGTTTAACGATTTTAATTTAGTGAAGAAAAAATCAGATCTACAGGTGTGGTAGCTTATTGGGTTTCTAGATTGTCGTTTTCCATTGTTAGCTCATTATTGTTAACTCCTTATGTTGTGGGTATGATGGAAATTGCATTGCGAGGTAGAAATCGCATTGTGAGGTACTTTGATAGTTCGGGTTGTCATTATTTTGATTATAATTTCTATTTCTAATTATGGAGTAGTTCTGAAAAAAAAATTTTAAAAAAAATCAAAATTTAAAAAAAAATTTTAAAAAAAATTTCTTTTTATTTCCTTCAAATAGGCCTTTTATTTAGAATCAAATTTATTTTTTGTGCATAAAGGCATTTAGATCTTTATTTTTATTTTCCTTTTAGCCAAAATATTCAAAAAACTAAAAAAAAAAATTTTGCTTTTCGTGTGCCTAATTTTTGCAACATTGAATGAACATTGTACATTTTAATCACGTGTGTCTTCAATTAGAAAACTTAAAATTTCTTTGGTAACGAATGTGTGTCTTTTAAACCCCAGGTCCACTTACGTATTCTCTCCCCTCACACCTTTGGGTGATCTTGGGTGCACAAGAAATAAGTGGATTTGCTTTTCCTTTTATTAGGAGGCCTGCTTGGGGATTTCATCACCCCTTGGGATGACCTCAACTCCAGCATTCTGGCGGAGTATAAAAATTGAGAGGTGAATCGAAAGACACCACTCTTGGAAGCGTAATATTGTCACTCTTGGCTAAGCCCCAAAGAACTTTATACCTTTGGGAAGTGAAGGAGGAGATTGGGTTACCGTCTCCCCCCGGCTATGTGGCAGTATTTCCTTTCATCTACAGATTCGGGCCTCATGTACCTTGCGTATATCAAGGACGCCCCCTAGTTGAGCCTTGTACAGCCTAGTTTAACCTTATAGGATTGTTGGTGTGTTTGGAGTGTTTGAAACACATTTGCATTGTACATATTTCATTTTTTGCTATTGCATCTTAAACCTTAAAATTCAAAAAAAAAAAAAAATCATAGAAGTTCAAAAATCCAAAAAAAAAAATCAAAAAAACATTAAAAAAACACCTCTTCTTAATCATCATTCCAAATCATTTCACGTCACATACTTCTTCCATCCAAGACATCGTTCCCTCTTACATATCTTACCTTCATAATTCAAAACGTTGCTTGACATCTTCATCCTCTTTATTTATCTAAATCATTTCCTTGTCATTCAATCACATTCCTAATCTTTATCCTAGTCATGATTCATCATCATTCATATTCAATTTCCCTAGTCAAGCTTATCATGCATTCTTAATTCAATTCTTCAAATCAGCATTCTTCTATCCAATACCTTGTCCAATTCAGTCATCCAAGTCATAATCAATCTTTCAAAAACTTCATTCACGTCTTCTTCTATTTCAATCTGACATCACATATTCTACTTCGGACATAGGAGCATCGTCTTATCATTGGACTTTCATTCAAATCAAACATTCACTTTGTTTGCACTATCATAGGGTTCTTATCAAATCAAATCGAACCCTCATCCAAATTCAAACCAAATCAATATCAAATCAATTCAAATTCAATCAAATCAAATCAAAGTCCAATCAGCACAAAGCTCCTAATTCCAGGTTCATATTCCCTCTTCAAATCTTTTCATCACTTTTCATCTTGCATCCATGGATTCAAATCCGCTTCTTTCAATGATTGACAATATTGCACGACAACATGGTCTCGTACCTTCTCCATATCAAATTCCTTCTCAACACTTCAATTCTAATCTATCTCATGTTTATCATTCTCCTACCTTTGACAAGGGAAATCTATCTCCTTATCCTTCATTTGTAAACAATTCTATCCATAGCCAATATAATTCCTCCGTCATAAATGACCTTGCCATAGAAATTGAGGAACTAAAGAACACACTCTTGGACAAAATAAGTCCGCAGGAAAAGGTCATTTTCTTTGCTATGTGTCCTTCATTTTCTAGCTCTCATATCCCTCCATACAATTCCATTCATGGCCCACACAATGCCTCAGACGTAAATACCCTTGCCAAGAAAATGGAGGAAATGAAGAATTATCTCTCATATTTCAAATACATTAGTTCTCATGTCCCATCCAATCCAAATCCTCCATGTAATCCCCCTTACTATGAACCTAATCCAAATCCTTTATCCATATTTCCACCTCCACAAAATCCTAATCCCATAATAACATTATCTTCTAGTCCTCCAACTACATCATCCCCTAATCCTCCAACAAAATCATCTCCTAAGCCTCCAACAATGTCATCCCCACCTCGTCAGGGGTATTTCACATCACTTTTGGCTAGATTGAAAATTCAGCATAATGTGAGCCAATCACCCAAAGCCACACCTCCAGTTCCATCTCAAGACCTTCCTTCAAAGCATGATGTTTCTCCTCTAGATCTGAGCACTTCTCCATCCCATCATTCCACTATACCTCAAGATTCATCCATCCCTCCTTGTCCATCTTCTGATTTCCCTCCTAATCAAGATCAAGACATTACACCTACCACGCACATTACCGATTCCATTCCCTCTCCAGCATTAGCATCCATAGATATTCCCCTTCATGAAAAAGTTTCTTCCACTCCATTCACTAATACTCCTCCATGTCAAGATCAAATTACTCCATCTCATGATTCCATTTCCTCCACACCCACATATGATGATCCACTTACCATGCTATATGATCTTCTTTCACCACATGATTCCATTCCTTCCACGTCCTCATATGATTCTAGTCCATTTCATGATCCACTCCTTGAGCTATATGATATTCTTTCATGTCAAGATCAAAGTACTCCATCTCATAGTTCCACTCCTTCCATTCCATCTCATGAACCTATTCCATCTCACGATCCCTCTCCATCTCATGATCCTATTATTCCTCATGATCCCCTTCATAACCCTACTCTTTCACATGATCCTATCACACCTATCCAATCTCCTCATGAACCCTATACACCTAGACTCGCATCTTGCGTTGAGAATACTAAGTATCCCCTTAAAAAAATAATTCCTCAAGATGTTGGTACACCTTCCACTTTCTCCAATTCCAAAACTCTTCCTTCCACACCTAAAACTTCTCCTCCTTCATCTTCCAAGTCCATTCTAGGTCCTTATAGTCCATCCATTCTAGGTTCTTATAGTCCATCCATTCTAGGTCCTTATGTTCCATTGTCAAACCCTTCTTCCCTTCCTTCCATCTTGGGTCCTTATATACATCCTTCTACCTTATCCACGTTTTCCATTTTATCCCCTCATAGTCCTAGTAAAGATCAACAAAGGCGCACATCCTTGAATTCCTTCCAATGTTCACCTTCTATATGTTCTCCATCTTATTTACCTTCATGCACCCATACCATGGAAAATGGAAGCAAATTGGATGCCAAAGAAAAAGAAAACAAAGTTGAAAATCCACAAAAGCATAAGGATCAACATGTCCCATCTAAGTGACATGTTCAAGAAAAGAAAAATCAGATCCAAAATGCAATCAAAAAGCCACAAAGGCTAAAAATCAAAAGTGCAAAAGTTATGTGGATACCAAAGCTACTTGATGTAGCAATGAATCTCAAAGAAAGATTCCAAATGACATCCAATTCTGCTAATCCAAAGGCCTCCCTCCTTCATAAATTCTCCCAACCTCCATTTTCCAAATCTATTTTGGGTCCTTATACACCCAAATCCGCCATCCCAACTCTATCATCTCCTTCATCCATTTTGGGTCCCTATATCCCAAAATTCCAACTTTCTCCTACACATCCTTCACAATTTACTCCTTTCCACCACCCTTCAAGGTGTGTGCCAATGAAGATCTTTCCACTTCCTTCACAAGTCTTCCAACCTAATATCCATCAACCATGTCTTCCTCCTACCTACTCAACTCCCTTAATCCAAACTTTTTCATAGGTCATTGTCTTCTATTTCCCAATTCACTTTAGCATTCTTTTCCTTATCCTATCAACATCTACGAAATACCAACAAATTCCTTGAAAATAAAAAAATAATAATAAACAAATTAAAGAAGCATAAATATCAAGGGATACATCCATATACCTAGATGCTTGAGTTCTCCCTTCATTTTCCTACTATGTATTCATTGTCTTTCACTTTCACTTACCTATCCATTAACTTCCCTTTTTCCACTTGCACTCTACACTATGGGCAAGTTCCATCCATAAGTACCTTCCATATCATTTCATACATATTCCCATAATTCTTACATGTATTTGATCTTGACATCCTTATCCTATAGTCCTTGTCATGTTCATGTTCATTTGTCCATTATCCATACATTATATACTTCCTACATTCTTCCATATGTTTGATCTTGACATGTTATCCCTATCTTACATTGCATAGTCCTTGTCACGTTCATGTTCATGCATCCATTTTTCCATCCATATGCATACATATTCCCATCCTCTTTTCATGTTCATTCATATATTTTCCATCCATAATCCTATGCACGTCTATCCTTCTTCCATATACCCTTGATCTTGGTTATCCCTTTCATTTCATCCACTTCTTATCACGCATTTCCTTCATATCCTTTATATCATTATCTCTTTTCCATCCTTATCCTTCATATAATTATCCCTCCTCCATATCCTTCGTATCATTATCCCTTTTTCATGCCTTCCTTCATTCCACCTTCATACCCATGCTCATAATCAATACTAGAGGCACAACAACAAAAATGCTCATACATGCTGAAGAGGAGCACATGCCTTTTCTTCCTCCATATGCGAGCTTTCACACCATCCGTCCATTTTCATGCAATCCTTCCCCACCATTATTTCCTTCCATCTTCATATCCTTGGAATGGGGCATTGTTGGTCACTCCTTTGAAATATGGTTCTTGGTTCCCCATTATCTGACACTATATCCGTTGTTCATCCATATTATTCCTCCATTCATATATCTACCCAACCTTCCTATCCATTTACAAATACTGTGGCTCTCCCTTATCATTGGTTTTAATCCATTTTATTCCGTAATCATTCAGTCAATTCATTTCTATCCATTCTATCTATTCATTCATATCAAATTCCATTCAAGTCTCCCAATCTATTCAATTAATTCATTTATCTTCTAATCTCATCATATTCTCTTCTTCCAATCACTTCATTCACATCATTTTCATAATCAATTCCTTCATTCTATTTGCATCTACCTTGGTCAAATTTCTAGTCTTCCATTCAACACATTTTCCTCTAACAGAATATTTATTATTTTCCTAATCGATTCCTTTCATTCCATTCCAATTCAATTCATCCATTATCTTATCTTATCCATATTCTCACCACACTGAGCTTCCATCCACAAAACCAACCTCATCAAATAGTGATTGCAAAAAAGCTTACATAAATTCAGATTTAGACTCCATGATTTGAGAACATCATTCCTTTTACTGTCATTGCCAGCAACCAATCACAAATATCTCATTTGAATTCAATCAATCAATCAGTTTTTCCCTTACAGGATGAATCCTTCCTACACAAGCTTTACAACTTTAACAAATTTATCAAGTTCATGGAAAGCATGGTGAATTGAATGACTACTTAGTCATAATATCTTTTTGTTAATTTTATCTTTATGTGTCAATGATAGCCTTCCCAAGTGTGCCTCGATTTTCCATATCTTGGTATCATTTGAACGGCTTATCCTGATTACACATGTTATTTTGTAATATGATCTATTTTCATGATTCTTTAGCACATCTATGTCAGTTTCAAGTTATGTTAATGCATTGCTCATTGGAGGCAACGGGTTAGCACACTTTCCACCAAGCTCCTTAAAAAGACTGTGGGTGTGCCCAGACCTCTCCAGTGCATATATGTCATTTGTCCCCTCATGACTTTGAAACCTACATCCCTTCTGTTAAGAGTCTAATACACGCAAAGGAATCTTGTCATCTATGCTTCTATAGCATTTGGTGCATAACTCCTCTTGCAATATTAAAATAAGGTTTGCTCTCCATATGAACACAATTGAATCTCTTGCATTCATGTAGTTAAGTTGCATTTAGATTATCATTTTCCATCACCCTTCTCCTTTGTCGTTGTCACCAGTCCTCTCCTATCTTCTCTGGGGCAACCTGTAATTTCTTTGATATGATGTCGTGCCGACATCACATCAAAGAGGGGCAAAATGTAGACACTAAAAAATTGTCCTGAATGACTATATTAATTGAATTAATACTAGTCACATTCCTCTACTTATTTAATTAAATTATTTTAATTAAATAGGTTCATTTTTGCCTAAGTATTTAAATTTAATTTAAATACTCCTAGCTCTAATGTGTTAATTTAAAATAACACATGATTCTCCACATATTCTTTTTTTTAAATAAATTTTATTTATTTAAAATCCTCCATATTCCCATTAATTTTTCTAGACCTTGATTAAATTAAATTTCATTTAATTTAATCTTTATTCAAACTACCTAGAAGTATGTGCATTCATATGAGTTCTCATCACATCTTTTAAGCACATGTTGTCTACACCATAGGAATCTTCTACACACACATGCCATCTCATCAGTCTTATCCATCTATTTAGAATGTGAGATAAGGTGCTTAGTTGTTAATTTTTATCCTTATCTCCTGTGCTTAGTTGTTAACCCTTATCCTTATCTCTTAGTGGTTTCTAAGCACATTCTAGATGCTTCCTCCATCCACTTTAAATAGACATCTTGTCTCAAGATTTCCTCACAAAGAGAACCCCCGCTGGGTTAGGAGTCATTAGGTACCATTAGAATTTCTTATCATTGCATCATCATTCTAGTCTAGGTACATATTACATTTGCATTCACACATCCAAGAGATTCAACCATTGTTGTGTTCCTAAGAGCATACCGAACATACTCTCCATTGTTATGTTCATAGTTTGAGGTTTGCATAATCTTGGTTACAATTTTATGCAATACAGGAGGATCAGGAACAAAGTGAGAAAACATATAGAGTCGTGACTGATGATTTGCTCTCCCACTTGAAACTGTAGAATCATTGTGCAACTCACGTATCTCCACTGAATCAGGAGTGAACTCAACCCGCTTGCCTAAACCTTTGTGAGTGATCTGGTGTATCGATAGGAGATTAGTTGACAATAAGGGTGTATAAGGAACATCATGGAATGTGCCATCCCCCACATCAACAGACCCTCTCCCACACACCTCAACAAGAGTGTTATTACCCATCAAAATAGAAGGCATAGTACACGGCTCCAAGGATGCAATTTCTTCCTTAGATGAAGCCATGTGGTGTGAAGTACCCGAATCAAGAACCCAAGTGGATGGTGAGGAAGTAACTGCAAAAAGAGCCTTGCCCTTTCCTTTCCCCTTGTTATTTTCTTTTTCTTTGTTAGACCCTTCATTAGAACTTTGTTTGATAGACTCAGGAACATTGATATTATTCTTCTCAAGAATGAATGTCAAGTGATCAAGTTGTTTCTGCAAACATTTATGTTCATCATGACCAGGTCTTTTACAATAGGCACATTTGACCTTTTCTTTCTTAGGCTTATCGCCCTTGGAAGATGGTGTATCAATAGTTGCTTTGGAAGAAATCAGCATCTGATCCTTCTTCTCCTTGCTATTCTTTTGTTTCTTGTCCTTACTATTGTTGTTACTACTTTGTCCTTGTTGTTCTTTTGTGCCTTGGTTGGTAGCCAAGGCATGTGACTTAGAGGACTTAAGAATGCCCATCTGGATTAGCTTGTCCTGTTCTCAGTGAGATTGACAGCAAAATCATCTAAAGATGGCATGGTGAATTGAGTACCAAGTGCACCCTTAGTAGCATAGAAGGTAGAGACAAACACAGAATATTCTGAACTTAGCTTAGAGAGAATACTAAGAATCAGTTGTTCATCTTTCTTTTCAATTCCACATTGTTTTAACGGCAGCCTTAGTGATTTCAATTTGGTGAAGAAATCTTGGATTGTGTTGAAATTGCCTGGACTCAAACTAATTAATTCATTTTCCAACATATGACCCCTCATTGAATCTTGTGTGCCAAATAGTGTTTCTAGCTTTGTCCATACTTCATTTGGTGTATCCAAAGACTCAATGTGAAATAGCAAGTCAGGAGAAACAAACAAACATAATGTTCCAAATGCCTCATCACATTTGTTAAACCACTTAGGCTTATCTTCATCTTTAGCAGGTTCAGTTTCAAGTTCCATAGTTATCCTATTTAATCCAGCTTTCCTTAAGTGAATTGTCATGCGTGATTTCCACTCAAAGTAATTGTATGGAGTTAGGATGGGCATATTTTTTTGATCTATGATGAAGAAATGTAGAGAAAAAATGCTAAAAAGAAGAGAACCCATCTACGATAATGCCCCCCCCCCCCCCCCCCCCCTTTTTTACTCAATCAAAGAACCCCCAAAGAAATATGATTTAGCACTTTATTTTAGTGCATTTAAAACTACCACTAGAAAGAAATACTTAGTGGTCTTGATTTCATTGCATTACAAACCCTCATGAAGAGCATATGCTGAAAGTGAAACTTGGGCACAATAATCAAAGAAACAAATAGCACCACTGTGATCTACTCAAAAAATCATGCACTTTCAAAAAAAGAATCACCTCGATACGAGGTCGTATGAGAAAGTTATGATCATCTGAAGTTTCCAAAACGAGAACTATGCACAGTCACGGCTGAGAATCTGCAATTTCTGAAGAATTCATACATGAAAATTAAAAAACAACTCCACTAGTGGATAGAGCACAAAAAAATAGCTAAGATCATAACAAGAATCATCAAAATCGGAGTCCGTATGAGCAAGAATGAGACATTTGAAAACTGCGTTCAAATCTGCGACTGCCAACGGAGAGGGGTATGGTTGTAGCTTTGCATGCTCGATTCTGAAAAATATACAACTTGCATGCAAAATCTAAAAGATACCCAAATGGTTTTTCGAGGCTGCGAACAAAACCCAGAAAGCATTTTTCTTGATGATGTACAGAAAATGTTGTTGTAGTGTAAATCAGACGCCTTTAATAGTAAAAAACGGCTCCAAAAATCAAAAAACGACCCCAGCAACCAAAATATGACATGAAAATGCTGGATCAGCTTCTTAAGTCCATCAATGGCATGCTGGAACCTGCAAAACTGATTGAAAACTCCAAATATGCAAGTTAGTTGTCAAATTTGAGATTGAAACCCCAGAGAAAAACTGTTTTTGTCAAAACTTTTCTGATTCTCAGGATCATCCAAAGATGCAAGAGAACATCATACTTCATTTTTCAAAAAACTACAATAAAGTTTATTTGCCCCCCCCGAATCTCTCAAATAAGGAAACTAAAATCTACTCTTGCACATAGAAAAGCTCTGATACCATGTTAGAATCTGAAAAGATTAATAACCCAGAAAACTAGTGCAAAGAGTAAATATCTAAGCTATGAATGCAAATGATACAAAATCAAAATAGCATCATAGAGTTAGTCTCCAAGAGAGTCATACAAATGCTGGAAGCAAAATAGCATTAAGAGGATGCAAAAACAAGAGATGCAAATACAAGCCAAGTAGCATGCTTATATAGGCTAGGAAGAGGAAGGAGGTGGCAACACCAACCAATGAGGAGCAACCATCTATTGGACTAAAGATAGCAAAGTATCTTTCCAAGATAGCTAATGGATGCTCACATGTAGGAAGGTGACACCTCACAACCATTCACCTAATAAGACATGCTTTATTAACCTAAGCGAGATTATTAAAAGTGTAGGAAAAACCTATCAAAATAGGAAAAATAAAAAACTACACTAACAAACTTGACCTTTTATTTATACCTTCCAAATTGTCAAGTCAGCCCAAATTCAAATTAAAATAACCAATATTCATCATCATAGTCAGCTAGAATCAATAAATAAAGTAATTAAGCTTCATATGCCAAAATAAGAAAAATCTTTCGCAAGTCAACCCTGCTCAGTATAAACTAACTCTGGAATGATTTCTTGTGATAACCAATAGAAGCTCGGTTAACACTGTGAACTTGCAGAAATCCTTTGATAACTAAGTGAATTCAATGAATACTAACTTTGAACAACTTTCCCTTTGTTGACTGAATGAGCTCGGTTAACACTCTTCTTCAACACACTTCCCTTCGATGCCCAAATGAACTCAGTAAACACTACTTTCTAAACTTGGTAAACACAGACATGCTCAATAGACACAAAAAATTGTCTTCACTGCCTAAGAGAGCTCGGTAAGCACTGACTAAAAGTTGATATGACATTTGTGTAACATCAAAGACAACACACAATTAATCGAGTCTCTCCAACATAGCTTTGTATATAAAAATAAAATATATTTAGATTTAGGAATCTTATCCTAATATATCAACTTATAAACTTATTACCAGTTCCCTATTTACTTATGGGTCCTCTTTGTTACCTTATCCTTTATCATCAATGTTTTCTTAACTCTCCATTTTGCATGCATTTAGCAAAGGTTATGCATGGTACTATACCGTACAGTTTTAGTTTAAGGGTTGATGGGTTTCAATGCAATTGCACCCTCCCAATGTTTGCAATGTTTGATTGATTTCAATGTAACTACTCTTCGTCTTAATGTCAATGTGGTGGAATCTAATTTGAGGTTCTTATCTCCCCATTTGAATGTACTTCAGCCACGTGATTCCATGATGTTGATCCTTATACTCTCCTTGTTACATGCCTATATGGGATTCAATGTCATTGTCTTTTTCTCCTTTCCTCCTCTTTTATCTTCAGCCCACTCCTACTCATGCTAATGTGAACTCGATGATTCTCCATAGTTTAATTGTTAATGGTTTGTAGTCTTTGTTATCCATGGCTTCCGCTACACATCCTTTGTATTGATATTGATGTGAAATCCCCCGGTAATAATCTTTGTACCATCTTTAACTCTACATAAATACTGCTATATCTGTGTTGAATGGACATGCCCTTCGATTATGCTCTATCGGTAGGTGGGATTATGCATTATTAATTATATTTGTTAGTGTATAGATTTATGTAATGATTTAAGTTAGTATGTATTTTGTTTATTTGATTTATAGTTAAATGTCTATAATATATATATAGATATTAATATATTATTTAATAATGTTGATAATTATTATTATTATTATGAATGATATAAATTTATATTATTATTAAGTAGAATAAATAAATTATAAATATTTATCTTTTGTGAATAATTGATAATAGTATATATTTTAATCATATAATGAACTATTATTATATAATTTTATTTAGTTATAATTGTTGGATTCCATTTTAGGAGGGGTCATGACATGAAGTGTTCCATGTCTTTGTTGGAGTCGGGGAGTTGGGTAGTGACCATTTCCAAGTTTGTGCCCTAGGATCCAAGGTTGGCTTTTAGAGTCACTTTGTGAAGTTTGGGGAGAAATTTAAAGGAGTTGTTCTAGAAGCTTGTGGAAGGTTGAAGTGTGGGAAGAGGGAGTCTTAGAGACCCTAGAGAAGGTACAAGGTTTCCTTGAAAGATTGAGTGTTGGACTCATTCACACTTTTGTCGAAGATCTCTGCACCAACAATACACCCATCAAAACCATCCATACTCACCCACCCCATCTTATACATACCTTGCACTAGGAGCACCAGGATTGGGCATTAGCAATAAAACCCTTCAACCCTGAGTGGGAAGAAATGAAGAATGCTCTAAAGGAACTCAAAGATGGAACTGAAACAAAGACATTCAAATTTGAAGATGTTTTTCCATACCCATTTGACGGAGCTATCACAATAACACCCTTTCCCAAGCACTTTGAGATCCAAAAATTTAATAATTTAAGGGGAAAGGAGATTTAATCATGCATGTCACATAATTTTACATGCATTTCCAATAAGTGGCCTATTATAGCATACTCCTCATGCATCTCTTTCCTAAAGGTCTAGGAGGTCCCGCTCTTGAATGGTTCTATCAAATACCCTAGAGAATAGTTAACACCTTTGCCGATCTTTTGAAGCCTTTATGGCACAATGTGCCCATCTTATTGAAACTAAGTCATATTTTGTCGATTTAGTCCACACCAAACAAAAAGAGGGTGAAAGCCTTATTAATTACTTGCAAAGGTGGAAAACTCTTACAACAAGAATTTCTTGCAAAATATGAGAGGGCCACCTTGTCAAAATGTTCATTGACAATGCATATGGTCATGAACTACCTACAAACATACAAAGAGATCTAGGAGAAAGGCATGGGCCTTAAGTGAGGGCTTATTAACGATGGAATCATAAAGCTCCATAAAGAAAATAACCAAGACTGAGGACACTCTAATGATAAACCACGGTATTGAAACAAAAACAAAAATACTATAACGGATGGCACCACCAATACTCGATATGTCCATGTAGTTAGTGTTGCACCCAACACATCAAACACACCTCATCAATAGATGTTCCAACAATAACCATCATATCAACCAAACACGTGCTATCAACAAATGTACCAACAACCTCTGCAACATCAACATTAGCACAACACACTAGCACCCACTTATCAAGGACCAGGAAATCAAACCAATGCTATCACCATTGTAGCTAGACAAAAACCAAAGGCCCAAAAGAAACCTTGTGTATACACTCCCTTGGGGGAACTAATGGATGTCATTTTTAATAAACTATCCCATGATAATCTCATCCACTACCCACAAACACAATTGTTGGACCCCACCCAATCTAAAGCACCATTGTACAAAGTGAATGAGTTTTGCAAATTTCATCATGTGAAAGGGCATCTCACCCTCAGATGTATATAGATCAAAGATTACATGCAAGATCTAATCAATTGTAAAGAAATTATGGTGGGAGCACAAGACTCTCCAAATGAAAAGACTATTGATCTATCAAAATTCATTCCACCACACAACAACAAAAATGCAAGAAAGGCACCTATATAGAATGACAGCACCAACAACAAAAATAGAGAAAACAATACCCAACCCAAGCAAGGTGGTGATCGTGACACATCACAAGACTACACTTCAACATACCTAGACTATGGTAGCTTGATTAGATGTATATCCCAAGATAAAACTTCTATTACTATGCTAAATATCAAGGGCCCAAATAATCAGTACACAGTCACAACACGATGAATCCGACTCAATATTGTAGGGCCACCTATGCCTGCACTTGCTCCTTCATAAATGTAATACAATATTCTAGAACATCTTGGAAACATGTCAGCCTAAATCCCCATCCTAGATTTACTCTGCACCAGCCCTATTTAAATGAAATCCTTGATGCACTCCATGAATCTCGCATCCCAACTGATATCAACACTAAAGAGTTTAAAATTTTGGTAGGCCATTTCTCTGCCTCATGTGCATTACCCTTCAAACCCTCTGCTATCCTAGAAATTGAACTAGATCACATCCTCCCACTCCACATAGCTATTATGGTTTCTGACTTCATCATCAAGAAGGTCATAATAGATAATGGATTGGCTTTAAACCTATGTACATTAAATTTCATCAAAAAAGTAGGGACACTGAGGTAGACATCAAAAATGAAGTCATCACTATCAAAACCTATGACAACTTGGAGTGAACTGCCAAAGGAACCATCTTGTGACATATCAGAGTTGGTCTTGCTACTCAAGAAATTGTTTTCCATGTAGTTGATCTTAACCTAGCCTTCAATATCCCCCTTAATTGACCATGGATTCATGCTATGAAGTTCGTTCCATCTACATATTATTAGTGCATCAAATTTTTGCATCATGGCCTTGAGATAACCATCCACCATGACCCAAAACCCTTTGCATATTGCAATACAATAGAAGAATCCTATGATAATCATTTCCATAGAATTGAAATTGGCACCACCATTGGCATCTCTTCTGATACCTATTGTGGTCTT
Organism: Cupressus sempervirens; assembly: GCA_028749045.1. NCBI lineage: Eukaryota > Viridiplantae > Streptophyta > Pinopsida > Cupressales > Cupressaceae > Cupressus > Cupressus sempervirens. The sequence goes on along the minus strand of CM053786.1, from coordinate 285,296,841 downwards.
GACATCATCTTAACCTCCACACTCTCCACTATTAAGGTCAACTACCAAGGTTGTAGTGAATATAGTTTATTAGGTGCATTTTTTTTGGTGCTTTATCTCTTGACCCACATACTCGAGGGTACCCAACCTATCAAGGATTGCAAAAAGAAACATCTCCTCAAATCAAGCAACTTGGATCCTTCACATTTTTTTCCAATGAAAACTTTAATGGGCAAGAAATGGCCCTAGACATCAACACATAGTTATACAAGGACCCACTTCCAAAAGATAAATAGCTCCTTGACAATTTCCAACAAAAATATTTGCACTCACACTAACTTGCTACCAAATAATGGGATTACCAAGGAGGTGGCTTAGGACATGAAGAAATAGGCATTAGAAAAATAGTAGAAGTGTACAAGAAGGAGAAGAAGAAAGGTCTAGGCTATGGACTTCCTATAAATGGGGACACTACTAAGGACAATCATGCCTTCTTAAACATCCAAAGTGACCTTGTAGAAGTTGAACACATCCCTAAAGAAGTTGAAAAGAAATTCTATGACGGTATTTTCCTAGATGAAATCATCTTAGGACCCTTTTTTCTCTGCAATTTATCCATCAACCTTCCCCTCACTTATCCTAAACTCATTTATTGGGACCAACTGAGTGTAATCCTTGTTGACAAGTTTTCTACGGAGCACATGCTCCTCAAATTCATAGGAGTTGAAATACCACACAAAAAGCCACCACTGCCTATTGATTATGTCTAAAAATTGAACCTAAAGGGCTACTTTGGAGAGGATGAGATCTCTAATCACAAAAGTGATAAAAATGAAGAAAATAAAAATAAAAAAAGGAAAATAAAGGTATCCCCTAGTGAAATCTCTTCTAGAGTGCCATCGAATCATTCTAAAAATAAAATAAAGGTAAAGGACATATTTGACAGTGAAAACCTCTTTAAGGCACATGAAGATGGAGATTTCATCCTTCCCCCACAAGATCACAAGCTTGCAGTATCATCGATCCTGACCAAGGACACTAGGCTAGTCAATATCAGTCTCTCACAAAGACACCCAAGATTACATACATCGCAACATCCTTAAAATTGGATCAAGTAGATCTTCTCATTGAAGTACTTTGGAAAAACATTGGTCAATTCACATGGTATTATCAGGACTTGCCAAGACTAGATCCTAAATTAGTGGTATGCCATTTGACAGTAGATCCTAAGGTCAAGCCAATCAAGTAGAAGCTCTAAAAAATGCATCCCAAGGTCACTCTACTAGTCAAAGAAGAATTTTAAAAGATGCTAGAAGCAAAGATCATCCTCCCAATTGACTATCCAAATTGATCTCCAATATGGTACCCATCACCAAACCCCTAATGATATCAGAATATGCATAGAGGGACCTCAATAAGGCTTGTCCCAAAGATGATTTCCCCTTACCAAACATCGACATAATTTTGGATCTCATAGCTAGCCACAAACTATTATCCCTCATGGATAGATTCTTTGGGTATAATCAAATACAAATAATAGAAGAGGATCAACATAAAATAGCATTCACCACCTCTTGGAGAAACCTTTTCTACAACATGATGCCTTTTGGGTTATGTTGGGTGTTCATTTTGCTCGAGGTCAATGGTAGAAATCCATAGTGTAATTCCTCTTTTGAAAAGAAAATCCTTTTAAGGATCCACTCCAAGGTTCAGTGTTTGTCTTGCGATGTACCAAATCTGCTCAGTAGAAGATAAATGTGAATGTTCACGAGGAGGCCTTTGTTGGTTCTAAAAAACTCTTTTGTCTTGGAATCAAAGTAAAATCTATTTGCTGTCTCAAAATATCACACCAAAAGAACAATATTTTTTTATTTTTTATTTTTTCAATGAATGCAATTCTAACAATGCAACTACTATGAGGTCCTCTTCTAACAGGGGCTTAGCAAAGCAAATAATGAAACTGAAAGAAAATAACATGAAATCAAATGACTTGAAATTGAAATTCCTAAATGGACATAAGCTACAGAACACTAAACACTGCGAGTTAAACCTTCGAAGAAATTGGTAGGAAACTAATGAAAATAGGAGCAACGCTTTCTAGAATCCACTGATGCAATCATCGATGAGAATCTTTAACAAATCACATGATGTTTCACTCTTCATCAAATTACAAGGCCATGGAATGTGCGCTCATGCAAGACAAAAAGCTATGTAGACACAATCGAGTGATCTCTTCTCAAGCTCGTTACGTCAACAGAATTCATATATGTGTAGCAAACACCAAAACTAAAAGATTGCACAACCAGAAACTACACAATAAACCTTTGGCTCAAGCACAATCTCATGAATAAAATCCACAAAACAATGACACATTCAGGCAAGAATAACTACACTCTGAATGCTAGCACCAAAAGCATAACTTTATTGCATAATAACGACGGCCCTTGTTACATTTTACAATAGGGTATTTATAAGAAATTGTCTCCTGAATTTGTGTTGAGAGTGAGAGATATCTTGATGCAATAAAATGCTTTTAAAACATTAAAAAAAACTAAATATATACAAACTGACAATCTAGTTGGTGCTTTAGAGGGTCTTCGTCCATATTTTACTTGTTATTTGGATGCATGAGCCCTTTACATGTCAAAAATAATGAAAGCATGAGAGAGAAAGTAGGAGGAAGCCATCAGTCAAAGTGGAAGTGCATGGAGGCATCAAAAATAGAAACTGGCCCTTCACTAGGCGTGTGTTGCAGTTAACTTGCCATCACAATGCGCTCTTGATGCATGGAAAGTGCTATTTTTGGAACTGGTAGTCAACTGTCAGTGCACCTCTGAATTGTAGACCTGCATGAAAATGCTGAGCTGGGGACTTGCGTACCTATGGACCTACGGATTTGTGAACGTGCAGAGCTCAATTCGCCAAAAAATCAAATTTCTCAATTTTGAAAATGATTTCTGGGTTTTGCTCAAATGAGGTTTTGCATCACTTTTTGTATATGCTCCATGCTCATTTTTGATTATTTACACCCTCTTTATAGCCAATTACTTTCATAAACTTGCACTCCCTCTACTTCTTCAATCGAAAATGAATCTTGTCTCCAATAGCTACATAAGATGAGGAACCTGATTTGCTTTATGTGTCCAACCTCTGTATCTTTGACCTTTGTCTTCTCTCCACCTGTCCAATCCTTCTCAATGAGAAAGCAAGTGATCCAGATTATCCAAGACGATCAAATGTTTGCAACTTTTTCATATTTCTTCACAAATTTTCTAGGCATTTTTAAATGACCTTTTTGGAGGTCTTTTGCTCAAAATTTCAAGTCAAAACCTTTGTCGGTCCCTAAAACTGGATAGCTAAAGGCTCACTGTTCTAGGGATTGAAATTAGATCTTCAGTTCTTCTTTCCAACAGTGTAAGTGGTTCTAAATTCCAAGGCCTGAGTCAAAAGTTATGACCTCGACAAGTTGAGGATGCCATTTTTAGCTACAAAAGAAGCAAACATTAGTCCGTAGAGTTAACAATGCATGGTAAAGACACACTAGCTACTCAAACAAAACTGGAGGTGAATCCTGAAATCTAGCTAAGTCTGAAATCTTGAAGCCCTAAAATTTGGCTAAGTCTGAAATCCTAAAGCCCTGAGATTTGGCTAAGTCTGGATTTTTGAAGCACTGAAATTTCCTAGAATCTTTACCTTATCTCGGGGAGGTCTAAAACCTATCTCAAAAGATTTGTCACATATATTAAAATATCTCTTAAGTATAAGGAAACTTATACTCGATATATTTTAAACCCCTCTTATTTCATTTATCTCAACACATGCACCAAGATGCACGCGCAGCGTGTCTTTGTGGAAGGCGCACGCACAAAGCCTCCATGAGAGGCCTATGCACCTCCATGAGAGGCACACGCGATGCCCCCATGGGAGATGTGCATGCCCCCATTTTAAACCCCTTTTATTTCATTTATCTTGACACACGCACCAGGATGCACGTGCACTGCGCCTTCATGGAGGGCACGCGCACGGAGCCTCCATGAGAGGCACACACGACGCCTCAATGGAGGACGGGCGCAATGCCCCCATGGGAGACATGCACATGCACCCCTATTGAGGATGCACGTGTGTGCACCTCATGGGAGGCGCGCACGGCACCCCCATGGAGGACGCGCACGCGCGCACCTCCATGGGAGGCGCACAGGTGCCCCCATGGAGGATGCACGTGGCACCCCCATGGAAGGCGCGTGCGGCGCCTCCATGGAGGACGCGCGCGACGCAAAATCTTTAATAATAATTTTTTTTTAAAAAAATTTGAATTTATTGCTTTTTTGTTATTTTTTCAATTTTTCAATTTTTTGTATTTTTTCAAATATTTCACTCTAAAATCCTAAGGTCTAAAAAAAACTCTTCTTCTCCCGACTCCTGAACTATGAGTCCAGGAGTTGAAAAAAGTAGGTGTCCCCATTCCCAGTGAGGAATGGGGCGTGTGTTGTGGACACCACAACAGGTTATAGAATGGAGGAGTAACCTATCAACAAGATATGATAGTTATCTTCTATGACCTTATCCACAAAACCCTTGAAGATTATGTATATGAAATCTTGGTCAAATATATTGATGCCATGGATCACCTATCTTACCTTGAAGAAGTGTTTGATCGATTAGCAAAGTACTACCTCATTTTTAACCCCAAGAAATGCATTTTTGGCATCACATCTAGAAAGCTCATAGGATTTATTGTATCATGACATGGAATTGATATTGACCCATCATGGACATGCCTCCTCCCAAGATATTGTGACAGATTCATACTCTCTAGGGTATGTTGTAATCAGTAAGACAATTCATCTCATAGCTAGCAAATAAATGTTAGCCATTCACACATCTGCTCAAGAAAGATTAGAATTTCAATTGCGACCCTATATGTTAGCAAAGCTTTGAGAAGATCGAGCAATACTTGACCAATCCACCCATATTAGTTCTACTAGTTTTTGAGCAACCATTGATACTATACATAATAGCTACTCTAACATTGTTAGGCACACTTCTAGCAGAACTTGATAACAAAGGGAAAGAAAGATCCAAAGATTCATCTACTAAATTAGTCACACTCTAGTTGGCTAAAAGCTTAATTACTCTTCTATGGAAACATCTTGTTTAGTTGTGGTTTTTGCCACTCAAAATCTCTGCCATTACATGTTGAGTCATGCTATGCAACTCATCTCCAAGATTGACCCTTTTAAATACATGTTATCATGCACAGCACTCACAGGCTTCCCAGAAGAAATGCTAATGCTCCTCAATAAATTGTACATCCAATATGTTGATAGAAAGGAAATCAAGGGACAAGTTATAGTGGATCACTTGGCTAATGTACCATTAGTTGATGCTTATCATCTACTTATGGAGATTCTAGATGAAAATCTCTACATGATAGAAAAAAACCATCATGGAAGCTATACTTTGATAGATCTTATACCTTCCATGGGTCAGGAGAAGGAATAGGTGACTACATTCCCAAAGTATTCAAGCTATAATTCCAATGCACCAATAACATCTTAGAGTATGAAGCTCTAATTGTAGGACTCAAAATGGAAGTTGAATGGAACATCATAGAACTACAAGTCTTTGGAGACTTGTAAATAATTATCAAGTAGGTCCTTGATGAATACCATAAAAAGGATGAGAATTTGCTACCTTGTAAAGAATTAGTTGATCAATTAAAGCAACATTTCACAAAGATCTAATTCACACAGATACCAAGGTTGCAAAACAAGGTTGTAGATGCAATGGCCACTATCGGTTCACTCTTGGAAATTCCTTAGGAAGCTACATGGTATGAGTTCTTAGACAAGTAGTTGCTGGAGCCTGCATACCAGAATGACAAATCAACACAAGTATACATCTTAGTTGGTTCCCAATCCCCATAGTACCATAAAATTCATGCTTATCTAAAAAATGGTATCATATCCCCTCACCTCATTCAAAACCTCATTCGCAGAGCATCTCGCTACACTATCATACCCAACACCCTATATTGTCAAGGTTATCATGATACTCTCTCTAGATGTTTAGACAAAAGTGAGGCCACCATGGTATTAAAAGAGGTATATTTTGGACTTTGTGGTGCTCACACGAGCGGTATAGTCCTAGCACAAAAAATCCTAAGTGTGGGCTACCATTGGCTTACTATTGAACATGATGCTTGTGAATTTTTCAAAAGGTGTTTAGACACCTTGTCAGTAGCATGTAAATTTGATACAAGAAATGGTTCAAGATTTCCAAACCATTGTACCACCATAGCCATTTGTGTACTGGAGGTTTGACCTTGTTGGTATCATTACACCCCTATCTTCAAAAGGCCACAAATGGCTCATCACTACTATAGATTATTTAACCAAGTGGATTAATGCAATCTCACTTGTCACTGCCATGAGAGCTCAGGTACCTAAATTCATCCTCTATCATATTATATGTCGCTCTAGTATCCCTGCTACCATTTTTACAGACCATGGAAGTAACTTTGAAAACCTCAATATGGAGCACCTCCCTCCATATTCATTAACGTTTCTCCATACCATACTTTCCACAAGGTAATGGTTAGGCTGAGGCAACTAACAAAACCCTACTCAAAATCCTCAAGAAAGTTGTCAGTGATTTCGATTGTGATTGGCATCTGTAACTCAACCCAACCTTATGGGCTTACTGTACCTTATTTCACACATCCATACGCACAACTACATACTCCCTAGTCTATGGTATCAAAGCAGTCATGCCTATTGAGGTTAAACTTCCATCCTTGTGCATATCTTTATGAGGACAAGTATTAGATGAAGACTATAGAGTCACCAAACTCACATAGTTGGATCTACTAGATGAAAGAAGGAAATAGACCTATGACCACCTTACAATTTATCAAAATTGACTCAAGTAAAACTTCAACAAAAAGGTACACCCATGCCAATTTTGAGTCGATGACATAGTCCTCAAAGAAAACATGAAAGTCTAGGCAAATCAAGAAAAGAAGGGGAATTTTGAGCCCACATGGCTTGCTCTATATGTTGTCACAACATCTTTTGGCTTCAGAGCATATCAGCTATCAACACTAGAAGGTGAAACTCTAAATGATCCCACCAACATCATTCACCTCAAGAATTTCTACACTTGAGCCCCTCAGTGTATTCTGCTAATTGTGAAAAAAGAAAAAATAGTAAAGAAAAATAAGCGTCCAATGATGAAAACTTGGCAATTCAAGAACCTTGGATAGGTACCTTAGTGAAAACCTAGCAATAGGTGTCATGTGTACTTGTCCCTCCCATTATCTATCAGTGATCCACACCCTCTCACCTGATCTAATCATCCATCTCCCCATGTTCCCATGATGTTCCAACATTGCATCATAGCAATGTATGTATCACTATCCCAATTCCTGAGCTTGGAATCAACATCAAAGTAGCATATTATATTGTGGTAGTTTCACATTGTATCCTAAGCACTCAACAAATGTATCCTATACAGGCATCCTATCGATGTATCATATCCATGTATAATATTCATGTATCATATATCTATATCATATATATGTATCATATCCATGTATCATATCAATGTATCATATCTTTGTATCATATTTATGTATCATATATGTGTATCATATCCCTATATCATATCTCTATATCATATCTATGTATCATGTATGTCTATCATATCACTACATCATATCTCGATATCATATCTATGTATCATATTCGTGTATCATATCCATGTATCATATCTATGCATCATATCTATGTATCATATATGTGTAACATACCCTTATATTATACTCTATAGATTATATTCCTTCTATTATATCCTCATCCTAAGCTTTTTCACATTGTACTATATCAGATCATTTTTTGTATCTCTTCATCTGATCTTTTCATCTGCTATCTCCTCATCCTAATTTTTTTCACCTTTTACTATATTAGATCAATTCTACTATCCTATCATAGTAAGATTTTTATATAGTGATCTTTATAAAGACCTTGGTTAGTTAGTTTTAAATCCTCCAAAGTTAGTCCTTATCTTAATCCACTTGTATATATCCTAGCTTTGCGTACTCATTCATGTCTGGTCACAAATTGCAGTTCTCTTGGTTAAGTGCTTTAGTACCTCATCATTTGAGATCCCTTGTCATCCAAGTGTTATCCTAAAGTTTTGGATAGCCCATCTCATGTCATCAAAGTCTCACATACTACCAATAGGTCCTTGCAAGATTCCTCATGTTCAACCTTTCCCCATCACTATCCAGCCCTATTGATATCTTTGGTAAAAGGTTCCCTTTTTATGGATTTACATTTTCTTTTAATTTATTTTATTTTTGGGGTTTCAAGTTTGGTTCTTAAAGTATCTTTTCCAAGTGATTTGGGTTTTTTCCTCCTCAAGGTCACCATGATCACTTTATATCATGGTGCATTGCAAATAGGGCAATTCGAGAGCAAGGTCTTGATCAACTATTTTCATATTTTTCTTTTCCTGCTTGTGAGTCAGTTAGATGTGACCCTTGCATTTTCCAAACATGTGATCACTTGCAATTACATGGTGCACTTGGGAAAAATTATTTTCCTGTGGGTTACCCAGTATCGTTTCCACTTGAATTCCTCCAAGATTCATGAGTGATGCTGGGGAAATCCTTGTGTGTTTGTTTTTTGTTAGTCCTATGTAATATTGGTGAAAAGGCCTTGATGTTCTTCGTAACCTTGGCATGTCTCCAATATTCCTATATCAAAATTAGTTCTCAACTACATGGTGGTGTTCTCCTTTGGAGAACCCCCATGCTCAAGCTTTAATGGATTTCATCCCCCTCAATTCCACAAAACCAAAGCCATTTTTTAGAATCCTACCAACTCAAAATTAAACAATTGATCCAAATATCCAATCTAGACAATCTTATAATCATGATCTTATCAACCCTACAATCTCATAGTATCCAAATCCCCCCCATTCCCAACCCTTAACCCATGGTTATTCTTATGTACACATTTCTCCTTGTTCTAATTATCCCATAGTGAGAGTTTGATTCCTTGTTAATCCTCTCTTAGCCAATCTGAGTCCTCCCTCTTACCCCAAATTCTCATACTTTTCAAGAAGTCCTCATGCATTTTTTTCTCTCCTCATTATCTTCTTGAGGGGGCATCACATAGTTTACTCTCTCCTCTTTCTACTTGAGACTAAGGAACTTTGTTTCTTTAAAAATATTATTTCTTTCATCTATATTCAAACTTCTTTGAAATGAACAAAATTTGTGAAATGAAAGTGATGTAGAGAGCGATGAGAAGCGGTCACTACTAGCTAGGCTAGGGTACAATCCCTAGCCCATGGTTGTTGTTTGGTCTTCACTAATTTTCTTCATTTTTCTTTTTGGATTGTCCGTTGTTGGATAAAGTTTGTGTGGGTTCTAGTTTTTGGAAATATTTTGCAGACAATTCTAGATTGGGGTTTTTTATTGTTAGCATGGAAGGGCCTGGGATTTCTTCTGTATTGGTGAGGACAGATGGTTCTTCTCCAACTATGCATGCAATGAGAACTGAATCATTTTATTAAGGGGAGAGCTCAAAGATGAAAAAAGTTAATGGTTATTTTCCATGTAGCCATGACTACCTTGTTTTGGTTATTCCTCCAATGGTTGTGATGGAGGACATTGAATATTGGACCCAACATTCTTTGATATGCAAATTTCTTGGAATCTGGATTTCCCTATCTGCTCTTGAGGCATGGATCCACCACTCATGGTAGGTGGTGTATATGAGCAATGTTAGTATGCTAATAGAAACCAAATTTAAATAAAGCTTCTACAAACTAAACAAAATTCATAAACTTCAAGATAGACTAAGATGAGCTCTCAATTGAGAATATGATCCATCAATGGACTCTCTCAATAAGAAGCTCTCTTGTTGAGTAGCTTTATCTAAATGGATAGGATGTATGCTCAATATGTTTCCAAAGGCTTCAATGGATGATTGTGGATTTTTGGTGTGGATAGATGGCTTTAGTATGGATTTGGCTCTCAAAATAGCATTATAACTTTACTTCATGGATTGTGTTATTTTGCAAAGGGGAAGGATCCAATTTATAGGCAAGAGGCTTGAGGGATTGAGGGCTAAGATGCAAGGATGGGAAAAAACTCATGGAGGGCTCAGATTGCATGAGAAGAGAGCACATGGATTGTGCTTCCTTATAGCCAATCAAGGAGTGACACATGTCACATGGTGAGAGGATGGAGGAAAGGGGAAGGATGAGTCAACAAAGGAGGCTCAAGGGATAAAATCTTCAAAAAGACCCTCATAATGACTTGTAAGAGCCATAAAAGGGCTTGTAAGAGTCATTTATGACCTAGTGGACTTCATAAAGTTTTATGGTTGAGATATTTTGAGGGTGATGAGAGCAATTTCGACTTGGACTTGATTAGGAAGGTTTTAATCTTTCTTAGGCTTGTGAAAATGATTAGAGGATGGATTAGGATGGTTTAGGATTAGCTTAGGGATAGGCAAGTGGATGGCATTTAATGAGGGTGGGTGAAGGAGGAGATATTTGTTAACTTTGGCTTGGGTTAGTAATTCTTAACCCATGTTTAGGGAATGTGACAAGGTTAGGAGGGGATTAGGATTAGGTTTAAAGACATCTTCTAGAAGAGTCTAGACTTTGGATGAGGATAAAGACTTTCTAGAATAGTCTAGAATTTCCTAGGATGAGGATGAAGACTTTCTAGAAGAGTCTAGAACTTCTTAGGATGAGGATAAACTAGATTTTTAGGAAATAAATAAAGTTTTATTTATTTCAAGGGTTTGGGTTGAGGAGATATTTATTAAAACTTTTTTAATAAACATGAGGATTAATATTTAATCTTAATTAAATATTTTGAGTTGGGATTAGGGGTAGGAAATGATGGGATTAGCCTTTAATCGAAATTAAAGAAGGATTAGAAGATTTTGGAAGAGGTTATTGGTCATAAGGAAATTGGCCAAGTTTTGGGCAAAAAATAAATTTTTTATTTATTTTAGGATTTTTGGTCAATTTATTAATTAAATAATTAATAAATAAGGAAATAATGTTTAAATAAGATTTAAACATTTTAGGGAGGGATTCCTTAATTAAATATTTTTAATTAAGATAAAGGGATTTAATGGCATAAAAATTAATTAATTAATTAATTAATTAATTAATTAATTAATGATGATGTCATCAGGACTTTTTCAGAAAATAAAAATACTTTATTTTCTAAAGATTTTTAGGTGTCTACAGGTGGAAGGTGATATGGAGATCATGCTGGCAGGGAATAGTTATTGTTTTTTTGTATTCTCTTGCATGCCTAATCATGATCATGTTTTTGAAGAAGGCCCTTATTTCTACAACCATGTGGGGTTATTTGTCAAATCCTGGCATTCAAGATTTAATTCTTTTGAGGATCTCCCTTCAATGGTGCCAGTTTGGGTTCACTTGCCTCACCTTCCCCTTGAATTTTGGTGAGAAGACATCCTCTAGAAAATTGATGCTTTGTTAGGAAAGCCGACTATGGTTGTACATGAATCCCTCAATAAAAAGGTTATTCTTTATGCTAGAATTTGTGTTGAAATTAATTTGAATAACCCATTATCAAATTCTTTGGAAATTTTATCTTGGGTGCAGCAATTAGATTATGAATCCCTCCCTTTTCGATGTCAAATTTGTCATGAGTATGGTCATTTACAGTGTTAGTATCCTTTTAACTTGACTTCCAAAGGAGTGGATGGTTCTATAGCCAGCAATGCTCGTAGTTTGGTAGATACTATAGGGAAAGGACAACCTCAGATGGATAATACAACCAGGGGGAAGAATTGGCAAGATGCTACAGGAAAGGGAAACGCTCAAATGTAGGATAAGGATGGATTTACCCCTTCTCACCCATGAGATAAGGGGCATGATCAGAAGAGGCCTTTGAAAGATAGAATATCTTATTTGGGTTTTAATCACTTTGAGGTGTTGGATAGTATGGTTTTAGAGGAGGGTATTCCTCCTACTACCTCTTCTAACCTAGTTTTCCCAAATGAGGGACTTGTACCTAATGATGCTTGTGGGGCATCCCAAGTTGTGGTTTATCAAAACTATGAGGTCCCTATAGCTCCTGTGTCAGATGCTCTAGTGACACTTGTGGTGTCAAAGGATAATGATGTTGTTTTGGCTGAATTAGTTAAGGATGTGCTAGCAATAGGTAAGGGTAAGGGGTCTCCTCTCCCCTTGGGGTTGATGCATAGACCCCTTAAGCAAGTTTCCTTTACTCCTCCTCTAAGGAGTGGGCACAAAGTAGACCAAGATAAGATTAAACTCATAGGAAATATATTGATAGAGTCTAGGTCAGTGAAACCATTGGATGCTTCTTTTCCCCATTTTACTCAATGATGATTATTCTCTCATGGAATGTTAGTGGGTTGAATAGCATCCCTAGACAAAAGGCTATTCAAAATTTGGTGGTTGATTATTCTCCTAATATTTTTATTATCCAAGAGACTAAGCTCTCTATAGAGTCTATGGTCCAACATGCCTCTAGTATTTGGACTCATGGACAATGCCAGTGTGTTGGGGCTATGGGAAATGCTGGTGGTTTAGCTATCTTTTGGGATCTGTGGAAAATTTCTCCCCTTGGCTAGGTGTCTTCTCACTCAGCTCTCTCTATGGTGGCTTTTTCTTTAACTCAGGAGAGGTAATCATGATTACTAATTTGTATGTGCATGTTGATTTTGTGGGAAAGGATGAACTTTGGAGGCATATCCAATATGTTAGAAATTTTCATCCTTTTCATCCTTGGGTGTTAGTAGGGGACTTCAATTCAATTTTAAGTCTGGAGGAGAAGCAAGGTGGTTTGGCTAGATTGGGGCCTTCTTGTACTCTTCTTCAGCAACACATATCACTTTTGCATCTCTCTAATGTTAAGCCTTCTAATGGTCTCTATACTTGGAATAATTGAAGGACTTGGGTTGATGCCATTTCAGAATGTCTAGATAGATTTCTTGTTTCTTGTTTCTAGGTTAGTAGCACCCTTACTCTGTCTTCAAAAATCTTAGATTGGAGGGGTTATGATCATTGTCCAATCAAATTTTCTTCTATTGGGGCTTGTATTCCAAAGAGTCCTCCTTTAAAGTTCTAGTTGATGTGGCTTCATGACTCCTCTCTTCATGATTTTGTTTTATGTTGGTGGAAAGATGGCACTCCTACATATGGTACTACAATGTTCTCATTTTCTAAAGGCTTCAATATGTTAAAAGGAAGCTCAAGATATGGAATAGACAATGTTTTGGGAACCTTCACTCTATGAAGAGGCTTGCTCAGGAAGATATTGATGTCATCGCGAGCCAGATTAGAGATTGAGGTTTCTCAAAGGATCTTGGAAGGGTTAAATCCCTTGCTTCTAGAGCTCTAGAAGAATGGGAACTTCAAGAGGAAATTTTTTTGAAGCAAAAGGCTAGAGTTGATTGGCTCTAAGAATGTGATTGGAACACTTCAATTTTCCATAAATGGTGCAATCTCGCTTGAATCAAAGCAATATCTCTTCTTTGGTTAATTCTCAAGGTATCCAACTGACTTCCTTGCTAGCTTTGTTCCAGGAGGCTACTCGATTCTTTTCTACCCTCTTCTCTAAGGACTCTCCTCCTACTGATAATGAAGAAAATATTATTTTGTCTTGTATTCCTTCACTTATCACTCAAAAAATGAATTATTTTTTTATGCGACCAATATCTTTGGAAGAACTAGAGGAGGTGGTTTTTAGCATGCCTAAGGGGAAGGCTCCTAGTCTTGATGGATTTCTAATTGAGTTCTTTCAAGAATTTTGGGACATCATTAATTATGATTTTTCAGAGGTGGTTAAGGAATTCTATTCTAGCCAGTAGATGCTTCGGGCATTGAATTGTACTTTCTTGACTCTTATTCCAAAAAGAGAGGGTGCTAATCAATTGGAGTTTTTTAGACTAATTTCTTTTTGTAATGTGGTTTACAAAGTTATTACTAAGTTGATTACTAAGAGAATTAAAAAGTCGCTCCCCATTATTATCTCAGAAGAACAAGGTGGTTTTGTTGCTAGAAGACAAATTTTAGATGGGATGGTTATTGTTACTGAGGCTATTCACTCTATGGCTACTTCAAGCGAGAGAGCAATGTTTGTTAAGCTAGATATGGCTAAGGCCTATGATAGAGTTAAATGGAATTTCCTAAGGAGTATTCTTCTTATGTTTGGGTTTAGCTCTGACTAAGTGAGTTGGACTATGAGTTGTGTTACTTATGCCTCTTTTTCTGTTCTTCTTAATGGTCAACCTTCTCAACTATTTGATGTCTCTAGAGGCCTCTGCTAGGGTGACCCTCTCTCCCCATATCTATTCATCATCATGGCTGAGGCATTGGTTAGATTCATTAAGTATCAGGTGTCGAGGAATTCTATTCAGGGGTGGCAATGGGTAATGGTTTCCCTACTCTTTCCCACCTTCTATTTGTTGATGATTCTGCTCTTCCAAGTCTTGCTAGGATCAAGGAAGTTGAAGCCTTTTGACATACTCTAGATATTTATTTGGTAGCTTTAGGCCAAAAAGTTAATGAGCACAAATCTTCCATTTACTTTTTTAACACTCCTGATTCTATTCAGCACAAGATTGCTAGTATCCTGCGGTTTTAGATTGGGTTGCTTCCTTCGACTTATCTTGGCATCCCTATTATTGTTTCTAGGTAGCCACATCTCTTTTGGAAAAATTTGATTACCAAGCTTTAGGATAAGGTAAATCATTGGACTCATAGATGGCTTTCTACTGCTGATCAGGTTACTCTTCTTCAATCTATTATCCAAGTGCTTTCTACTTATAGAAGCATGGTTCAAGCTGCTCTTGTTTACTTTCTCAAGGATTTTGATGCTCTTTCTTGGCAATTCCTTTTGAGTGGTAATTTTTATAGCACTAAATGGAGCTTGATTAGCTGGGAGACTATTTGTAGGCCTAAAAAGGAGGTTGATCTTGGTCTTCAATTAGCTCTTTTGAGTAGTCAAGCATTGGCTGCTAAGCGTTATTGGCAATGGTGCTCTAGACAATATCAACTTTGGGCTCATATTATCACCCATAAATATTTTTATGGTGTTGGTCCTTGCTCTATTTTTGCACTTCCTCTTGAAGGTTGTGGCTCAATGGTCTGACATACTCTAAAGACTGGTGTTGTGTTAGTCAAGAGAGGTTTGTTCTAGATATGTAAGGGAGGTTCTGAGGCTTTTTTTTGGTCTGATGCTTGGAATGGATTCCCATCCATATTATCCATGTACCCTCATCTTTAGACTCTTTTTTATTCTTTTCATGCCTCTAGATGGGATAAAGTGGCTCATTACAAGATTCCTTATCAATTGGGACCTGTTGTTGGTTACAGATGGAAGCACTCTTCTAAGTGGCCTCCTAGAGGCACAGACGTGGATCGTCAGGAGCTTTCTTAGATTCTGGCCTCTAGAGAGTGTTGCTCTTTATTAGGTCTAGATTTTTTGGCTTGGGGAGGTACCTTGTCTAGTAAATATCATGTCTCTGTTGGGTATCAAGAGATAACTAGACAATTATTTGGGGATGCTAAGGTCCCTTGGTGGAAGCAAGTTTGGAATAAAGTTTCTTGGTCCAAGTGCATTTTTTTCATGTGGCTAGTGGCTCACAACCACTTTCTTACATGGGATAATCTATGTAAACATGGATTTCAGGGCCCCTCTTATTGCATTTTGTGTGGTAATGGGGAGGATTCTGTCTCCCATCTATTCTTCCATTGCTCCTTTTCTACTCAGCTATGGCACCTTTGGTGGAGTGCTTGGGGTTGCTCTTGTAGGCATGCTTCCTCTTTGCCTGAGTTCTAGGCCCACTTGGGCAGTGCTCCCTCCAAGTCCTCTCCTCTCCATGTTGCTTGGATTGTTGGCCCATTGTTCATGCTTTGGCATATCTGGCTAGAGAGGAATCCTCAAATCTTCCAAGATGTTTTGCTTGGAGTTATGCATCTTTAGTGGAAGATCTCACATTCTCTTTAGGAAACTATTCAAGAAAAGTGTGTGCTTTATGGGGTTATGGATCTGATTGATCTTTCTATATGCAATTGCCTCAATTTTCATCTTTAAGATGGGGTTGCAAATCAAAGGTATCCAAGAGTGACTAGGCAACCTCAGTTTTAGAGGAAAGGTTAGGTGAATCAGGATGGGCATTGGACTCCTCCTCTCCATGGAGTTCTAAAAATTAACATTGATGGTTCTTCCCAAGGGAATCTAAGCCCTGCTGGTATTGGGGGAGTGGCTCATTGTAAAACTGGTTCCATTAAATTCTTTTTCTTAGTACATAAGGGTGATTACACTAACAATCTCATGGAAACTTAGGCTATTTTATATGTTGTGGAACAATGTTTCTTGCAAGGATGGAGTAAGATTATCCATGTGTCTGGTTCCCAAGTGATGGTGAACTTACTTTCTTTGTAGGAGCTTGAGGATGTTAGTTGGTAGCTAGCCACTTTTGTTAATTAGATTATTCTCTTTTGTACCTTTTTTGAGTTCATTAGGTTTACTTACATTCCTCGTGAATGGAACAGAGTTGCTGATTGTTTAGCTAAATGAGCTTCTAGTCATGCTTTGGGTTAGAATATTATAGATAAGGGGCAACTTCCCTTTGAGATGGTCCAAGAATTTGATGAACTTGTTGCTCAAGATAAAGCTCCTTGTTGAGCTCTCCTTGTTGTATCTCTTTCTGTCTTAATAAATTTTTACCCCTCTTTTTCCAAAGTTTTTTGAAATAGTATTGTTCTACCACTATGTCAAAGAGGGGTAAATGTAGACACCTAAATCTGATTACATCATTTAATTAATTCTATTTAGTCATCTCCTAATATAACTTAAGTATTTAATAGTTAATTAATGTATTGCCATCCCCTAGTTAATTAATTCACTTAATTAACTATAGTCTAATTGATAAATTTAAATGACAATCAAAAGTCTAATTATCAATCAAATCTCTATTCTCCTATTAAATTAAATAATAGCACTATGCCTATTTAATTCTCCTTTGAATTAAATAAATCATTTAAAATTGAATCCCCAACCTCTAATTATTCTTAAATCCATTTCATTATCTAAATCCAACCCATTCACCCATGCTAACATTGCTCAGCTGACTAACTAACCCACCTCATTAATACCACCCACTTACATCTCTCTAACATGCCACTTGCCTCCTAAATCCCCTCCTAAGCTAACCCTAATCCTTTCCCTAAACATGTGCACAACTTTAAGCAAGGGTTAAGAATTCCTAAGCCAAAAAATAGTCAAACTCTCATCCCATCCCTCTTACATTCCTATCCAAATGAATCAAAGGCTCTTAAATAAACATTTAAAGCCTCTTACATCCCTCTTCCACACTCCATCTCCCTCATAACTCCTTTACTCATCCATTTTTCCCATCCTCTCACATCCAATCTCCTTGTGACACTTGTCACAAGGCTATGGATTTGAGAAAGCACAATCCATGTGCTTGCCTCTCCTTGCCTCTCCTTGAATCTTAGCATTCCCTCATCCTTCATTCATCCTCACATCTTGGTCCTCCATCCTTACATCCTTGACCTATAAATTAACCCCTCTCCCTTTGCAATTCAGACCTAACTCTTATGCAAACTTATAATGCCCTTTTGGAGAGAAAATCACTAAATCATACCCTTGCATGTTGGAATCCATACTCACCTCATATAGCATGTTTCATCCCTTTAAGGCTCTCATCCATTAAAGGCTTGAAGAAATCTTGAGTATACATATCTCCATCTTGGACACATCTACTCATCAAAGGAGGCTTGGAATGTCAATCATGTGGTTTACATTCTCTTTTACCTTATTTTCTTTTGTCCATTCATAGGTGTTAACCTTATTGTTTTGTTGAATACTTTTTTCAACCATCATATTCATTAACACTAATTATTTTTATGTGGTATAAGATCGGGATGGAAGTATTGGGCATCCCTATGAATCTCAGAGATATTGTTCATAGAATGTATGAAGAGGTGAAAGTCAAAATTAGAACTTTGGATGGAATTTCAAAGTGTTTTAGGAGATATCTAGGGGTCAAACAGGGTTTTCCATTATCTCCTACTTTTTTTGGCCTATACATTGACAAACTTGAAGAATGGTTAGTTATGCAAAATTCGCAAGGGTATCCAATTAGGTGAATTTTTATTAAGGTTGCTCCCTTTTGCAGACGATCTCATTTTGGTTGCAAAATTTGTTCCTGATTTGCAAGAACATCTACTTTCTCTTTAGCACTTTTGTAAAATATTTGGGATGCAGGTTAACAATAGAAAGAATAAAATCATGATTGCAAACTATAAATACATTGGGATTAACTTCAACAAAAATCTAACTTAGGGAGCTTGTAGAAAGAAAATAATATTAGGTGGATGAAAGACATTCTATGCTCTTCAAAATAGGTGTTGGGAGGTAGAGGTTTGGGATTGGAAAACTAGTCAAACTTTGTTTGGTCTTCTTGTGCTACGTTGTTCTTTATGGATGGGCCAGAAACCTTACAGTGGAAACAAATTGAGAGGACTCAAAAGTGTTTGATCACAAAAAATTTTAAAATCAAGAACACCATTTCATATGATATTATGTTTAGTAATGTGGTGGTTACACCTGTTGAGGCAATTTATATGGTTTGCCTCATTAGCTACCTAAAAAGAACTGAAAAATGTGTGAAGATAGATGGCCTAAAATGGTCTTTAATGATACATTGTGCAAATGTAAAAAGACATGGATACAACAAAACATCAAGTAGATGAGAAAATGGAATATCAATTTCAATATGTATCTCACAAATAATAAATAAATAAAGCTCTTTGTTATGGAGAAATTCTATAAGAAAATTTGGAATTATGGACTTGGAAGGGAAAAAGCTTATTATATCAGCGAGTTCAACCCCACATGTGATCAGCTCCAAAAGGAATACATAGGGTCAACATTTCTTGAAGAGCTAAAAGTCTTATTGTACAACTCAGAACCAACTCTCATCAACTCTGATGTGAGACTGGTCGATGGAAGTGGCCAAAAGAGTCTTGGGAAGAGAGAATTTGCACATTTTGCAACTCTAGGAAGGTAGAAATTGAACAACGATTTATGTTAGAATGTGGTGTGTACAAGGAAATTGGGTTCAAATTTATGGATATTATATTTGGCAGCTCTTGGCATAACTTATTTAGCAAGGAGAATAGTGAGAAGTTAGGTGAACTCATCATCAACTTGCACAAAAAAAAAAAGAACTAAATTACTAAAGTTTGTTTAGTTGGAAGGTTGTCGCATAGGTTATTCTTAGCCTTGTGAACATTAAAAATCACCTATCTATCTATCTTAAGTAATATTAGAGCATGTTCCTACATATAACAATATGAATTACTAGTAAAGGAGGGATATATAATCTTTGGCTAAGAGCTCACTCACTCACGATGGTGATTCCATAAATTAGGAATTTAGAAGTGGTTTTGACAAACATTGTGGACTGGTCAATTTAGAGTAGTGTCGTAATAGAGGGAAAGTGTGATCTTCAAATTTCCTCAAAATTTTGATAAGGCAAATTAATTGAGGTTTCATTGATAGAAATGGATAGTGTATACTATATGTTGGTTAAATAAAAAATGTTCTAATTAGGGTAGCATGGGACTAAATATATCAATTATATAGTCATTCTTTCAACACAACATTCATAAGGTGATTGTTTATTTGAATCCCTTGATGATTTCAGAGGTATTGGGGAGGCTAAGGGAGAACAAACGAGTATAAGACGCTTAGTAAAAAAATACATATATGTCTAGTTTATCATTAATCATTAATCAACATATCATATGAGCTTTTTGTTTCTCATCCTTAGTCAAGTCACCTTGTTCTATATTTGGACATGGATGGCGAGATTAATCGACAACAAGAGATCAAAATGTGACAATAACCAACCGAACTAATTAAAAGACAAAACTAATACAAGTATAAAAGAATCTCAGTATATTTGATTGGCATTATTTGAAGATTGTAATTTAGATGTTACGAATCTTACATATTATCATTTACTAAAGAGAACAAATGTCACATAGAGGGTGCACTTTTTGTTCCATTCATAGTAAATTATAATGAGTTTTAGTATAATACAATAAATTTATAAATTATTATATTGATTAATTATATTAAATATCTTTATGGACATAAAATAAATAAATTATACAAGTGCATAATAAACTCATTGTAATAATAGGCAAAAGCCTACGACACAATGGTAACTTGTGAGCCTCTCATGTGGGAGGTCTTGCATTTGAATCTACTTTCACTTAACATATAATAATAATTAATTCTAACAAATAATAATAATTGATCTAGGCTTCGACCATTTACCGATCAAAAAAAAAAAAAAAACTCATTGTAATAATTTAAAGAATAAAATAAATGATATTTTAAAATCATAAATAGTAATGTATCATGGTTGAATAATTCCACAAATCATGTTAACTATAAAATTAGTCATCTTCTTACCCAAATAAATGAGAGAGTGTTTTATTGGTGAATTTTTTATTATTGAAGAGCTATCCAAAGAATTCCTTTTATTCAACTAATTTCTTTCATTGATTTAATTAGAAATAGATTGATTAATTGGAGTTATTTATATTTGATAGTATCCAGCTCACCTTTTATATATTCTTTAGTACCCTAATGAAATATATTATATCTAAAATTGAGAAAAAAAAAATTATGAAATTATTAAAATCCATCTTTAGTTATTAAATAAGTGATTTTAAATTATGGTTATGCATAATCCATATTCTTCATCTCCTTAGGTTCCTGTAATGGTAATTAAAATTTACTAGTGTTTTACTTTGGGTTCTTTAGAGTGAAGTAAACTATTTTATATTGTGACGTGAGACTATTACATTTAGCACTTTATTACTAATTATCCACTTACTCTTTATCAATTTTTATAAATTAATATACTATGGTAAATATATTATTAGGGACCAAGAAGGAACATATGCTTACAAAGTAATAATAAGAAATAATTTTGGTGAGGGAGTCGTGGCTTTTTCTCTTCCATTGGGATTCCAAACTAATCATTTTGCAGAAGCCAAAGTAGTGTGCCATGTGGTTAAACTGGCTTTTGAAGTTAGAATAACTAAACTTTGGTTAGAAGGGGACTCCAATAACATAATTAATTGTATAAATAGAAAATCTCTTCCTTCTTGGTCAATTTCCAATCTAATTGAAGAGATGCGTGACACCCTTGCAAAATTTGAGACTGTCCATGTCACACATGCATTCAGAGAAGCAAATCTAGTTGTGGATTGGTTTTACAATAAAGGTGTGGGATCTAACAAGTTGATTACTTGCAAATCGAGAAAATAGATTTCGGTGGAAGCCAAGACCCTTATCAACTTGGAAAAAAATCCAGGGCTGTATGGTGGAGATCTAATGGTAATAATGAATATTAAAGGAATTTGAGATATGAGTACAAGTCATAAAGGCATTTTTGGTTTTCGCAAGTAGTTGAGGTTATCATTGTCTTTTTGACATGTTTTGTGGGTCGAAATCATCATTTACTTCTTGTGTTTTTGTAAGGTGAATTATCTTGGCACTTATCAAAGAAACAGTGCCAAAATTTCATCTGCGAAGTAGTTGCAGAGCTCGAAGTTTATGAGAATTGTAGGAACTAAAACTAAAGAGATGGTGGGAGAACGTTGCAAAAAGGAGCCGATGGGGGATTTGGAGAAATGGAGAAATAGGGGAAAATTTTGGAAAAAGTTGAAAAAGGGAAGGGTTGCAAGTTACATTGCAAAACTTCATGGTTTCAATCCTAAGGTCACCAACAGCATGGTGAATTAATGAAAAGATGGCAAGGTGAAGTGAATGGTGTCTCATTTTTTATCACTAAGGAGGTTTTCGCTATGGTTACCAAGATTCCAATGGAGGGTTTGAAGTTTTATAGGGATAAAAAACTCTCAACCAATGCAGTGAAGGATTTTGTGAAGAGCACTGAAGAAATGAATGAACTGATTAAAAGTGAGACATTTTATGTGACAGATTCCATCAAGAAGCTCTGGAGGTATGTTTTGTGTGCTATCATTGAATATATTACTCTGGACCCTAGGTTTGATCGAGTAAGAACCCATCATTTCGTTCTTCTTAATAATTTCCACCATGATAGTAAAATTTCTTTCCCTTACTATTTACTTAACTCCATGAGTAAGGCTATCACTAGCTTTAAGAAGACACCTACTATCAACCCTGCTCTACATGAGGGATTGTTGTTGCTTATCCATGAGTACTTCAAAGCTCAGATGGTTAGCAACAATCCCTTGCTAGATGTGGATGATGACAATGGTAGCTCCAGTTACTCTTTTGACTCTGATGATATTCAGAGCATAAGCTCGGAGGAGGAGGGGAACATTTCTTCTGGAAAAAAAATTAAGGGTCATGTTAAGAAGTCGTCCTCTGATATAACCCCAAGAAGAAAGAGCCCAAGGGACCATGGCCATACCTTTGGTAAAGATGATATGGATTATAATGAGGATGAGGAGGACATGGCTTCTAATGATGAGGACAAGGAGATGGAAGAGGAGATTAAAGAGGAACAGGCTGGGAAGAAATGGAAGAGGGATGATGCAGATGATGAGAGGGTTTTGAATCAAGGATCGGATGTTATGATTCTCCCTCTTTCCCCTATTCATCCTCATCCTCATTCATCCTGAGGAGAAGGAAAAGGATAACACTGGTGGTAAAGAGGGGGAAGTGCTTGTCAAAAATAGGAGAAAAGCTTGGAGGAATTTTAATGTAAGGACTGTGATGATGGGAATTTATAGAGAAGCTATGAATCCTCTGATTCTAGTGGAAAACCAGGAATAGCCCCAGCTGGAAGAGCTCATAGACCCTTCTATTTTAGCCATCACTGATAATGCTAAGGAGATGGGTATGAACCTTTTGAACAACACTCATAACAACATGATTGATAATTTTAGATCAATCAAGTGGCTATACCATGAGCTGGAAGAGGTCAGAGGGAAGGTTTTTTAGTTAGAAGGCAACAAGAAGAAGACAGAAAATGAGAATCAGGAGGATCAAGATGATAGAGCCAGTCTAGTTGAGAGGAGAATTAAGAATCTTGAAAACTACAATCATAATTTGGCTATTTAGATGATCTCTCTCCTTAACCAATGTGTTCAAAGATAGGGGTCTAGTGGTAGGTGAGGATGGAAAGGACAGAGGAAGAGCCAGATCTGATGATGATATGGCCATTGATATCACGTTTACCAATTTGGACCAAGAAATGGAGAAAGTCTAGGAGCAGATGGTTGAGGAGCACCAGAAGATTTATGAGGCTGCCCAGACCATGTAGGATCTTGAAAAGAAGAATGAAGAGTAGCCCTCTTACTCTGTCTTTTTGTGTTTTTGTTGTTTCACTTTAGGCTTTTTGTTCTGGCTTTTGCTAAGTTTTGTTAAAGACAATTTGTTCTGGCCTTTTTGTTGGCCTCTATTGTTGGCTAGGCCTTGTGCTTATTATCAACCGTTAGACTTTTTTTTTTGTTGGGATTCTTTTGCTTATTATCAGCCTTGTATATGTAGCTACTTTTGGGTTTTAGGGTCCCTGTAAAACCTATTTATCTTATCAAAAACATATGCTTACAAAGTACTTATTTACTAATTGTAATTCATATAAACTTGAAAATTTGTAGGCTTATAATGAAAATTGAATTTAACTAATAATGATTATTAATTTTATATTTTTATAATTAAATCATTTGTAAATGTTCATTTTATGAATGTATATACAGGAATTAATTCTAACTTTTATGATAACGTTGTACATGTTTTTTAAATCTTAATTATTTATTCTAAAAATTTTATCCTAAAATCTTGTGGCAAAAAATGAATATGGAGGATGCCTCCAAGAAAAGGGATTTTATAAGACCAAATAGGTTGAGCCAATCATAATTGAAATAAATTATTTATATAACATTTATAATTAATTAATATTTATTGCAACTTTAGAAATAATCAAATGAGGAAGAAATATTTATTGATAATTGGGTCATTAGTACAAAACTCTTGACTAGTTGAGGAGAGGTGAATGCAATAGTATTTCCAAGTATAATAATTTGGGGTATCAACTACCATTCCCAAATTGGAAAGGATAAGATATTAATTCAAATCGAGTATCAATAATAAACTAACTAAAAAGAGTATAGAGTCAAAATTACTATGAAGATCCCACATCAATAAACTAGATTGAGATCGAGTTAGCATTTTTAAAGACACACAATCTATAGATCAACCTATATCATGGATAAATAGTAGTATCTTCAAATGGGGGTGACATCTATATCAAAGAGTAATCATTCAAAAGGTAGAGAAGTCTATAACTGTCACCATCAATATTGCTATGTTAATATCTAACATTAAACTAGAGATTAATATCTAAATCATTTTTTTTTAAATCAATGATTTATACTCATAACAACACATTAATTTAACACTCAACATATTCATTGATATTCCAATAACCAAATCATTTTCACCATGCATCCAAGCAATATTAAGCATCGATGTAATTCATCAAATTGTGATATTTCTTATCAAATGGCCTATGTGTGGAAGAGTATCACAATTATAAGGAACACACTCGCAAAAAAGCCATATTCAAGAGGGATAACTCAATTATCATTCTTCTATATAATTAATAAATTAAATGAATAAATATTCATTGATATATATTTAGATCACCTTAAGGATTGAAGAAGTCATCTGCATTCATCTATCATTCACATAATTTTAAGCCAAGCCTTAATTATAAACATAATTGATTCTCTTTGTAGAGCCAATAATATTTCTATCGATAGGCCAAGATTTTACAAAAATCCTCAAGGATTGAAGTTGGAATTGTATGGAGAGTGTAGAATCCAAAAAAAAGCATATTAATCACTTGATCTACATGAGGTTGAAAAGTATGAACTCAGGTACCAATAGTTCATTGTAAAGGAAAAGTTTCAAATGCACAAATGTGAGATTATAATATGCATTTAGTATTCATCACATCTAAGGATGAATAATGGAGGGAGTAACATCAAGATATCTAAGAGTATTTGATATAGGGAAAAGGGATTAGAGAGTATAATTCTGGAAGTGTATTAATTGATATTCTGATAAAGAGGAAGGACAAAAGTTTATAAATAGAAGATAGTTATAATGGACAAATTAGATTGATTAGAATTAGCACTTAACATGTATATCATATAAAGAATAAGAATAATGAATAATATTTTTTTCAACAAAGGAGAGAACAAAGGTAATCTTATTTGATGTTTAGAAATATCACTACTTTCAAGTAAGGAAAATGCCAAATACTAAGTAAATTGCCATTTATAAACATAATTCAAATCATATTGGAAATTTGAGAAAAAATTATGAGTAGTCCTAAATGGGGATACTATAGTGGTATTGTTGAGAATACATCAATAAAATTGCAACTAGAAAGGTAAGTGCTACAATGATAACTAGTATGTACTGGTATAGTAAATATTACTATTTAGACATTTTTATTACATATAACAATGATCATACTCCTAGGATGAAGTGTATTATGTTTAGATAATTAATTATTTATGTGTGTGTGTGTGTGTGTGGGGTTTGATTTTTATTATATTAGATCATTTCTCCACAAGTTAAGGTAAGGCCTACAATGGAATAGGCTATGCCACATCATACAAAGGCACTAGGTAAGGCCTATGGTGGAATGGGCTTAGTTACATCATACAAAGGAACTACCTTGAGAGTAATGATTATATTTTAAGGTAATGATAATAAGAGGGAATAGTGAGGCCTAATAGGTACGCCACTCCATATGGGGTCAAGGGAGATAGATTATTTTCCCTTGGGCCTAGCGTCGAGTAACAAGGAACCCTTAAGGATAATGATGAGGCCCGCTAGGTATGTCACCCCATGAAGTATGGAGCTAGGCGGGAAAAGTATCTTCCCTTGGGCCTATTGTTGGGTAACAAGGCACCCTATTGTAATTCTTCCTCCAATCTTAGAGGGGATATAAGTAGATCACCTTGATGGATTCCTAACACTTGCCACCAAGGCCAAGGGGACCACAATTTCACTCTTGGGCTTAGATTATACATCTAATCTAGGAACAAAATTGCCAACTAAGTTAACCACCTTAATGGATGTCTAACACTTGGCATCAAGGCCAAAAGTGTCAAAGTTTTTCTTTTGGGATTATATTGGATAATTAAGAGGAGTGGTATTACCATCTAAGTAAATTGCAAGAATCTTATAATACATGTATTATGCATATATATCATGTATACTTCATTTTTCTGTGCATTTATG
This sequence comes from Cupressus sempervirens, assembly GCA_028749045.1. NCBI lineage: Eukaryota > Viridiplantae > Streptophyta > Pinopsida > Cupressales > Cupressaceae > Cupressus > Cupressus sempervirens. Next base: position 285,270,467 of record CM053786.1, on the reverse strand, counting down.
TATCCACATCATGTATTATTTGTGTCTTCATGCATTCATGTGTCTACATCGTGTATGATATGTGTCTTCATATTTATAATTTTTTCTTTCAAGTGTCTGCTTTGTGCTAGCTCTATATGTGTTGTTGATCTAAGATGATAGAATAATTGAAAGCAAACCTACATATATGAATTCATTTAAGACCATGATAGCCTGATTGCTCATAGTTTGAATAAAACATATATGAAGTTAAGCTTGCAAATTATGATACAACAAAAGAAGGATCATGGATAAGACTTGATATTTACTTCAGGACAAGAAAAATTTGAGAGAGGAGGATTTTAATTTCACCACTTTAAATAAGATTTAATAATAAGTAATTAGAAAATATATGTAAAAGAAATTAAATAATATAATTATATTGCAAATAAATAATAATAAATAATCTATTATAGCTATAGTTATATTTTATTTATTCATATATTAATAAAAATATGTAATACATTATACAATAACAATTTATTATTAATAAAATATATATACATAAATGATTTATAAAATAAAGTATATTATTCAATTAAGTATCAAGAAATAATCTAATTAATACTTCTAATATTGATTAGATAATGAGTTATAAATCATTTAATATTTGTGAATAAAAAACAGATATTTATTTTACCTTTAAAAGTGTCAAACTTGGCTATTATGAATGGTTGTGATAAAATGTAACCAATTCATTAGGATGGGATGGATAAGGTTTTGAAGTTATTGCATTTGAGATATCTTTTTGTGAGCTTTTGAGGGATATTGATTGCATTTAAGGGAGCCTTTATGATGATATTTTGGAGCCATGACTTTTGGGCCACTGTTGTTGGTGTTTTAAAACTACCAGGTTGCAAATGACCCAATACTAAGATGTAGAAGGAAAAAAACTCAATCTAAGGGTTAGCTATTTCCTCTATTCAACCGAAAATATCTTTAGATCTGGATCAACATTAACAGAGTACAGGGACTCTCTACACTTTAGGCTCTGCAGAGGCAAGGTGGGTGTAGCTTAGGGATGGAAATAACTAGATGTTTGGATATTCTTCTTCACAATTCATTCATTCACACTCCTTTCTCTTCTTTTCAGATCTATCCCCTATAGCAAAAAGTGGTCAATAATTCTTCTTAAATATGTAATGACTCCTTGATTATAGTAGCTAACTATAATTCAGAAGGAAAACATTACAAATAAGCAATGACCAATAGTTAACTTCTTCAATATAGAAAGTAAATATTGATTTGATTTTGATTTTTTCTTTATAAAACCATATGAACCTAACAATGTGCATATGAATTGATCATCAATGCCTTATCAATTGCTACATAGAGTCACACTAGTAAAAACTTGAACTATTTAATTGCCTTGCAATTGAATTTATCAGCAATTAACTCTAAATTTCATTCTTATGATATCCCTCCCAAATCTCTAGAAACCCTATCAATTCATCAAAGCATTTCTTGAATTAAAAGAAATCAATGAAAAGATATACAACCCATCCAAGTTGCATTAAAATGAAACAACCTTGTTCATTTCAATCTCAAAACCTCATGCATATGAAAGAGGAGACAAAATTCAGAGACACGGATATTGAATAACATTTCTTTTTATTAATCTTCCTTGAAAATAATATGATAGTAATATAAACTTCAAGTATAACTCATAAATTGAAAAACTTAATACTTCAATGTTCCCTGTATTCTTAGATTTGCCAAAATGAGTACATCATAAAGTTGACAGAGAGACTAATTGGACCAACTACAAAAAAATAGCATAATACTAGAAATTGTATAAACTTCAAACCATCCTCTAGCCTTGGGAAATGACTTATATAGTGTGAGATTCAACAAGCTATAGGCATGGAGGGAAAAAGGATAGCTATCCTTAGCACAAAAAGATTTACAAAAAGGACAAAGTTGTCACTATCACAAAAAGACAAAATTTGGTGTGTGATTGCATCTTTACAAAAAAATAGCTTTATTATTGATCTTCTTGTGGTGGGGCTAGTTTTGTTGTAGAAATTTCTTGTTGATCTATTACATTCGACGATTGGCTCGGTTGCATCTGTTGCTCTTCCAACTGTGGGACCACTTGACCTACACATGATGTATCAAGTTCAACAATCTAGATATTAATCACAATTGGTTGATTCTTTGCCAGATCATTAGTTTGAACTGACATGTCCATAGTTGCAATTGGTCGTTCCTCATCTATTCCCTCTATTTGAATCGATAAATCAACTAACTGCACCTTTTTCATAGCCAGTACTTTATCTACACTCTTTTCTTTAATTTTCATTTGCAATAACTATTTTTCTAGTGAGTAATTTGTTAATCCACTTGTCAAAGAGTGCATCATTAGGCCAGTTGAAATTTAATAATTCTCTTTCTTTCTTCAAGACCTCTCTTCATATTCTTCTTATCTCATATTCTTCTATAGTTCTAGCAAACCAAATACACTTTTCATCATTTGCAACTATATTAAGTCTGATGCTCATTAATTCATTCAATTTGTTAGCCCTTTCCTCCTTTTCTTTTATTAAACACATGTCTTTGAGTGCATATGGAAAGAGATCAAAATTTTTACCAAGGTATTTAATGAAACAATTATTTATCTTTCTCTATAATAAATTTCTCTTATGGTCAAAATCTAAGAGATCAGTGGCTTGGTCAAAAGTTTGTTCAACCTGTTCATCAAAAAAATCTATGACATGACAGCAAAGGGTTGTAATGGTATCATCCCTGCTAGTCCATTTATTCAAAATTGGCCTTAAGGTTGCCTCATTATTTATCAGCTCATTCCATATCTCTATTAATTTAGACAATTCAAAATTAAATGAGGGCCAACCTATCGTATCTGCTAGATAAAAAATTGTATCTCTTATCTTGTTTTCATGTTTAATGCCCAATTCCACGTGTAATGACCATATTTTTCCTTCTCCTCATCAAGCTCCTCTTTTGTATATATTTATGGCTCCTAAGGAGTATTGGAAATCTCTACAATTGAGATGGTATTAAAAGGTGGTACTCGAGGAGGAGGAGGAGCAATCCTAAGCTAACCAGATTGTGTGCCTATCTTTCTTTTTCCAAGTCTTTTCTCCATTTGAGCAATTGTACTTTCTAGTTGGTAAACCTTCCTCCCTCTTTCTTCATAAGCTTCCAGAACCTTCTCTCATTTATCATTTAATTCCAAAATTATTTTTTTCCTTGGTAGCAACCATAACTCCAAAATCAGCTATTTCTTTGGTCATTTGGGCCACTTTGTCACTATCTACCTCTTCAACCATGTAGACCATAAGACTACCTATATGCTTAGAGTCTGAGGCTTCTTGAATTATGGCCTTGTCTCTCTTCTAAATAGACCATATGACCAAGGCTTGGTGGTTATCACTATATTTCACCCCTTTATGGGCTTGCAAAACTTCCTCCTTAGTTTTGAACTGGGTGTCTTTTGCCTTTCTAACTGCATCAAAAACCATTTCATTACCAATGACCCATTCAGGTAATATTATCACCCCTAAATCTCTTAACAATTGCCTTACCCCTTCAGGGCTTATCTTCCCAAATTCTTCCATAAGGCTAGCCTTGACCTCCTCTTCAATATCAAAGTCTTGTCTTTCAGCTTGCTATGTTTTGATCTTCTTACACCTTGACTCAAATTGCTTATATTGCTCCTCCAAAAAAAATTAATGGATGATCTAGATTTTGCAAAGCTTTCATCATCCAAAAATTTCTTAGATGTTTGTTCCATCACAAGGTTAATTTCTCTATCTTGAAAATCTCCTACAATAAGAGCTAATGATGGCATGGGAAGCTCTTTAGGTGCTCCTTCCTCTATCTATGTTGTAGTTATGAAAATATTCTTTTCACCTCCCATCTATTTCAATTGCTCCCTTAAGGAGTCCTCATCATCTATTCGGATAGGGGTATGTTAAGGAGAATACTCTCCAATCTTGGATGTACAACCCTATTCCAATTTCTACTTCCTTGTAGCAAGTGTAGTAGGTGGACTTTAATAAAGTTATCTCTTGTATGGAGGCATTGGTTGTACGTGTCTTCCCATAACATACCTAGCCCTCTTCTATAATATATACTAGCCTGGGTTTATGATTGCTCTTCTAGCCAATCTTTTTCCTACCTCAATAGCCTTGTCTAGATATGTTTGAGTCAAATTGTCTTTCCTCTCATTTAGGGTTTGCATAAACCCAAAAAAATAATTCATAATCATGTCTATTTTAAAATCCCAATATTTTTTATCAACAAGGGGATCATATTTTGGCTCAAAGGCATTTAAAAAATCAACCACCCTATTATACAGTGTCCATTTCTCTTTCCTAACCTCCTGCTCCTGTAGTGAAAATAAATTTCTAATTATATATTTGGGAAAATAAACAATATGTTCATGTGATTTAGCTTTTTTTCTTTCCTTAAATAAATCATAGAAACTTTCAAGATCACTAAAATGGGAATGTGATTGGGCCATTTAGTATTTGTCTAAAAAAAATTCTAATTGCCTCCAACTCTTCTTCACAAAAACAAAATTGTGGATAATAGTAAACTAGGGGGGGAAAGTACCTTTTGATCTGCCCAACAATTCCTTTTCTTATAATCCTCCCACTTTCCAAAAGAATTCTACAATCCCTACCTTCAAAGGCACTTGATATGGCAATGCATGGGGTTTCCCTAGGAAACTATACACTCTAAACATAGTTGAGACTAAATACGGGATGATATCCCCCTAGTTATGGCTTACCTTCAATCGTTTAGCATGATCTTTGGGTCTAATCAACTCCATCAACAATGGAGGTATTCTGGGATTATCTCTAGTCAATAGAAGCCTTAGCTTGGTAGCAAAATATCTATCAAATCTGACAAAACTAGCATCAGTGACTTCCCAAGTCATGATTATGTTAATCTTAGATTGGTTTTGACAAGTAAGTGTCTATACAGTTAAGTCATTTACTCATTTCATGCTGAACAAGTAACATATGTCAAGCACAACATAAAAGTCAGAGCATGCCGAGTAAATAAGGAGTATCAAGTTACTCATGTGTCGAGTCATTCAAGTGTCAAGTAGATAGTGTTAGTAAACAGTTTTTCTCAAATGATTTTATATTCAAAGTAGAGAAAAATACATACCAACAAATTGAATTCCTACAGAATGTTAAGGAATTCTCTGCTTAAAATTTTTCTTCGGTAAAAATAGGTGCATCTACCTTTATTGAAAAAGAATAATTATTCGATCTTTTACCCCAAAGAAAAGATCTTTTCAAAACACAATTTACTAAAAATACTGAATTAGCGTATTTTATTTCATCAATATAAAGTAGATCTAAATGCTAAAGAACCACTTGATCTTAACCATCAATATTATCCACATAATTCAAAGTTAAGCAAACAAGCAGGCAGATCAAATGAAATTCACTTCTCATAACTCCTCAAATTTTTCAATAGGCAATCTTAGAATGAATGAAAAACACAGCAAAAGCTTTTTGATATAAATAGTATTCTCAAGAATACAGATTCAAAGAAGTAGACAATAATATCTACCTCCAAAAAGCCTTTAGCAAAATCAAAATATAGAGTTCTATTTATGTTTGCTGATAATCTGAAATGTTATCTTCAAAATTTAAGATTAAACCTAAAACAAAAATAGTTTTATTTATCACTCTATTGGAGATTAACCCTATGCCATACTAATTATTACATTTATATAAGGCATGGAGCTAGATAGTTGAAAAAATTACCCTACCAAGAGTAAAATAGTCTTTTAGTTAACACAACTGTGTTAATCGAAATGCATGAAATTAAAAACTAGAAAGAACAACAAAGAAACTATCTATAACTATGCATCCCGATCAAGTAGCACCATCCACACTAGCCACATTCCTCGCTGCTTTCCATGCTTCATAGGTGGTTGAAAATGTAGAGATAATAGATTGATGAGGTAGGCCAATGTAAGCGAATCATTGTTTCCAGATTTCTTTCTCCCTTTTCAGTTCCACTATCTTTTCCTCATGCATTTCTAAGTGTTTTAGGTTAAATATCAGCATGGCTTCAATGTGGGTTACATTCAAAAAATCCTACTTGATGGTATCTTCTTATCTTGGAGCTCCTGGAATTTCTTTTGGACTTCTTTAATCATTTCCTTTGCTTGGGCAGTGAAGTCATCCTCTTTACCTATGCAGTGTTTGCCAAAATATTTGAGGTCCCCTTAAATTATTTCATGTATAACTTTGAGTTCTTGTAGAGTTTCTTTGATTTCAGTCATACCTTGTACTAATGCTTCATTCCTCCACTCAATACAATCTTTGATCACATACAAGGTTTTCTCATCCAAACTAGCTACAGGACACTCGGCTTGAAATTTTTGAAGTCTGAATTCTTGGATATCTTCCAACCATATTACCACCTTTGCCCAATTGCTCCTTTCTTTCGCATACCCTTCATTGCTCAGCTCTACCTTTTTAGTGATGGCAGAGATTTCCTTTGAAGCCTTATCCAAGAGGTTTATCTATTTCACAGTGTCATCTAAGACACACTGCACCCACTCCCCTATTGTCTTTGCAACTGCTTTGCACTTTTGCAGATTATCAAGGAATTGTTGGTTAGTTATAGAAGTGAAGTCACATCTACAATTGCTAACATTTTGTTGATGGGCTTTGCTTCTATGTGTAGGATGGCATTGATATACTATGCCATGTTCTTCATTGCCTCCTTCATCTCTTATTTATCCTGTGCATCCTTCCACACCCTATTTGCAATTTTCTTATTAGAAGCTTCAAAAAACTCCATATCCACTGTGTGGTTTCCTTTTCCCAATTCAACCTTTTTTATTTGATAATACTGAGGGGTTAGAGATTCCTATGAGCTTTCATCTGGTGGCATGGCTATTTCAGCTGACTAGTGCCCTGAGTTTTTATCAAATTTGATTCTTGATTCTGTTCTAGCTTTCTTTACCTTAGATGCTTTCCCCAAACATTTACTAACCAAATCATTAATTGGCATTGAAAGAGGCACCATACTTCACTTCCTTTCAACAAAGGTTTCCAACCACTTGGGTGTAACTAGTTCCTTATCAGCTGTAGGGGAGAACCTAGTCAAGGTGAGGTTACTCTCTTGACTATCAATATTTACTGGTGACTTATGGGGTTTTGGTACATTGTCCACCATTGGTGATTCAAACTTGACTTCTATAGCCTCAAGATCAATTGTAATTGTATCTTTTCTTTTGTTTGATGATGTTTTCTTTGTACTGGAATGAGTCACCCTTTTAGCCTTAGGAGTTTTTTCTTAAACTTGAAGTTGAAGTGATTGTGGGATTGCTTCAGCTTAAACTTCAACTGAACCTGCAATGGGACCATGAACATCTTGGTTAGTGGTAGCTTTTTGCTTTTGGGAGGCCTTTTTACTTTTGATTTTTGAAGATTCTCCTGACGGATCAGAGGTAACAACATTTTTTCATTTTAGCCAATTTTCAGTCCTAGTCAATACATCCTTAGTGTGAGAAAACAAATCATCTTCCTCTTTTCTTCCCCAATCAATCTCAAGAATAGGCATGCATTCAATTTGGTCAATATAAAATGGATCAATTACTTCTTCTAAATCTTCCTCTTTTAACCCGCATGTGTCAAGATCAACATTAAACATATTAATTTTCTTAATTGTTAACCTCAACCATAACCTTTTTCATACTTCAAACTCATCAAGACAATTTGCCCAGTAGTCCTCTAAATGTGGAATGTGAATAAAAGAAACTGCATTTTTTAAATTATTCCTGATAAATCCTATGTAATCAAAATTTTCTCGAGGCCAAAAAGGCTTGAAACACAAATGGGTCAATGCTTCTCTTGTCAACATGGCTTGCTTTAGATTAGGACATCTGTAGTGGCCAATTTCAATGGGAAAGAAAATAGAAGAAGACCTCTTGGTAATTTCAAAAGACTCCACCACTAAGACAAATTGTCTACACATTTCAGATAAAACAAAAGGATCTAAGCAATAACAAGGAAACTTTAATGGTTCACCTGAATAACCATCCATTCTGAGGTATGTGAACTTAGGGAATTGAATATAAAAAAAGTCATAGACTTGTATAGCCTATATTGCTTCCTCAGATAGTCTATTATTTTCATGACCTAAAGCTCAAAAACTAGCTTTCTCATAAAGACGTCATTTACTCTTCTAAACTCTTTACACAAAGCAGTCTCTTGGAGATCACTATAGTATTGGTAAATAGGAATTTCATCTATCCATGGTGAATGTGGAAGGCTTTCCCATTCTTTAGATGCTATAAAGACATAGACTAAAAAGGAGGATAGGAAGAATGGACCAAAATTGTTAATAATCACTAAACCCTTGTGTAGATTTTCAGCAATTAGTTCAGCCCAATCGATGAACTTATCCCCCTCAACAATCTTTTGGATGAAGAAATACGTCCATATTTCCCAATGAAATGCATGCTTTTTTTCCTTTGACCTTATTCAACAAAACCACAATATCTATAATTTCTTTGATGAAATGTTCAATGGTTAAAGGTTTGGGCAACTTTGAACCTCCTTCTGCTAGTTTTAGGAGCCAAGACTAGGCTACTTTATTGTCATAACTATTTTTCCTCTCAGCATACAGGCGTTCTGCCTCCTCAAATGTCCATGGTTCATAGGGTTCCTTATGAGGGATCCTAAGGGCTGAGAAAACACTTGTCCTATTGATTTTGACTACCACTTCCCCTAAAATTTTCTTGACACATCTTGTGCTAGGATCATAGTGGTTTGCACATTCAATGATTAACTCTGGCCATGTGATAGTTGTAGGAAATATGGTGGCTTCAAGTAATCTGTTATTAACTAGTTTTTGATATATAGGACCTGACTGGGCATTTCTAGCTCTTTCAATTACATTGGTCAAGCTCTTGTTAACTAGGAATGTCTCACAAATCTCAGGTAAAGAGCTAAGGAGACATTATTTTTACAATTTGGGCATTTTGGGGTGAAACAATGTCATAGCCTTTTATGGGGTAATAGGGTCTAAAAGATGCAAATTAAAACCTTTCAAAAAAAAAGCAAGCACAAGTAAAATTACAGAGGGAAATGGCAGTGCACTTATAGTTTGACAAAGCTTATCCTGCAACACGTTCTCCCTACAAGATGACACCAAGATTTTCCTTTTGCAAATGGTGGAATAAGTAGTGAAATGGATAAGAAATGCATTTAAGGGATAACTTATGAATAAAATCTCAGTACAAATTTGGCAAGTAAATATAATAATTACTATTCGTGTGCCGCACACCCAAAAAGACTCTCTGAGTGATTTGTTATTAATGCCCGTCAAATCCGCATGCCTATTAATGCTCCATGTCATCATGAAATGATAAATTTACCTTTTCCCTAAATCTTTTCATATCAAGACACATGCCTCTTTAGCATCCTTATTTATTATTTTGCATGCCTTGGAAAAAGTCATCATTGGAGCCCATTTTTTCCCTTTTTCACTTCAAAGATTGAATGCCTACATGAAAACATAAGGTTAGTACACAAAAATGATATCGAAGTTGAAGTTGAAGTTTGAGTTGTTCCAACTTCAACTTCATAAGGACTGACTTAGGGCAGTGGATGTGGATTTTGATACACAAAAGATAATGGGAGGATGCGAACTTGAACTTGAAGTTAATTAAAGCTTCAAGTTCAACTTCACGATCAAGAAATGACTCATGCATGAGATGCTTTATGTCACAAGAAAAATATGAGTGTGATAATAATTAGCTCTAGTTGGGTAATGAGACTAGAAGGATCATAGATGAACTTGAGATCTTTGGCTTGGCAGACCTACTTGAAAAGGACAAAAAAAAAGGACAAAACAAGGGAAAGAACAAAACTCAAAAAGGGCGATATTTACAATGAGACAAAGAGAAAACTTAGAATTGGTAGAGTTTGAGATACTATCCATTATAAGACAAGGGAAGATCCTCTCCATTAAGATACTACAATTTGAATGCATTAGAGCCTAATTCTTCAGATATTACAAATGGGCCTTTCCATAAGCTCTCAAATTTGGTGTGAGCTCCTTTAGGTTCCTTTCTCTTCTTCCATGGCAGTACTTGATCCCCTTTCATGAATCTTCATGGCCTTGCTTTTCAATTGAAAATTCTTTTGACCCTTGCTTGATGGTCGGTGATGTGATCTACCGGCTCCCTTCTTTCTTCTTCTATTTTCTTAAGGTACAATATTCTCTTTTCTATGGGAGAATGAAACAGTCCATCTTTAATTACCTTTTGTAAATTTAAAGTAGCCAATTCCAAGGGCAAGGACAATTGTGCTTCAACTCCATACACCAGCTCAAAAGGAGTCATACCAATGGCTCCTTTTGAGGAAGTTCTATCATCCCAAACTGCTTCATATAACATCTTATGACAATCCTTTCCCTTTTCATCTACTAACTTTTTCATGATATTGACCAAATTTTTATTCATGGATTCTGCTTGTCCATTGCCTTGAGGAAATAATCTAAGGCATGAGATAGCTGGATACCATGATCATAGCAATACAATTGAATTTTTTGAGAAGAAAAATTTTGTGCATTGTCGGTCACTATTTTGTTTGGTGTACCAAAATGGGTCAGAATATTTTCCATCAAGAATTTACACACTACTTGTGATGTCATGTCTTTAACAGGAACCGCTTTAGCCCATTTAGTAAAGTAATCTGTAGCAGTGTGGATATGTGTGTGACATGCACTTGAGTTTGGATTGATAGGCCCTATAAAATCCAATCCCCACTATTGAAAAGGTTCTTCTATAATCACAGGTTTTAAAGGAAGAGTAGCTAATTGTGGTTTTCTAGTAAACAATTTACACTTCTCACAATTTCTCATCCACTTGTAGGTAGCTCTAAACATACTTGGCCAATAGTATCCACTTCTTAGAATTTTGAAAGCTATCACTGTTGATGAAAAATGTCCTCCACATGCTCCATCATGGAAGTTTTTCAATAGTTTTTCCTGTTGGTCAGCGTCAACACACCTTAAAAACATGCCATCTAAGCCTTTCTTGTATAAGATATCATCAATAATTACAAATTTGACTGCTCTGAGTTGAAGACTCCTTTAGTCTTTTCCCTTTAAATGGTTTGGGCATCTCCCATATGTCAAAAAATACGCTATGTCAGAAAACCATTCATCTTTCAAACCAACAAAAAAATAATTGGGATAAGTTTCTTCTTTTTTCCTTTCTACTATTAGTTTACATAGTCCTTGCCCTCAGACCAACATGGTTGGTTGAATATCCAATTCAAACTCTTGTACTTTTGATACCCGAGTTGCTTGATTATTTACTACTATGTCTTACTGTGTGAGGATACTTTTGACTGCTGTGGATGGTACATACACTAAAGAGTGTGAATGTCAAATATAGTACCAAAAATATTTCTCTGCTTTCACAACAGCAAAAGCTTTCTTTTCAATTAAGAATTAATTCAGCTCATGTTTCTTCAATGGGACACTCATAAAGGAGATAGGCATCTCTTCTCCTTTTTCATTCTTTTGAAGCAATATTCCTAACATGGTATGATCTAATGCATAGCAGTACATTATAAAATCTTTTGGGAAGTTGGGATGAAAAGTGTTGGAGCTTTAGCAATAGCCTCTTTCACTTCTTTGAATGCTCTAGATGTTGGGTCATCCCATTTGAAATTTTGTTTCTCACTTAGCAACTTGGCCATTGGTTTGATGGTCTCTGCAAAATCAGGTACAATTTTCCTAAGGAAATTGATATGTCCAAACAAGGATTTGACACCATTGTGATTAATAGGAAAGCATAGTTTTTGAATAGCTTTTACTCTCTCTGGATCAATTTTGATTCCCTCTTTTGAAACCATATGCCTGAGAAACTTTCCCTCGGTTACAACAAAAATTGATTTCTTAGGGTTCAACGAAATTCTATGTTCCCTACATTTTTCAAGGACTTTCCTCAGATCTTTCAAATGTTTTTCTCACCTTCTAGAAAATACAGTCATGTCATCAAGATACACAATAATACATTTATTTAGCAAATGACCAAAGGTTAAATTCATGGCTTGCTAAAAGGTGACACCCACATTTATTAAGTCAAAAGGCATCCTTTATAGGAAAAAGTACCTCTAGGTGTTGTGAATGTTCTTTTCTGTTGATCTTCTTTAGCAACTTCTATCTTATTATAACCTAAGAAACCATCTAAGAAGGACATCATCTCTGAGCTGACAACTATCTAAAGAATTTGATCCATTATAGGTAAGAAAAAATTATCTTTCAAGCTTGCTTGACTAAGGTTTCTAAAGTCGACACAGATCCTTATCTCTCCATTCTTCTTTCTAACTGGCACTATATTTGCCACCCATGTACAATGATGAATTAGAAAGATGATGCAGGCTTTAAGCATCTTATATGTTTCCTTGAATATTGCATCAGAAACCTTTGGATTATATGTTCTCAACTTTTTCCTTAAAGGAGAAGTACCTGGTTTTAGAGTAATATGGTGTTTGAATTGTCCACCACAGAAAGTTTTTAAATCTTCATAAGACCAAGCAAAGAAATCAATGTATTTTGTAAGTAGTTTGATGAATCTTTCTTTCTCATCCTCTTTGAAATAGTTTCCTAAGTTGATAATTTTGTGATCATGTTTATCTCCCAAATTGAACTTTTCATAATCTCCCAAATTGACTTTTTCATAATCACCATTTATATCATCTTTAGGTAGTAGATTCTGGGCCAAGAAAGCATCTCACTTGTCAAAGAGTCTTTCAAGCTCAACTAGGCCTTTAGGTATCACATTTCCTTTCAATTGCAATATATCACTAGATTTTTCATCAATGAGATTAAGGCAAAACTCTTTAGATTTAGAATCTGAACCTTCAAAATAATTACTAGAAATTTTTTTAATACTTCGTAAAAAAGCATTAATGTGAGCATCGTATTTAAATACTTTCCATGAAATTTTATTGTCAAGGATGCTCTATCTGTGAATGATCTCAACTGAATATTTGTTATTTATGAAGTCAGGATGAGGAATCAACAAAGAGGTTGATGTTGCTAGAGAATCTGCTTTTTTATTTAGTTCTCTGGGAATTGCTTCAATTGAAAAGGCTTCACTATAGTGTTTTAGTCTTTGATTCTTTACTAAGAACATGTTTTTAACTTGCTTTACTATTAATTTAGCATCTCCCCTTGCCTTCATCAATTTAATGTTTCTTTTCTTGGCTTCTTCTATACCTAGGAGTAACGGTTCATATTCTGTTGTATTATTGGTATTTTCAAAAGCAAGCTTGTAAGAAGAAGGAAAGTTCTGACCATCAGGGGATATTAGCACAACACCAGCCCCAAACCCATTTGAGTAGCAACTTGCATCAAACTCTAAAGTCCATACTGAGTCTTCACCTTTTGATTTTTCACCAATTTTTTCACTTTCAGACAAAATCAAATAATTAGCAAAATCAATCTCTTGATAAAGAATCTGAGATTTGGGATCATTAGATGGGAAGACTGTGTATTTCGATTTGGTTTTAGGTAACAAAGTTACTTTTTCTTTCCCCATAGCTATAATAGCTCAGGACCAATCCATTTTAACTTCCCCTTCCAGGTCTTGACAAAAATTTCAACTAAGAAGCATGTCATAACTACTAGGAATGTCTGCTACTAGGATAGTAAGCTTAATTCTTTTCTGAGGATAGGTTGCTAAACAAACTTGGGCATCTTTAATCTGACCTATTAAAGGGACCTGCTTGGAATCCATGGAATAACACTTACCAAAATTTTTGGTTAAAGGAAGATCAAGAGCCTTTTCTACCGTAGCTGGCATTATGTTGTCAGAAGCACCTGAATCTATGATGTAATTACTTAGCTTAAAACCATGAAGGAAGAGGGATACATAAAATGGGTTAGGTTTATGAGAAAAGGGAACTTTAGGGCTAACTTTTTCTAGTTAGAGTATCTCTTCCCGGTTATCAGATGCTTGAGTTTCAAGTTTCTTAGTCTGAGAAATTCCACTTGTTTGCTTAGTAGACATCTCATTACTCCCTAAGATCTTGACTTCATTAATTTTCTTAGTTGCTACATCAGGGGAAGACTAATGAACATATTTGATCAATTTATTAAGTTCTTTAGGGTTCATTCTTAAATATTCAATAGGGGAATCTGTATTTTGGATGCTTTACATAACTCAACAATGTCAAATGTAAAATCAGGATTAGACCTCTTCAAGATTTAGGGGTACTTGTTTGTATTGGTGATGACTTGTTTTCACTTTACCCCTTTTTCTTTAATTCCTTTTCCTGAGTAGGGGTTGCATTACTTTTAGAATAAACATCAGCTTAAGCAGCTCTCTGTCCATGGGTTAAAACTGAACATGAAGATTCTTCTAAAGTATGAGTGTGATAATAGATAGTATGTGTTGAGTGATTTAAGTGCCAAGTAGGCAGTGCATGCCGAGTCATTTAGATGCTGAGTCACAGTATTGAAGTCACAGTTAGTGTCGAGCACCAAGGACTTTAGATGATGAGTAACACAGTTTTTCATAGTTGTTTGTATTGGCACAAACTACTATGTAAACCATTTTTGGGCTAACTTAAGGATTGAATTATGATATTTTGTTGATAAGGATGAATCTTATATGTGAATCCCTAAGTTTTGCATTCATCCAATTAGATAAAGGGAAGGTTTAAGTGGAAATATGGATGAATCATAGTCATTGATTCATACCTAATCCTAAGTCGCCTAAGTCTTCTTAAGGAGGAAAAAACCCTAAATGTTAAAAGTGTAGAATATGAGTAAGAAGGAGAGTTTGCAAGCACAAATAAGACATTCATGGTGACCAAGGTATTATGATCTGAGATATATTGTAGAATTAGTTAAAAGAGAACAGAGGAGAGAAATAGTGAACAACAAAGAGACATCTAATCAAGAAGGATCAAGTATATAATAGTATAGAAGTGATCTGACATCAAGCAACATAGTGTTAATCACAAGATCATTGCTAGGACATTTTAGCAGGTGAATCAGTCAAATCTCTTAACTGAGTAGTCCTAACAAGCTATATTAAAATCCTTTAACAAGGTGCTTAATTAATTGTGAGTTAAAGTCCTTTAATCAGGCACACTTCTAACAGGGTCTTGAAATCCTTTAATAAGGTAAGACCTAACAGTCTTTGTAAGTTGTTAATAGGGTAGACCTTTCATAGGGTAGATCATGTTTGATGATCAAACATTGTAACCTTCATTAGATACACTTTATTACTACAGTAGTGAAGATCTATGGGTGTCATCCCCACCCCCAATTTTACCTTCTCATTGGAGGGTTTCTAGGTAATTATATCTTGTTTCATATATGTGTGAATGCTTACTTATTTATATACTTTAGATGTATATGCTTTACATGGTATTTTAGTTTACTTATTAAATTGTGAGATGGATGTGTGGTGAATGTTTTTATGGGTTAAATTTTAAAGCACTAATTCACCCCCCACCCCCCCCCCCCCCCACCCCGCCCCAAGAGTTTACCTTTCCTATTGTAATTCCAACAATTGGTATCAAAGCTAAGTTCTCTAAAAGTAAAGCTTTGTATCTTTGAGGAAAGATTTTGAAAATAGAAGTCTACAAGTTGGAAAAAGTTATTGAGAACCAGGAGATTGAAATACAACTCATTCTACATCAATTGAATGAAGCAAGAGAAGATATAAAGAAATCATTATTAAGAAGGAAGGAATTTCTATTGAGGACAATGACACACAATACCAACAGATGGACACTACTAAACTATTTGTAGATGGAAACTCCAATGAATTTGATGTAGCAGATATGGATCTAATAGAAAAGAACAGAACCCTAGCTGAAGAGATCAGAAATCTTAAGTTAGAACAAGAATCACAAGCCATATTACTATGTGAGGTGACCTAATAGGAAAAGAAATCCATGGAAGAAAAAGTCATGATTGAAGATGACAAAAGAGTTTTGACTAGTAGACTGGAAGAGAGAACATCATAGGTAACTAGGATTGCTAACATGCAATTGGAAACTTTGGGTCAAATGATGATTTCTAATCATGAACTGAATGCAAAAGATATTGAGATCACAACACTAAAGTTGTAGAATGAACAGTTAAATAATGATCTAAAAAGGGAAAAGGAGTTTGCTAAAAGTTTCAATAAACCTAGTGAAGCAATCAAGTATTTTGAACAATTGATGACATCCCCTAGATCTAACAATGATAGATCTCGACTAGGATACATTAGTATTGAAGAAGGAGAATCATTCAAAAGTGTTGAAGAAAGAAGTGAAAAAGGTAAGAACTCAAAACCTACTTGTCATAATTGTGGTAAGATAGGACATATTTCTAATGTATGAAGGAGAAAGACTATAAATTAGAATGGTAAGTAGAAGAACATGGGTCACTGCCACAAGTGCAACAAAAAAGGTCATCAAGCACATGAATGCAAGACCAAGACCATGCACACTAAAAGATTTGAAAAATATTGTTATAACTATCAGAAGTATGGAAATAGAGCTTTTGAGTGCAGATCCAAATCTAACTAGTCATCAAACAAGAAGACAAAGGTAAAGAACAATGGCAACTCTTATAATTGGGATTATAATACAAGGTATAGTTGTCATTACTATCAAGAGTAAGGACATGTTATTGAGAATTGTATTAGAAGACATTTCAAAAGTGATTAAAAAAGGTGGTTGAGTCAAACCACATGTTTTAGTTGTTTGAAGACTGACCATATCAGTAGATACTGTCCAACAAGGTCAAAGGCACCAAATTGTTAATTCAACAAATGCAAAGGCAAGGTAGATATTGAAAATGTTAGAGATGATATGAACAAGACATGGAAGAGAAAGAAGGATTGTAGCACATCAAGTGTAGATGGGATCACTTCACCCAATGGGTTAGGTGATCACACCTCATCAAACTAAGAAATCAAGAGGTATGTGGGATTGATATTTAAAATATATATATAATACATCAATTCCAAGGATTTAGTTTTGAAAAGATTACATATGCATGAAAAAAGATGCAAAGTGTTGTTAGTAATCAAGGAAAAATCTTTAAGTTTTGTCAGTTTTCCATGTTATTATTCGAGCATGAAAAGTTTCATATGGTTGTCGAGTGAAATGTTAGTTGATGTCAAGCTAGTAGGTTTGTTAGTTATAACCAAGCTCGTAGTGGTTTCTGAGCATATGGAAATACATGTAGATGCTAAGTGAGCTAGAAATCCAATGGATGTTGAGCTTATAGTTGTGTAAGCACTTAGCATTAAATGTAGTGTTTTGAGGGCTATTTGATAGATTTCTTGTTCATTTGACATCATTTGAAATCAAAGAAGTGTATGAAGAGCTAAAGGAAAACTAAAGAATTTGATTTGAAGCATTTGCAAGAGATTTAAATGGTTGTTTGACACCATTCAAGCAGAATTTATAAGGTATTTATCATGTGCCAAGCTATGTAGTTTCAAATTTTGCAAACCCTAGTTATATGTAATGGCATCTAGTTCTTTGAAAGTGAAAGGTGTAGAGGGGAAAAAGGTTTTGAATGTTCAGTTAATTAGCAATGAGATCAAACAACCTATTTTCAAGGAAATTCCAAATATAGCATATAAGCAAGATCCCTCCGGTACATTGTCTATGATACCACTGCAAGTCTTGATGATTCAAGATGTTAGGAATTATTACACATGTAAGATAGGAAGCATAGGATACATGGAAATAAGAGAAGTATATGGAAAGCTATGTGAAAATGGAGTGTTGAAGGAAGAATTCAAAATTGTAGAGAAGAAAGGGTTAACTCATGCCCTAGATTTCCCTAGTGTCTTCAAAATTGAGTGGATTAATATTTTCTTAAGTAGAATTCATGATAGCTTAGTATGGTTAGAAAATGGGCCAATTAAAATCACAAAGAAAATGGTTCATAGGGTAACAGGGTATCCAACCCTAGATTGGCCAAAGACCACGAGAAGTGAGTCAAAGGAAGTCATTAAAAAGAACACAGGGATTGTATGGAACAAAAGGGGAATGACCATTGATACTATCATAGATCCCCTAATAGCTTTTGCAATGAGAGTAGTAGCACACAAGTTTTATCAATCTAGCAGATTAAATAGTGTACCTTGCATTACAATGGATATGGGCTACAAAATTGTAAAGAAGGATCATACTTATGATTTTACTGAGTTGCAGTTGCAACAATGGATTGAGAATTTGGGAGCCATAAGGAAAACCAAGAGTGCACGGTGTAAGTTTGGATCTATTCTGGTATGTATTTTCTTCTATGTCCAAAATATGTTTCCTACATTTGGTAAGGTTGCATGGAAGGTGAATAGATCAATTACAGTACAGATAGGAAAGTTCATTGAACAATTAGGTGATAATTTTGAGTCAGTGATGACTAGTTATTTTGAAGAATTTAAGCAATCTATGAAGAAGAGATTAAGGATACAATCTCACTAGTGGAGGAACATTTTGATGATGTTTGCTTCCTAGTTGATATTAATTTCACTTATGTACTAGCAATAATTCCCAGGGTAAGATGGCTAAGGCCATTAGGATATGAGATCAATGTTGATGAGGCCTATGCAACAATCACAACATTACTTGCAGAAGAAGTGGACAAGGAAGCCAAAGCATTTGGTAATTATGACTTGGCCAAATCAAAGATCAAAATGGAATTGAAGACTACTTCTGTGATCAGAAAGAAGAACAAATTGGTGAAGAAACTGAAAGAAAACTTTGGTGGAGTCAAGGAAGAAGAAGAAGAGGAAGATGGTGAAGAAGAAGAGGATACATAGGCTCAAGCACCATTGGCACTAACACAAGATCAGGGAGAGGATCAGCAAGAGGAGGAAGTAGAAACTACAAAAGGTATTGGGGAAGAAGTTGAGGAAGCACCTATAACTACTAAGAAGAAGAAAAGAAAAGAAAAGACTCAAACAGTGACAAAACCAAAGAAGGTTGCAAAACCTAATCAGCCCAAAACAACATCTACCACAGGGGCTAGTACAAGAGTCACTACACAAAAGGCTAAAGAGGTAGCCAAGCCTAAAGAATAGGAAGGTGGAGCATTGAAAAGACCAAGAAGAAAGTATGTTGCTCAAGCTGAATCTGATGAGGAGAAGACTAAATCTGATGACAATGGCCAATTCCAAATGATGATTCACAATCCCTCCTCACTCTTAGATAACTTATGTGAGAACATTAGAAATAATGCCGACTTATCAAGTTTCCCTCACATTAAGTTTGATAATATTGGGAAGATTGAGAAGAATCAAGTAGAAGAGGTAGTATATGCCATGATGGCTATATTTAAAAAGACTCCTCTAGAACTTGCAAACTCCATTTCTAAAAGCCTATATGATAGAGTTGAGTAGAAATGGCACTATTTTTAAGACACAAAGAAGCAAATCAAGGTGACAACCCTTACTCAAGTTATGCCAAAACTTAGCAAGGAAAAAATGTCTAAAGCCATTAAGAAATATGTTGTCAGATTTGTGCCAAAGTATAGGGAATTTAGCATATTACAAAACAACATAGAGGATGTTGTTCAAAATTCCAAAAAAATGTGGAAGATTACATATGGATTGTCAATAGCCAAAGAAGCTAACCAAGAACCTATTGAGATAGGAGATGATGAAGAAGATGATAATGCTCAAAGCACAGTAGAGGGAGGAACTAATATGAATATTGACAATTAGGCAACAGTGGAGGAAGAGCAACAACTAGAATAGATTGTACAAGATACACTAATGTCGAGTGCCAACCCTCTACAGGTGACAAGTGTAAACACTAAAACTATCAAAGTAAAGGATGTTTTTGATACTATTGCTCAAAACATCAATCCCTTTACAGAGGAAGATTTGAAAAGGATACTTGTCCAGTCCAGTCTCCAAGCCAAATTATGTGACAACCTTGTATTGGTAAGTGTTGATGAAATATAGAAGATATAATCTATAACTGCAGGGGAGGAGGTGAAACCATAAGAAACATCTACTATCGCTCCTCAAGTCACAAGTGTATACCCTTCACAATCCATTGTTGTTTATCAAAGGAAGGAGACAACAAGTTTCACTATTAGTACATTGATGCAAGACACTCCAGTCTCAAAAAATGTATAGGAAGCTAAAAAAGGCAAGGTTGAGATAACAGGTAATGATGGGACTCAAGGCCAAACAAGTTAGGTATATGTACCTGCACCTCTAGCACAAGGTCAAGGTGCAACTGAAACCATAGAGGTAGAAAAGGGAAAGCCTAAAGAGACTAGTTTGACACTAAGCCTAAGGAGCTACTAGCAATTCAAGCATTGGTGACATTACCAAAATCCAGTACTCCTTCTAGTCAAACTCTTCAAAGGTCAAGCACAAATGCTACACCATTGCAATACTCAGTGTTGAGTCCTAGCTCATCTAAGGAAGAAGAGGTAATTAACTATAGAAATGTTAGCCTAGATGAAGAGATTATTTTACCTAAATTTGATTATTCATCAATCACAATTGAGTAGATGGGTATACTAAAAGAGGCCCTAGCAAAGAAGAAACATCAAGAACTACTCATAAGGGAGTATAGGCAGAAGCAAGCTTTGATTGACATCAAATAAATTTTCTTGGATGCATTTAGTCTACCTACTCCTAATGAAACAAATCCCATAATTAAACAATTGACCTATATAGTGGAAAGAGTTAGTGACACAGACCTAGATACTAATGTCAAATTATTAGAATGGTTTGAAAGGAAGTTTCAAAACAAGGTAAACGAAAATGTATCCAGTGGTATTGCACTAACACAGGTTGAGCTAGCAACCAAGATAGAGAGTGTGAAGAAGGTACTAGAGAACATTTTCTCTTTGTATACCAAACTATGTAATCCTACACTCATCATACAAGAAATAAGGAATCATATCCTAAGTTTGGAGAGCCGCATGCAGTCATCAAGTGCTCTATTTGACAAGTCTCCATCTCAAAATGAGAAACATTTTAGGACCCTCTTGCAATCCCAAAATTAGTTAACAACATTACAAGTAGATGAAGCCAACATAAGGGCTAAACTGACCAACATCCAGTCTATATTGACTCCTCACATGGATATTTTACATAAGGAGCTAGGCTATGCAGAAACACTCATGAAGAAAGACCCCAATATTCCTACCTTAGATGGCTTAGTACACCTTTTTGTCGATTTGGCCATCCAAATTAAGTCTTTGGAGGTAGCTTGTGATAATTGGGATGTAGCTCTTACTTGAGGTCCATAAATCTATTTTGGACAAATACACTATAAGTGTATAACCCATTGACATCAGTGTCAAAAAGGGGGAGTAAGAGCAATGGGGGAGAGCAAATGAGAACGTAAGCAAGCAAGCAGAGAAAAGAGATATCTATACCAAAGGGGGAGCAAGAAATAGAGATGAGAGCACAATGCAAAAATTAGTTCAGTAAGGAACAGATAAAGAGTATCAGTTGATAATCTAGTATATTACTGAACTGAAACAACAACCCAAGGGGAGTTATGAAATTTTGAGGTATAAGTCATGTTGCAAAATTTTGATATTTTAAAATTTTGTATAGAAGCTTGATAGATATCTATATTATGCTCGTACGAATAAGATTATTAATGTATGACCAAGTATTTTTTGACACTCATGTCAAAGGGGGAGATTGTTAATCTCAGATTGGTTTTGACAAGTGAGTGTCTATACACTTAAGTCATTTACTTAGTTCATGCCAAACAAGTAATATATGTTGAGCACAACATAAAACTTAGAGCATGCCGAGTAAATAGTGAGTGTCAAGTTACTCATGTGCCAAGTCATTCAAGTGCTGAGCAAACAGTATGTGTCGAGTGATTTAAGTGCCAAGCAGGCAGTATATGTCGAGTCATTCAAATGTCGAGTGACAGTATTGAAGTCACAATTATTACCAAGAACCAAGGACTTTAGATGCTAAGTAACACAGTTTTTTCATAGTTGTTTGTATTGGCACAAACTACTATGTAACATTTTTGGGCCGACTTAAGGATTGAATTATGATGTTTTGTTGATAAGGACATATCTTATATGTGAAACCCTATGTGTTGCATGCATCCAATTAGATAAAGGGAAGGTTTAAGCAGCAATATGGATGAATCACAACTGTTGATCATACCTAATCCTAAGTCACCTAAGTCTTCTTAAGGAGGACAAAACCCTAAATATTAAAAGTGTAGAGTATGAGTAAGAAGGAGAGTTTTCATGCACAAATAGGAAATTCATGGTGACCAAGGTATTATGATCTGAGATATATTGCAGAATCAGTTAAAGGAGAATAGAGGAAGGAAATAGTGAACAACAAAGAGACATCTGATTAAGAAGGATCAAGTATACAATAGCATAGAGGTGATATGACATCAATTAATAGAGTGTTAATCACAAGATCATTTTTGACACATTTTAATAGGTGAATCAATCAAATCTCTTAACAGAGTAGCCCTAACACGTTGTATTGAAATCCTCTAACAAGGTGCTTACTTAATTGTGAGTTAAAGTCCTTTGATTAGGCACACTTCTAATAGGGTGTTGAAATCCTTTAACAGGGTAAGACCTAACAGTCTTTGTAAGCTTTTAACAGGGTAGACCTTTCATAGGGTAGATCATATTTCATGATCAAACATTGTAACCTTCATTGGATACACTTTATTACTACAATAGTGAAGATTTGTGGGTGTCATCCTCACCCTAGTTTTACCTTCTCATTGGAGGGTTTCTAGGTAATCATATCTTGTGTCATATATGTGTGAATGCTTACTTGTTTACATTATTTTGATGTTTATGCTTTACATGGTATTTCAGTTTACTTATTGAATTGGATGTGGTGAATGTTTTTATGGGTTAAAGTTTAAAGCACGGATTCACACCAACCCCCCTCCCCTCCCCCCCCCCCACCCCACCCCTCTCAAAGTTTACCTTCCCTATTATAATTCCAATAATCTACACTCCACAACTAAATAGGTAAATTTTCTCCATCCTTTTCTAATTCTAATTTCATCTCTTTGGAGAAGAAGGAAACAACCTTGGACAAACATATGTACATCAACATTGAGTACCAGTAGAATGGTTTTACAACTTTAGTCATGTTTATACCTATTAATCCATCATGGATTTCTTATGCTAAATATGTGGCAAAATAAAAAATTGAGCTCATGCCATATTGCAATGTCTAGGCAATGATAAAAACAATGGACCCTTTGATGTGATCCTGCTTATCCATTCCAAAAAGTTTGCGGAGAGAAAACTATAGTGCTTGAGCCCTAGGATTGAAATATTTCCTTAAAAATGGATTTGGGGTATTTTCAGTTACTAATGGCAATCGACCTGTTTTAACAAAGTGCTCTTGCAATGGCCCTCTCCTTAGGTACACTCTCTGACATCATACCTAGCCTGTAAATCCTCCAAATCAATTTTCTCATGCACTATGTGATTAAGGTTTAATCTGAAAACTTCCCTAATAACCTCTAGCAAAACCCTAAAAATATTTTCCCCAACATGATTTTTGGCCATTCTTGATACTAGGTCATATCTCTTCACTATGATTACCAGTAAATCATCATCGAAGAAAACACCTAAGACAACTAGATTACCAATGTCGAACTCCCATACATTGTTTAGAGGACTATCAATTTTTCTCTTCAAAAACCATTTTTGAAATAGCTCTAAATCCCTAGTGGATGTTTCAGCATCTCTTAACCAATGGGCCTTGTCATGAAAACCCTCACTGACCAATAACCTAGGGTTTTTTGGGACTAGCTCTTTTTCTTTGGAAGACTCATTAGGGGTTTGTGGTAATTGTTCTAGAAAACCATCATGCACAGCTCTCAGCTAGCAATCTACCGTTCTTGAAAAATCCCTTCATGGAGGCATTTTATCTATATTATCTCTATTACAACTATAAATTCTCAACTAACCAGAGATCTCCAGTACTCACCTAGATAAAAAAATGTTTGCTCCATTGAGAATTTCATCTACAATAATTTGTGGCTTGAGGAAACGCAATTTGAAACTCTAAATATTTCTACACTCTAAAAATTCTTTGTTGCTCGGTACTCAATAATGAGAGGAATCACAAATTTTATGGCAATTGGCTTTAGAAGAATTTGCATTAATCAAAATTAATGTTCTAACAGTCACATTTTAGGTCACATTGCAAAATTTGAAACCCAACTATTGATCTATGCCAAATTGGATGATAGAGCTTTAAAAACCTTAAAATTTGCATTATCTTTTTTAAAAGCCAAACACATGTCAAAACCTTGATTCCCCACTTTGGCTAAAGTTTGATTATCTTCATAATTTAGGGAAGTGATGATCATCAATTTTCACTTGATTGATGATCCTGAATGATCCTACTATTACTATGTTTGCTTCAAAAACATCAAGCCCACTAATCTAACTCACCATCCACCTTTTCTTACATGTTGTACCTCTAGCAAATCAAGACTCAACATCTAGCACATTGTCCAACTCAGCAATGTTTAGCACCTTATGAAAATGTTTGACCCCACCACATCCATGTGTCATCACCTCACTTCCCCACTTTGGTTAAACCTTGAGCACTTACAGAATGCGAGGAAGGATAATCGTTCATCAAACAAGATTGGACAGTCCTACAGAACTAACCCACTTCTATCATTGTAAGAAACTCTAACCAACCATAACATGCCAACCTAGCATTTACTTTGATAGTTCCTTTTTGTGGCCAACAAATTGAATCTTGTCCCACTTATCCACATGGTAGCTCGTCGCTTCCTTGCTTTTGTTAAAATTAGCACATCTTCAAGATCCAAGGAAGTGACAGTTGTGGATCTTCCCTTGATCTAACGATGTCCAGAAAATAATAATTGTTCATTAGAATTGGTGCATACAACCAATAGAATCATGCTACTTGGACCCTATTCTAACATATTTATTTTTTGCAGCCCACAAATAGACGTGGACCCACTAGCTCCATGTGGCAGCTAGTTGCTTGCCCACTTTATCTAAAGTTCAGATAATTGCAAAATGAGGGAATGCAACAAATGTCGATCTTCATTTGATCGATGATCAAAAACTTGCATGATCTACACTGCTTTAAATGACATGGAAAGGGGTCATAGGGATAGGTATCATAAGGTCGCATCCTTACTTTGTTTAAACTTTGCACAACTTTAGAATGCAGGGATATGCCCCTTGTCGATCTTCACCTGATCAATGGTCAATACAATAACTCTCCAAGGGTTAAGATTTTCAAAAGGACAATGTGTGAACTGACCCAAGGTAGACCTAGGGTAAAAAAACAAAAATATGCACTACGTTAAGGATTTTCATGGGAAACATTTAAAATATTGCATGAAAAACATATGATACAAGGTTTTTCAAAGGTTTTAAGGACTTTATAAAAATTCCCGCGCATATTTTTGAAAATATGAACAAGTGTAAACCCATTTTCTAGGAACCTAGGGCACAAAAGGCAATAGGGAAAAAAAATAGGGGATTTTTCTAGGGTATAACCAATTAAAAGACACACAATCACTAATTTCAAATGAATAACTAGATTTTTCATTGTAATTTTACAAAATTTTAAATATGTGAAAAACCATGCCAACAATTGTCATGGCTTTTTGAAGTTTTTGAGGGGTTCAAAATAGGCTCGATTGACCACATCTAACCCAGAGATTATTGATTTTATTTATGATGCATTTGGCTATGATAACATAAACATGAATTGAAGCCTCAACATGAGGGAGTTCTTTTTTAGTTTGGTTCCTTAGTTTTGTAACTCATTTTGAGTTCTTGGCAGAGGCAAAGTGTTATTTTAATTCATTTTAAAAGAGATACACAAGTTTTTAATACCTTTTTAGAAGTGAATTATAACTTGTTCCTTCTTTATTATTTGTATTTGTGTATCACAATTAGTGCCTTGTGCAGAGATTTGTGAAGTTCTTTGCAGGTTGAAAGATGTGTTGAATTAGTCTTAAACTATGAGGAAGTTTTTCTCCTTTTAAGGACTATTATTTTAGCCCTCTTACAACTTTTTTATGTCAGGGTGATCTATTATAAAGTTGTGTAGGGAAGCTTTTTATTACTGATTCTATTGTGTGTTGGTTATCTATTAAGTCTCAAAGATATAGTTTGGTGCATTACCTTTTGTAGTAGATTTCATTTTTAGGTATCATCTTAACTCTTTCCTTAGAAAAGGTCTTAGTTTTAGGCATTTTCATGTGAGGTGTCAATAACAACCATATTACTTTGGAGTTTAGATTCTCTAGTTGAGCCCATAATTAGGAAAGCTTGCCCATGTTCACCAATAGGTTAAGTTTACTTAGTAGGGGTACTTTATTTAGGTAAGAGCAAGGAGAAAACCTTATATAGGGAGCTCAAGAACAATGGTGGCCAAGATTAATTTGGAATCAATGACTCGATATCTTAACAAAGCCCTAACTAGTGTTATCACAACTACCCTTGATAATTATTAATTACAAACCAAATTACATCAAAGGATGACCTTGTGAGCGAGTAAAAACATTATACAACCATTATGAGCTAATAAGAAAATGGGTAAGGTAGAAAATAAAAGAAAAAAGGTATTTATCAATGGGCCATTTAAAATAAAACACATATTTAGGAACTATAATAAAATTAATAGATATTCAATAAGTTCAATATCCATAGTTTCATGATGGATGTTAGAAATTGGACAACCTCTTTGACAAATTACTATGACAATGATAAAAAATTCTTCATTGATGACTATTACATATTCACCCTTCAATCCATATTTATTTAATTTACATGTACCTATTGTTTTAGCTAAGTAATGGATAAAACTATACTCTAAAAATTAAACCACATGTTTCTATCACATTCATTTTTTTATTTCACAAAGTGTGAATTTCATTTTTTCTAAGATAACGAAAACATCACTATTTCATAAAGTGAAAATTTTATTTGTTGAAAAATAGTGAAGACATCACTATTTTACAAAATGAAAATTTTGTTTGGTGTGAAATAATGAAGATATCATTATTTTGCAGGGTATATATTTTACTATAGGTGAATTGGTGAAGGTCCAATACAAAGAAATTTAAATTTACACATTCAGGTCCAATACAAAGAAAAATAAAATATTTACACATCCGTGTTATAGAAAGAATAAATAAAGATAACAAATATGTGGTCAGTAATAATCCTAAAGTATAACATGAATTGGTGAAGATAATTGAGAGATACAAAGAAGTACTTCCATACAGATAATCTGAATGTGTTGGTTAAATAATGATGTAAAGGACTATTTGGGGAAGGGAAATAATATTATTCTTTAAAAATCAATAAATCTCCCACATGTTGTTGCGGGTTCCCCTCCACATATCTAGATTATACTCTTGAAATGCAAATCATAGTTAGATCTAAACTAAATAGACTCAAATCTACTTTCAACCTAAGATACAATTTATAATACATATATTCCTATTACATGTAGACAATAAAAAAATAATGCTACGATTTGTTTCCTATGTTTTGGGAAGGAGGAAATTTGAATTTCCCTTGATTAGAGAGGACATAGGAGAGGGTGTTAACTATAAAAGGAGAAGGGAGTGTAGAGTTTTATATTGAATAACAATAGCTAGTTGTGATTCTATCAAGGGAGAAGTATGGTAGGACAAGTTCAATTTGGTATATCTTGTAGTTGTGAGGAGAACAAAATTGATTATCAACTGAAAATATTGGTTAAGATCTAGGATGAATCCCTAGTGTCTATGACCAAGTAGGTAATTGGGCCAATTTTATCCAATCATCACCATAGTGGATCTTATTGGAAATATTTCTTACCATAGTAGTTGAAGCCTTTGGAGAATATTACCCTTCTTAAAGGATAGAAGATGTATTACGACATGATGAGTATTAACATCCTCTTTCAATGGA
Source organism: Cupressus sempervirens (assembly GCA_028749045.1). NCBI lineage: Eukaryota > Viridiplantae > Streptophyta > Pinopsida > Cupressales > Cupressaceae > Cupressus > Cupressus sempervirens. Next base: position 285,242,510 of record CM053786.1, on the reverse strand, counting down.
TATGATACAAATGAAAATAAACTATAACAAAGGTTTTATTGGCAGATATTTTGTTGTTGAAGTTGTGACTAAGAAGAATAAATTTAGTCAAGCTTTGACTATGTTTCATGAAGGACTAGAAAATTTGAATATTACTTTATTTTCCAAATTTGTAGCAACTAATGGATATATTTTCTATTCCTCTCAACTTGAGAGGATCAATGAATTGGTTGATGGTTACCTCGCCATAACCATATGGATGTACTTATCTCAATCATTTGATAACCAAAAGAAACCTTATACATAGAGAAAGGTAATATGATCCAAACTATGTATCTCCTTATGGAAGCTATTGATGAGTTTTGTTCATCAAATTAGTCAGGGTTCTTGGTCAACTTGGAAGGGAGTTTAGTCAAATACTAAGGGAGCGACCCCTTTGGTAGTTATCTATATAAATAAATATAAATTACACAAATTATTATCAATAATGGATAATCATGTTCCTAAAACCCCTTTGTATGCATTGAAAATAATAAAAATAGTCCATGATCCATGTACAAAAGATAATGTATAGAAAAAGAGTCATATTATATGGCATAAGAAAATACACTATATATGAAAACGAGTATCCAACACTACACTCTATTAGGGTATACTTGTAAAAATAAGTTGAATGATATGAAATGATATAGGATTTAGATTTTTAATCTAAAAAATGATTATCAAAACAATCTAAGAACTGAAAACTAGAAATGGAAAGGAAATAAATATAATATTGTGTGCTTGTGATTGAAATTTGTGCTTGGGTCCTAAAACTATAAATGGCTTGAAGTTGCAAGTCCTTCCACTTTTTTTCTATTTTCCTTCCACTTCATTGTAAGTTTCCATGTGTTTTAAAATTTTGGAAAATGAAAATTATTTCTTGATGCTTAGTCATTTCCTAGGAAAGTTTTTAATTAAGTTTTAAATTGTCAATGATTTTTCCCACTAATTCTTATGTGGTTATGGATATCAGTGAATAAAGAAAGCCTTTGAATATTGTATTCCTATATCAAATTTAAAAAGTGCTAGTATCCCTATTATAGTCCTAATATATTACATTAGACTTTTGGGATATAATATCCCCCAATATGAACATGTGTGATTGATATTGCCTAGCTAGTGAAGAACCAATGGCTTATTAGTTTTTGTGTCTTCCACATGACTTTTTTTACTTGGGGCTTCTTTCTACCATGAAGTAGAGTTTAACCTTATGTGTTAAATTGATTGTTCATGTCATTTTTGGCAATAAGGTTTGGAAAATCCTTCACTAACAATCTCTTTCTTTAGGATATATAGTAAATAGGTCTTCTTATACGGGAAATGGATTTAAAATAATTTTAATAATTCCATATACCATTCATATTGAAGGAACTTTTGTGACCAAAATTATTTAGTGTTCTTGGAAAGGTGTCAAATTTGGTTTTGGTGGGTCAAATCGAGCTCTAAAGATATTATTTTATTAAACTAACATAGTATTTGTTGGTTTCTTGGAGGGATTTCATTAACTTAGTTGCCTAGGGTTTAGACCTCCTATTTTTACAAATATGGGATTTGTACACTTGGAGACTCTTTTTTTTCAAGGTCATCATGAACCTCATTCTTGGGAAGTTATACAATCTTAGTATCATCTTTTCCAACAAGTTTGATAAACATTCGAGATGGTAATGTCTACTCTACCTCTAGATATCCTAGACAAGACAAGTATTCACTTTGTGAATCCTTGGTAGAAAGATGTACGAATTGATTCCCCAATACTTATTTTTATAGCTACAACCTATGATTCGACTACCATTAGCCCTCTCTACAAATTTTAATGGTGCCAAAAATAAATCTTTGTATTAGAGCTCGTGTTTCAACACTAGGAACCTTAAACCCTTACGCTTTTGAAACTTAAAACTAAACATTAAATTGTGTAGGATGCCTCCTGTTACTCAAAGCAACCCACGAGGCAGAGGTCGCAGGGTGAGGGGTGGTAGAGCGGGACAGGGGGATGGAGCACCTCCACTACCTCCACCTCCACCACCACCTAACCCGAATCAAGACATTATTGATGCACTTCAGACTTTGATCGGTGTAGTTCAGCAGAGGGTGGTACCGATAGTTCAGCCAGTTCAGCAGATTCCAGTAGTGGAAGCAGAGGGACCCAGAGGAGGCAGGCCTAGAGGCAGAGAGAGGACTAGGATTCCCCCACCGAGACAATTGGAGGGTCAGGGTGAGCACGAGGAAGAGTCAATACACCAAAGAAGACCCCCACTTGACAGACCTCCTAGACATGTAGGAGATGATATCAGGGAATTGATTCGACTTGGACCACCATTATTTACAGATTCTACTGAGGGGATAGTAGCAGAGGCATGGTTGCAGAGCCTACAGCGGTGCTTTAGATTATGACCCTATGGGAGTAATCTAAAGGCACGCCTAGCAGTTCATCAGTTGAGAGGGGATGCCTCCAATTAGTGGCATCAGGAGGAGATCATAGGTGGAGTGAGGATGGATACCCTCACATGGGAATTATTCCTAGAAAGATTTTGAGAGATGTACTTGTCAGAGCATTTCTAACAGAAACAGATAGAGGAGTTCCATTCTCTTTATCAGAGAGGTCTTACAGTGGCATAGTATGAGAGCAGGTTTCTCAAGCTCCTTCCTTATGTGGAATACATGAAGGATGAGAAACTACGGGTACATCACTTTATAATGGGATTGAATTTTTCACTTCAGGGTCCAGTTCGGATGGCCTTCCCTACCACCTTCAGATAGGTAGTGGAGATAGCACTAGTGGCAGAGGATACTCAGGGTAGACAGGAATCACGGGATCGGTCTCAAAACTGAAACTCTACCCGGCAGAAACCCCCTTGGAAAGGGAATCAAAACTATACACCAGAGTCCTCTAAGGGCCAATAGTCTCAGCAATAGCAGGTACTCTCACAGGGTTATCAGGGCTCTGAGCCTAAGTAGTGGTAGTCACAGCAGGATCAGAGAGTACATACCCCACAGTCACAGTCAGTGCAGACCCAGCAGTCTTCCAGGAGTGGATACAGTGGGTCTAGCAGGTCAGGAGGTCCACAGCAGTCTGGATCACAGGATGCACGATCTTATACCCGAGGGCCATGCTATACTTGTGGAGGCATGGGTCACATAGCTAGAGAGTGTTCACAGGGACAGTCATCCAGTGGTCAGAGAGGGGCTTTTTCAGAGCCGACAGTTGGAGACATGGGCAGATCTCACAGAGTTTTTGCAACGGATCAGGATGCAGTTATTGAGGTTACAGGTGGAGTTGGTCATCCAGTTAGTGCTAGAGACTATCCTTATTATTGCTCGGCAGACGCTAGCTCCTCGAGGTCGAGAGCTGGACCAAGTTAGGGTCTAGCGAGAATGTTATGATGAGGTCACGATTTCTTTGAGGGATGCAGCACGAATGCGATCTCTATACCCTTATCTTTTGATGAACTCCAGGAGGAAGTTCATGCCTAGTGGGGGAGGATGTGAGGCCTCACCCCGACCCTTCGTAGCCTTAGTTGTTATTTTATCATTTTGACACTCACGACTCGAGATGTCGAGACATTATTTGATACTTAGAACATATTATATTATTTCATGTTACTTTCAGATATATTGATGTTTGTCATTTAATGTTTTAGGTATATGCATGTTGATGAAATCGGTAAATGTACAATTGATACTTTGATTTAAGAGATTTTAAATGGCTAAGAATTAAGTAGGATGGAAGAAACCCTGATTGATGTATGGTTCAATTTATGTGAATTTTTGATACATATATATGTACATGTGATTTTCGGGACTACTGATGTGTGCAATGAGTGTGCAGATAATTTTAGCCGAGGAAACCGACGGAGGAACATAACTGATCTCTATGTGTTAATTTTGGAAACCTTGTTGTTCATAATTCACGTGTTGTATTGTGAGATATATGTATGTATCTTCTTTGTTCAGTGAATGTTAATGTTCGTAATTATGTTCTTTCAGTGTCGCTTGACACTCGTAAAATTTTTATGTGCTTCGGTGTGCTGATTAGGGTTAGTTGTTTAACCTTTGGACCAAGTTGGGTTAAGATAATTTCAGTTTGCTTATTGGGTTCTTAATCAAGTTTAGTCACCCTTAATCTGGATTAGTGCTTAATCTGCTTTGTTAGAGTTGTTAGTTGGTCCTAATTATTTCCTAGCCTTTGTTTGGCTCTAAACCTTTTCCTAAGGCTTTAAAACATGAAATAATTATACCCAAGGGGTATGCGTATGGGTTGGGGGTCTTTTCCAACCCCTAAACCCCTTTTGTTGACTTTTGAGGTCACTCAAAAAGTCTCTTTTTGCCTTTGTGCGAAAATTGACCATGGTTCCATGAGATGCCTCACCCCACCTCCTTTTTAGTGTCTAACCATAGTGAGGGTAGAGTTAGGAGTTTCTAGAATTTCAAGTGGGTGGGAGAAGTTATTGATCCCCTTTGGTGGTTGAGTTTGAGGCTTATTTAGAGACCTTTGTTGGACTAGTGGAGGTTGTTACCCAATCTCTGCATTTAGAGAGAAGCTTTTGAAGGTTGAAAAAAGAAAGTGGAAACTCTACTCAAACTTGTTCATTGCCATTACCTCTTTGTGAAGGTAGGAAATTCTCATCTCCCTTATTTCAGTTCTTATGTTTTGTTTCATGTTCATGTTACCTTGTTGTTGTTTCACTATTGTATGGTTGTGGGTATGTTGGGAAGATTTGATAACCATGTTATTTTGGTTGTTTTCCTTTCTTGTTTATGTTTGCAATTTTGAGTTTTTCTTGCATGGGAGTTTTGGTATTACTCACCCTTGGAGAGGGCAGAAGTGACCAATTTTGGGAAAGGTCTGTTTAGTTGGACTCCAACCAGTGTAGAGTCTCTTCTCAGGATGAGAACTTCTCAGGATGAGAAGAGGGATAAAGGGTAGGGTGTTATGGGCCCCTACCCATCAGCACAAACTTGGTATGAGTATGGCATGTTTAAATGGAAGAACGGAAGTTCTTGGTTATTAGCCCCGATTGGGCATCTGAATTGGTGTTGTGATTGACTTCTCCTGTTGGAAGAATCCACCTTTCCCTAGTTTTGATTCATTGTGAATCCTATTGTGTAAACCATGTATGATTATGCATGTTTGATTTCTTCTGGGTTATGCTTGGTTGTCACCCGATCAGATAATTGCTTCCTCCATGGTTCTTGAAATGAGATTCAGAAAACATTACATACTCCTTGATTTTGATCATGAACAAAATTTGATTTAATTGTTGAAATTTGGGATTCAGATCCTATTGTAAATTTTATTTTAAACCTTATTGTAAATGGCAACGAAGCCGAGTTTTCTTCTTGATTCTTTCCCGGCTGAGCCTTTGAATCAGGTTTGCCAATAAAATTGGTGTTGAGCATATTTGGTTATCATGTGATTTAATTGTGTATTTAATATGGTTGCACAAAAAAAAAAAAAAAAAAAAAAGAATAACGGATAATGTCATGAATTGTGATATTTCAAGTTTTTTTAATTCGTTAAGGAAGAACAATTTGATAGAATGAAATTTTCAAGTTGATGTATAAGTATTAGTTGAATCAGGATTCCTACCTTGAGAACTCAAATTATCTTTTCTTTGTTAAATTTCCTTATGAATGAATCAATTGGACTAAGAGATTATGTATCTCCTTAAATTTTTAAAGCATAAATCAGTTAGTTATCTTTAACCTTGCCATGGATTGCTTATCGGCTGCATTAAGTTTTATGTTGTTTGTTATATGAATTATCATCCTAAACTCTACTTAGTCCAATGAGTAACTCACACTATCATTGTAATATCTTATCAGGAGTAACTTAGACTATTGGAGTAGGAAACCAAATAGGAAGGAATTGATGATGCTAAATTTGACAAAATTCCAAGCTTTCATATATGTTGCAAACGAAAAACTATGATCATGCATGCAAATTCACTTGTTATGATTGTTAGATTCAAATGATAAAGTATTGCATTATTGAATGAAACGAATAGTTCAAACTCTTGATAGGTTATGGTTGTATCAAGCCATTATAGATTTACCAAAAAAAAGAAATTAATGACGAATTTAGTCCTTGAATCAATCTATTTTAGATGCGATAGAAATTGTATTGAATCCTACCTTAATCATCTAATAGATTTAAGAGATGCTCTATCAGTTTTGTAAGCCATAAGAAATTTTAAGAATTAACTTAAGATTATATTAGCAATATTTTAGCTTTTCAATTTTTGATCCAACTTAAAGTGGATTAATTTAACTTTTCATACCACCCCTAAGAGAATATTCATATGCCAAAAAAAATAGAGGGAACAAGAAAATTTCCAAAACACCCACCTACAGGATGCTGGAAATTGTATGGAGAAATAGTCTATTCTCTTGTTGAACAGAGAATATTCCTTTGATTCTTTAAATAAAAATAAAATATATTTCTAAATTTAAATGATATCTAAATTAGTTGAGTAATTAAAAAGATATCACAAAGACTATCTTCATAATTTAAAAACATAACTTATACTCTTACCTAGAAAACTTTATGCACTAACTCCTATTCTACCTCCTTCACCCTAGGCGATTTGACAAGCCTTCTTGAGTTGACTTGGAGTGTAGCGCTTACCCATGCAGACTGCCATGTCAATAAAGTGGGCAGATATTTTTTTTGGGTTCTTTGATTTGTTGGAAGGGATACATTAAAGTTTCCCCCTTCATATCTTATTTCACCTAGTTGTTTATTCCTTGTACCCCCCCTTTGTCTTGCTAGGCGTGCATCTTCTTGAAAGGAAGACAAGACAAGTGCAGGCCTTGGATCACGTGCTGAGCTCCTTGGGGGTACGTGGGTCCTTGTGCAATTTAAAGGTTTGTATGCATGATGATGTTTTAAGATCTCAAACCTTTTTCTCCCCCTTGCCATGTTTGTGTTGAGCGCATCTTACAAGGAGGAGCTACCTTGGGCAGCATAGACTTTCCTTGGGACAGCGCACCAGCCTATGGGAGGCTGCCCATGATTGTGGGTGTAGGGTCTATGTGGAGCTAGGTTAGTGGGTAGGGTTTTATAGAGTTAGGTTATTATTAGCATAGGTTGGTTAGATTTTTTTTATATGTTAGTTAGTTTATTAATAAATTTGATAAGTATGATGTAGTGTAGTATATGTTAGGATAGGTTATTATTCTTTTTTTAGTGTTTTAGTATTAGTATATTTTTAATCTATTTTAGTTTTAGTTTAAATTTAGCTTTTAGAATTAAGTGTAAATATAGTTTAAATAATTATTTTACAGGTTATAATAATTGTTCTTTGCTTTTATGCTATGAAAACTATTCGAATAATCTAAATATATTTTTCGTTAAAATATTTTGCTTTAATGACGCTATAGTGGTTAATGTTAATAAGATTATACATTAGATGTAGATTGTGTTATTCTCATAGATCTAATAGATTGTTGGATTACGTATGAGTTATTGAAAGCCAAATTAAAATTAATATAATGTTTAATATTGATGTAAAATGAAACAAATGTCGAAATCAATTTAATAATGAATGTGCAAATTTAACGACCTATTTATACTCATTGACTTTAAACTTAAAAAGGGATGTCAGGACATTGTTAGGAGACCTCATATCTATTTTTCATTTGACCTATACTTTAACGGGTGCAAATTAACTTATCAACTTAGTGGTGTTATTTGTCTTTTAAAAAAAATAAAAAATTGTGTGTGTGTTTTTGCCCTCGTGGGTTTGGGCATGACACTTTGGTGACACTTCTAATGCCCTAAGCTCATTTGACATTTTAGATTTTGAAATATTTGGTCTACTATTATTAAATCCACTCTTCTTCATTTTACTTGGTGTTTTCTTTTCCAAGACTTATCTTTGGGCTCTTTCCTATGGCATATGACATTCATAATCCTCATTGTCCATTTTTTGAGAAAAAGGTACTTTCAAACACTTCTTCTAGTTCTACCATCATGCCCAAAAATTAAGAAGTTAGATCCACAATTTTTCGTAGACTTTTTGACAAGGACCCCTTTCCTAGAATATGGCTCTTTAAGGTGATTGACCTCATATTCTCTTCAAATTTACCCAAATTTTGCATGTTTTTATTGTAAAAATTATCTCTTCTTTATGAAAAGATAGAAATGTTATTTTATTTTCTCACAAATTTATTAATGTTCTTTTTTTATGCAAGGGACATTAGGAGAATGGAGAAAAATGCCACTCACTAACCACCTTGCCAGAGTTAGACATAGAAGCCAACACTAATATAGAAGAAAAGATCATAATATATTTATTCCACTATAGATCTACTGAGATAGTTTCATTACAATGTGTCACGCATAAGGCATACTTGGTTGCATCCATTTACAATAGAGCTCTAATTAGTGAGCTTAAAAGCTCATTCTATCTTTTTCTTCTATGCTCTTACCATCTCAAATATTCCCTAGCTACATCATAGGTCACAAATATAAAGCCATCAGGATCAAACGTTGACTAAAAGATACAATTTATTATAAAATATAAGTCCTTCCTAATAAGAAAAATCAATGAGAACATAATAATAAAAATAAACATATGTTAGCATATAGATAGGTCAACACATGATCCAAGAAGAGAATCCCAAAGCCATGAGATTTCATGTAACCATAGTAACTTTGTCAAAGAAAATTACCACATGTTACTCAATGTGCTAGAAAGGAACACATCATGAGAAAATGTAATGGCTAAATATTTTGTGAGGTGGAATTAAGTTTTGCAAACATAGGGAGAGGATCCACAATAGGTCCACATTAAGAATCCAACTATGTTGAAAGAAAGAACATGAAAAACAAAGGTCTCCCACAAACAAGTTGGAACAAAAATAAAGGAAATATTTTGGTTGATGCAAGATGCCCAAGAACCCAATATGCTCCTACATCAAAAACCTATGGTAAATAAAGATTGATGTCAACATTAGGAAACACTAATATTTTGAGTGGAATCATAAAGATCCAACTCATCTTGAGATATCCATAAACTATCTTCAACTAGTTTATTTTACCATTGAACTATATACTCTTTATAATCCTTTCCTCTCGTGCTCTTGCTTATTCCGGTATCTAGAACTCTTTTGATCCATTATGTCTTCTTCTTAGGATAGTTAGGGTTATCAGTTGCCTCATCATCTAATTCAAAGTACTCATAGAAATATTAAATTTTGAATATAGGTGAAATATACATGTATTTAGATAACTCAACTTCAAAGGTATTTCCACTATCACATTTCCTCAGGATTTTAGAAGGCCCAAGTTTTCTCATCCTTAGCTTATTGTATGTACCAACTAGAGTTTTTCTCTTCTTTAGGTGTACTATTATTTCATCGCCAACCTAAAAATTTTATGTCTTCTCTTCTTATATATGTTCTCCTTATATCCTTGATTAGTGTTATTTATGCTAATTCTCACTTCCTCACGTAAATTCTTCATGAAGTCTACATATTCCTCAACTTTATCACTATTATTTACTTTACTACTCAAATTCCTTAGCTAAATAGTTCCCCTAGGGTGTATATCATTTACTATCTCAAAAGGTTTCTTATTAGTACTTATGTTCACTAGATTTTTATATGCAATCTCTACTTGTGCCAAAATCAAGTCCCAATTTAGTAGGCTTATCTCTAATCAAACATCTTAGCAAGTTACCCAAACTTATGTTCACAACTTCAGTTTGTCCATCTATCTACGGGTGAAATATAGAACTAAACTTAAGCCTAGTATTCAACTTCTTCCAAAGTGTCCTCCAAAAGTAACCATTAAACTTCAGATATCTATCTAAAACAATAGTCTTTGGAAATCAACGTAACGTTATAATTTCTTTGAAAAGTAGGTTTGATATATGTACTATATTAGATGTCTATTTACATGGTATTAATGTGTCATTTTAAAAAATAAGTCAACTACCACAGATAAAATCATGACCTCTTGGAATTCTAGGTAATCTAAGAACATAATCCTTACTAATATCTTCTCAAGACATACTAGGAAGAAGTAGAGGTGTATACAAACCAACATTATAATTAGTTCCTTTAGCTACTTGACATGTTCTACAACTCTTTTTCAATTTTAAACATCCTTATACATTTGTGGCCAAAAGTATCTTTCTACGATTAACTTCATTGTTTTATCAATCCCAAAATGTCCTTCAAGTCCTCTACTATATTTTTCTTAAATGATGTTATCTCAAATAGATCCTCCTAGTATGCATAATTGAACTTTTTAGAACAATACAACTTCTTCGATGAAATAGTCAATCCATTTATTTTACTCAAATGATAAAAATAAAGATTAATTTTATACAAGTTCTTCAAATCATCAAAACCAAAAACTGCAATCCTCATCTCTATCAACAAACTTCTTCTTCTACTCAAAGCGTAGACTACCTTATTTGACTATCCACTTATGTGTTTCAACACATAAGATAAATTTTGCATGTGCTCAAACCATTTCATATGTCTCTAGTTTAACTTGTTCTAACCTACCAAATACTATAAACCTTCATGGTTAGTGTAAAGCACAAATTCCTTAGGCATCAAGTAATATCTCCATTTTTTCAAAACATTAACAATTTCATAGAATTCTTGATAAAAATGTAATCTTTTCTTTTAGTGTCATTACAAATTTTCACTATAGAAAGCTACAGATTTACCTTCTTGACTCAAACCAGCTCCAATTGCATTTCCATTGGCATCAAAATCAACTTGAAAAAACTTTTTAAAAATTAGGTAAAAAAAGTGTAGGTAATTTTGTAACCTTTTGTTTTAATGTTTCAAATCTTCTATCTGCATCATGTGTCCATCTAAATTCCTTTTTATATCCTCTTATAGTCTCTTTCATAGCATTGCATTTTGAACTAAAGTTTCTAATAAACTTCCTATAGAAACTTTCCAATCCATGATATAATTTAACCTCTCCAATACTCTCAGGTGTAGGCCATTCAAGAATAGATTTTACCTTCTCAAGGTCCATCTTTAATTCATCACTAGAGATCATAAAACCAATATATACAACTCTTTTTTCATCAAAGAATATTTTTTCAAATTGATCAGTACTTATTCTTCCTTAAGTCTATGTAGTACTTGTCTTATATACATTAGGTGTTCTTCTTCAGTCTTACTAAATATCAAAATGCCATCAAGATATGCAATCACAAATTTACCCAATAATTTCTTCAAAACTTCACTCATAATCCTTATAAACGTACAAGGTGCATTAGTTAAACCAAAATTCATAACTAACCATTCACACAAACCTTCATTAGTCTTAAAAGAAGTCTTCCATTCATCACTTCCTCTAATTCTGATTTGATGATATCCACTTTTCAAATCAATCTTTGTAAAATACTTTCTCCACTTAAAAAACTCATAATGTCATCCATCCTAGGAAAGGGAAATATTTACTTAGCTATAGTCTTGTTTATAGATCTAGAACTAGTGCACATTCTCCATTATCCATTCTTTTTAGGCACACATTCACAAGGACTCAAACTTTCTCTAATCAAATCTTTCTAAAGTAATTATTTCTTTTGTCTCTTCAATTCTTCATTTTATACAAATATTAACCTATGTGGTGCTTTATTGGGCAAAATCTTCCAATGTATCAAATCCATGCAATGATTAACACTTCTTAAAAGAGGTAAACCATCAAGTACATTATTTGAAATGATATCTTGAAATTATATTGACAAGGTTGCTATCTCAATGCATGTTTAATTTCATCCTATTTCTCTATATCTCTGATAAACTAAGTGATTTCAACCAAAAAGACTCTAACAATTGTGCAGTAATTTTCCTTAGATCTCTATATCAAAGAAAATAAGACTTTTCTCTTTTAATTAGCCTAAATAGGATATAGATTCAATCTACCATCATGTAGAGCTTGTTTATCATACTACTGAGGCTTTCTCAAATAATATGAGAATAATCAATAGGCATAATATTGCACAAAACTTCATCAGATTAACTCCCAATTTTGAATTCACAAGGCATTGTTCACAAACTAGTAACTCTTGTTCATCATTTATCGAAGAAATGTAATAAGGCTTGGGGTATCTCAACCTCTAAAATTGTAACTTTGAAACTGACTCCTAAGATGTCAAATTTTTAGAACTACCACTGTCAATGATTACCTTGCAACATTTTTCTTCCATCTTACATCTAGTCTTGAAAATGATTTTCCTCAAAATAGGTTCATTCGTTATGTTTTCATTACACAAGATTATTTAGAACATTAGGATTTCTCTATTTTCATGTTCATTAGGTGAATCAACATTTTCTTCTTGAATTTATTTTTTTGTGCTACTACATCATAGCTTCTTGCTAGAAAAGGAAAATAAAAAATCTTTATGACCTTCTTCACCACATTTAAACCAAGTTCCCTTAAACCAAGATCTATCTTCACTTTTACCATTACTATTGTTCATAGGGTAACCAATATAATTATCTCTATTGTGATTACCTCTACCTTTGCTAGTGCTATCCTCTTTCCATTATATTTTTCCATTGTCTTGTGTTTGATTGTCAAATATTCTACCTTGTCTTAAAAATCTACCTTAGCTTCTTTGAAATATTTCTCCTCTTTCTCTTTGTATTTTTTCATGCTTCTCTGCTAACTTTTCCCTAGCTCTAAAGGCATATTGGTATGCTTCTTTCATACTTTCCATTTTCACAGTACTGATTTCATCTCGAATTGAAGTCCTCAACCCATTAAAGTCTCTAGCAACTTTCTCAATTTCATCATTAATATGTCAAGATCTAATATCCAACTTGTACAATTCTCTAGTGTAGCCTTTCATAGTCATGTACTACTACATTAAATTCTAAAATTTTCTTAACAAGTTAACATGATAATCAATAAGAAGGAATTTATTTTTCAACTTACCAACCATCTTAACCCAATTCTTGATATTTTCCTCTCTACTTATTTTTCTATTAATTTGTTATTGTTTCCACCAAATATATGCATTTCCTCTCAATTTAGTAGTTATGACTATCTTTATTTTCCTTTCATAGTCAAAGTATTTCTCCATCTTAGAGATCCAATCGAACAAACCATTACTATGAATTTTTTCACTATAATTAGAAGGATCAAAAGAGGGTCTAGAGGTTTTTCTAGTCAAATCTCTTAAAAGTGTTTCTTAACCTTGTTCAACTTTCACTTCAAGATTAAGTGCAACTAATTTTTCTTCATTACTAACATCATGAAGACATACTCCTATTCTTTGGGCCACTTCAATAACTTCAAACCTTGTTGCAATCTATCTCAACATCTCAATAAGAGTAGGATCTACATTTCCTCTACCTTGAACCATATGGACAATAGTCCCTACAAGAATCATAGTCCTCTTCAAGTTATAGGTCAGAAACCAAGTTTTCCACCCTACAAAAAATTATAATTAGGGTTCTCCACTATCTCAAAACTTCACTAGGAAAGAAACATTCACTCTAATACCACCTATTGAAAGGGATATTATGGGAATAGAGATAAATACCACTCACTAAACACCTTGCTAGAGTTACACACAAAAGCCAACAACAATATCGAAAAAGAGACAATAATATATTGATTATAATGCAGATGCACTGTGAAATTTTTATTACAATGTGTCAAGCATAAGGCCTACCTAGTTGCATCCATTTACAATAGGGTTATAATCAATGAGCTTAGAATCTCACTCCATATTTTTCTTCTATGTCTCACTATCTCAATTCTTCTCTAGCTACATCCTAGATCACAAATATTGATAAAAGGGTGGTTCCCTTAATACCACAAACATATAATAGAAATAAAGGAATTACACAAAATTACGAGAACAAAATATGAGCTTCTTATATCACCACAAATGTAGAATTACTGAATTTTAAAACATAATATGCAAACCCGCATGGGCATCTTCCTTACAATAATTTGAAAGACAAAGTCATGAACTATCACTCAAAATTGTCCAAGACAATCTATAAGCCTTCCTTATATACACAATTCTACATTGCTAGAGAAGTTTCTAGACATCAAATCCTAGGGCTGACCAACCCTAAAATTACATATAGAATCAACTCAAATCAATTATGACATTTATTTTGGAATTTTTGGTTGTCCCAACTTCAGAAGACCATAACTTACGAGTCATTATTGCGATTGGATGTTATAATCCTATTCTAGGATACTCGACCTCTAATTTATAGTTCCTGACTCACACATGCTCTAGTTGACCCCATTTCAAAACCCATCTGGTACCTCCAAGGCCTTCAAAACTCATCCTGAAGTTTTTTACCAAAATGACATGCCATAAATCTGTAATAACTTCAAAAATACTCATGATATGACATTGGGCCTTAACCAATAGACTGATATATCCAAGATGAACATCCACCTATGAAATTAGGACATTCTAAGCTCATATGACTAACATAATAAGTATAAAATCTCCAAAAATAACAACTCTATGTTGGAAGTCTTAATTGGAAACCAAGATACTAAGGGGGGGGTGAATCAGGATCTATAACACTTTAACCTTTTCAACAAATCTATAATGCATTTACCACATTTACCATCTAATATCCAATTGCTTATGCATGCATAACTTATATAATCAAACTATAATAATATATAGATCTAATATATCAATCACATGCATGAAAAATAATCACATGACACAAAGATTTTGGTTACCCATAAACACTTCAATATGAAGGTAAAATTGGGGTGGGGATGACACCCACAAATCTTCATTGTTGCAGTAATAAAGTTGATCTATTAGGGTTACAATGTTTGACCATATCCAATGATCTACCTTGTGAGGCGTCTACCCTATTAAAAGCTTTTGAGACTATTAGATCTCACCATGTTAGAGTATTTAACACTTACAACAAAGTAAGGACTCTGTTAAGAGATTTACCCTAGCTCAATCTATTAAAATTGATTTAGTAGTTGATCATCAATCTGCTTTGATAAGATGATGTTGGATCTCCTCTTTCTTATTTATTCTAATTTATGATCCGCTAAAGCTTTTCTATCCTCCACTACTTGACTAGGTCGCTTGCTCTGTTCTGGAATAACAAAAATATGTTACTCTTCTACAATGTTTACACATTCACACATGAATAGCATGTTCACTCCTTCATATCACCATACTAAATTAGGTCAAGTTGTATCCTATTTAAAGACTTCATAAAGAGCATTTTAGATGCTTCCTTGTTTCACCTCTTCATATGATTTGTTCATCATAGAACATAGGGATATGTGATCCATGTCATTAAATGCATCAAACTCTTTGTAACAAACTCTACAAATATTAAATATCACATCCATGTTGGCTTGAAATAGTTTACCTCAAATTTCATATCATTCTTAACTTGAATGTAAATTTTGTGTTGCTCAACACTTACTATTTATTGATACTCGACACTCAATGTACATGTTGTTGATGCTCAGTCTTTACTATGCTCGACACCTGATGTATAACTTAGCTTCAATATGATCAAACTGTTTGGTTAACATTAGACTCATCTTACATTGAGAATACTTAGTGACCATATACTTTCTCAACTCTTAAAGAGCTCTATATATACATGCTTATAAATAATTCTATCTTTGAGACTATACCTATATAAAGTAGCTAATTTATAGTGATGATTGTATGACTCGTCCTAGTAAATGACTAAGTTTTTGACACTAAAAGACATCAACAATCTCCCCCTTTGACATTAGTGGCATAATTTTTTTGTCATGATTACATTGTTATAAATATGAGTACTCCCCTAAGCCTATGACTTAGTTCAAAAATAGAACTACAAAACTTTGACTTAAGCCAAATAAACAATATATACACATGACTTTGAGTAGTTTGATTATTTCAATGTCATACCATGTTTGATGTTTTCCTTTAACATTTTGATTATCTTCTAAACTTTGAACTCTTCTGATCTTTCTATTTTCCATTCAAAATATGTAATCATCATTACAATTAAATTCCCCCTTGTTTTTGTCACTTATGTCTACTATTGGGATTGAATGGGTGGAATCAAATCATATTTTTCAATAAAAGGTTTGTGTACTTGGGTGATCATGGCAAGTGCATGATCCCAAGTGGTTCTTGTTGATTCCAAAGTGTGATTTTGAAATTGTAACCTAGCTGCCAAATCAATCAAATTGTTAGCCATTGAAAGATAATGAACTTCATTGATAAGAACTTGTGTTGATTTGATTTCTTTCTGCATAACCTCTAAATGAGGTATCAACTTTGATTGAATGGAGATCAACTGTGATCTCATGTTGTTTTAGTTGCTTGAAGCTCATCCAGTTTTCCTTGAGCATTTAATAACCTATTATAATGTTGGGAGCTAGATTCAGTTGACTGCAAGATAGCGTTTCTTGATATCTTCATATCAACCTAAATCTATTGGATGTTTTCCTAGAGATCACTCATGAATCTTGGCACATCACATAAAATATTGTATAAATGTCATACTTCCTAAATTAGTTCTATTGTGTTTTTTACACACTTTTGTAATTGAACTTTCTACTTGGCAATTTTTGTAGAAACTTTGTCCATAACCTTATTCTCAAATTTCATTGCAGACAAATCCAGCAATTTTTCATTGGATTTAATACTTCCAGCATTTATTTGTTCAACAATATTTACAAGCTAGGAAATTATTCGGGCTTGTCCATCAAAATTTTGAATATCAAATGCCTCAACAAAAATATCTTTAACATCATGTAGTACCTACTTTTGTTGATGTTCTCTCCTTAGCTCTTCCTATTTCATTTTCTTTGCCAAAATCTCTTGCAACAAAATTGTTTGTTCAAGAGTTAGATTTGCCAAATCTAATTGTGGCATCTCAATAACTTCATCTACACTAACTTCAATATTTGGAGAGAGGTCCTTTATTGCTTTCCTTGTGCAAGGTGTAGAAGTGTTGTTGCTCAGCATTGCCTTGGGAGATGATGAGGGGGTATCACCTCTCAGTCATGTTTGTACATCAGTGCTAGAGATAACAATAGTAGCACTTGGTTCTATTTTATTTTCCTCCTTATTTATCTCACTATGAGGTCATAACACTTTTGGTCCTTATTCACCTTTGGTAAGAATGTCTACAGTAGTGTCCTTATCAGTTTCTTCTTCCTCTTGTTCCTTCTTGTTTGCATCTGGGGGTTTCTTTGGAGTGTCAGGGGTATCGACATGAACTGGTGACATGTTTCCTTTTTGACTTGGCACACCTGAACTCAATTCATCACTCTCATTATTTTGAATATTTACCATTTTAGTATCTTTCTCTTGTGTTGCTCCTCTTATTATGAGACCAAAAATACTCTTCTAGAGTAACTCATTTTGTTGAATTACAAAATCAATCTTATTTTGTAATAACATAAAGATTATGAATTTAGAAATGAATCTATTCTTGTATCTCTCCAAAAATGTATCCTTCTATTCTTGTGACAGATCAGACATAACCTTGGCTAATGTGCCAATTCTAATGCTTTTCTCTTCTTTTAATGCATGTTCCCACCTTCTAAGAAGTCTATTGTACAAATATATAGGTATATTCTTGTCTACTGCATTTGGAGCTAACTTATAGTTTTCCATCATATCCATCATGGCCTCCTCAACTTTTGTTCTATCAGTATTATCCAATGTGTCATATTTCATGAATTTGAACCTAGATAAGCTTGAAGGTTTTCTTAGGTCAGCACATACCTCATCAATTGCTTTTGTTCTCCCTATGGGTGGTCCTTTAACCAATATTCTTCTCTTTGGTATTGATCCATTGGACTCAGTAGCCTCTACTACTCTTTGTTTTGTAGACTACTTGGCACTAGTTGTTGCTATGGTCCTTAGTTTAGTAGGTGGTGGAGGAGAGAGGGGTGTCATCACTAGCTTCTTTGAAGTTCCTTTAGCCTTTTTATGAGGTGGTGTGACAACAACTAATGCTTTACCCTTGATTCCTTCCTCTTCCTCTTCCTCATCACCACTACCCTTTTCTTCATCTTCTCCAAGACCTTGTGTAATCTACAAAGGTTCCTTTCTCTTGCCTCAGGTTCCTAGCTTTCCTCTAGGTATTCAATCATTTTCTTCCTTTTCTTGTCCTTGGAAGCTATCTTGATATATGTAGTAGTTCTTTCCTTTTCTTCTTCATACTTCCCAAAAGATTCAACTTCTATATCAATATCTTCTTTCAATAACAATGTTTGCATTGACCATATTACTATCAATATCATAATCAAATGTTGTTAGCTATGCCTTCCTTGGCTTAACTGCCTACACATATATGTTATATGTGTCTACCAAGAAACAGACATCATTACAATGTTTCATTACCAAATCTTCTAGTATCCTCATCCTCTCATCCTCATTCTCATTTTCAGTTTGAATTCCTAAAAATATGTATCCATGAAATTCTCAAAATTATCTCCTAATTGAGTTATATACTCATTGATTTGCCTTATTATTGGTTTTCCTTTCTCCCAAACTATGTTTCCAATACTAATAAAATACTTCTAAATGTAAAAGAAAATGCACATTATAAGTCAACTGAACTTACACATTGAGTTCTTTGCCTTCTTCATGGTTGTTAGGTTTTTTACTAATTATAGTCTCTGCAACTCACTAGAATCATATTCATGATCTTTCATGACTATCTTCCATGCTTGATCCACTACCAAATATGGCACACTATTCAATCTGCTAGATTGATAGAATTTGTGAGAAATAACTCTCACTACAAATTCAATCAATGGATTAGAAATATTTGTAATGGACAACCCTCATCCATTCCACTTGGCACCTATGTTTGCTTCAACTTCCTCTTGACTAAGACTTCTCATTGTCTTCTCCTTGTCCAATGTAGGATAGCTAGTAACCTTGTGAATCATCTTCTTGGTTATTTCAACTGGCCCATTGTGTAGCCAAAACTTCATGTCATGGATCCTTCTCAACACAACCTTAATCCATTTGATCTTGAAATTCTTTGAGAATTCTAGGGAACAAGTTAACCCTTTCCTCTCAACAATTTTGAATTCATCCTTCAAAACTCCTTCGTCACATAACATCTCATAAGCTTCCCAAATTTTATAATCTCCTACTTCTCTAATCTTACACATGTAGCAACTTTGCACATAATGTATCATGATTACCTTGGGTGGTATCGAAGATAACACACCCATTAAGTCACCTTTCATTGCAATTTCAAGAATAACACAAAATTTGGTTGGAAAAAAAGCATCACTCATCACCAATTAGATCTTACTAACCTCTACTCCTTGACTCTTTCATGTGGATGATGAAGTTTCCATTTTTCTCTTTGTTAGGGTTCGAAAAAATTCTTCTTCTCGATCACTCAACACAACTCATATTTTCACTCGATCAATCTTCTTGTCTCAGATTTGCTCTTAAATCACCTTAGGATCTTTTTTTTGCTCAAATCAATCGGTGCTTTTGAATTCTATATGCAAGGTATGAAATAATTCATTCAAATTTTGATATAAACTTCCTTTTTCTTGATTTAGGGTCCCCATTAATGTTGTGTACTCAAGTAGGTGGAAGCCAACTATCTCAATTAACATTGTGCCTTCGAACTAGGTCTTCACTATATAACCCAGTCTCTTCCATCTAACTCATCCTATAGATCAGTTGCTTCAAAAATACTGGGTCCATATTGCAATGCTTGGTCAATATAGACAATTTTACTAATGTTCGACACTATTTGTATAAATTATTATTTTGCACTTATCCTTTCATAGATCTATTCTTATGCATCTTTACTTATGCAAATATGAACTTTAGTACACTTTATGTTAGGAACTGATGTAAGATGTATCATTAGATATATAGTTCCATACATACTTTTCTTACTTAGCTTGAGATGATATGATCACCTTCTCCATTGGATTGGGTGAGCTCAACTCCATTTGTTCCACTACTTCTATCTTTTGTCTTTTTCTTCCATGTTTGATTCATCTTCTTCTTTGTTTAATCAATGTCTACTCTACCTTTACCCTTGGTGTTGTTGTGATTTGTTGTTGGTACTTGAGTTCTGCAGTATTTGCTTGAATTTCCAAACTTGTGGCATTTGGAACATGCATTGTTAGGTGCATGGTTCTACCTTTGATTAGTCCAATAGGGTTTCATTTGTGATCTACATTCATATTCTCTATGTGTTAGAATAAGTATATGGGAAACAAAATACTTGGGGGGTTGGGGGGGTGGTGTGATTAGGATCTTAAAATTTTGACTTCAAAACCAATTCCATTAATTCATACGTAATTCATCTCGAAAAATAATCAATAAAACTATAATGTTGAAACATTAATGAAATACATCACATCCATAAAAGTTCAACACATAACACAATGATTTGGTTACCTAGACACACTACAAGATGAAGGTAAAACTGGGGTAGGGATGAAACCCACAAATCTTCACTATTACAACAATAAAGTTAACCTGTTAAGGTTACAATGTTTGACCATTAAATATGATCTATCCTATGAGGGGTCTGCCCTGTTAAAATCTTAAGAGACTATTAGGTCTTACTTTGTTAAAGGATTTTACACTCACAATAAAGTAAGGACTCTATTAGGAGATTTGCATAGGCCTATTAGGACCACTCTCTATCTCACTTACAAAATAACTGATTCAATACCTGACCCTCGGTTTGCTTTGCAAGTTGATCTTGGATCTCCTCTTTCATATATCTCTGATCTAACTCTCCTAATTTGATATCTATGTTCAGTCTTTCATTGCTTTGATTTCTCTTTGCTAGATCTTCTCTAAAACTTTTCCTTCACTCCTTCACATATGCATGCTCCTTACACATTCTCATATTGATTCTAGGAATAGAATCCTCCTTAAATAGACATTTTGTGAAGTTTCTAGATCTTGATTGATGACTTAAACTTCATTATATTTTGTCATTTACATCCCTTTTTCTGATTGATTGAATTGTATGCCTAGGGATAATTACCTTGTGCAATGACACATAATCAACATCTGAGTTATCTCTTCAAATATTAAATGTCATAGAAATGTTGGTCAAAATGGTTTACATTTGAGTTTGTGCCATTACAAACTCTTATATCAAAACTAAATTACTCAGCACTTGAATGCTCTGATGCCTAGTCATGCATAAACCTTTATGTTGTTACTCATCTTCTATTTAACTATTTGCTCACCTCTTCATAACTTTTCAATATGCTCAGTCTTCATTAAATTTCTCATCTCGTACTATATTCCTCAGTTCGCATATTTGCTCAATCTATACTAAATGCTTGGTAATCACTATCTCACTCGGTATAAGTTTTGAATGCTCAACCTTTACTAGATAACTCGGTCACAGTGATGACCTTGTAATCTTTCCTAGTAAATGACTTGCAAATGACTAAGTGTTTGGACTCTAATCGACAACATAGGCTTAGAGATCAACATTATGTCCATACTTTTGACAATTGTAACAACAACCTTCAAGTCTAGGTGTAGTAGATACATTCTTCATTCTTGACCTACACTCATGTATTTGATGTCCTTGCTTCTTGTAGTAAAAACAATAACTAGTAAACTAATGTTTAGGATTTTGCATACCATTTTTTCTTTGGTAGATGTTTGTATTATGACCAAGTTTTCCATAGTGATAACATGTGGGTTTACCCTTTGAATTTGCATTTCTCAGTTCTCCATTCTTGGATGATTCTCCTTGCTTGGTTGATGAATGTGTAATGTCCCGTTTTATTGTCCTTTCAAGTTGCTCTTAGTTTCCTAATTTAAGATCTTATAAATCTTTAAGTGTGTGTTCTCCAATTGCAAATTAGTATTTATTCCCAAGATTTTCCAAATCTTTGATGACAAATACACATCTAGAAAAAGATAGCTTCATGTAATTAAGAAAGATATTAGTTTGTATTATTCCTTATTATGGGTTTATGCCTTTCTCCCTTAACAATATCCACTTATAATAATATCCTTTAATATCCTTATTAATAATATCCACTTATTATTAATATCTTTTAATGATACCCTCTTAGATTCCCCTTATTTGCGAAAGTGATGTTTTATGCTAAACTTCATACTT
Source organism: Cupressus sempervirens (assembly GCA_028749045.1). Lineage (NCBI taxonomy): Eukaryota > Viridiplantae > Streptophyta > Pinopsida > Cupressales > Cupressaceae > Cupressus > Cupressus sempervirens. Next base: position 285,220,391 of record CM053786.1, on the reverse strand, counting down.
CCTTTATCCCTTCAAAAGCATTGATATCTTTTATCAAAGCCGATGTGGAACTTTTTTTGAATATTCATATCCCCCTCTACCTGATTCAATGTACGTCCTATGATCCACGTCCTTTGGTACTTTCCTAACACTTGCTCGTTCGGTATGATCTTTAAATTGTGTTTCCCGTCATGATTCCAAAATGACCTCTATACTGACGTAGCTGGTCCAACACATAGATGTTTACCGATTGGTATTGCCTTATATTCCTTCGATCCCTCCTACTATCTGTCCTCCTTTCCCGAGCATGTCCTTACCCTTATAAATAAATGTTGACCTGTCTTGGAGGGGCACGAGTGAAATGACGTGGTTACGTTTTCTTTGATTATTCACTATTATTTATTATGAAGGGTCATGGTTAATGTGTGTATTGAAATATAGGTAAATACAATTTATAAGAGTTATATTGAAAAGTATTTGTAGTTTAAATAATTGATATATTTTTATAAAATATTAGATGTATAAGGGAAAAATGATCAATATTAAATGATATTAGTTTCAAGATCTAAATATGTATATATATTATATAATTAATGTATTTAATCAAATATGTTTATATTTATATTATTATGAATAATATAAATAGATTTATTATTATGAATAATTATAAATTATATTGTTATGAATAATATAATTAAATAAATAAATCATAAGTATTTATCTATATAGTTTACCAATATTATTTCTTTTGTGAATAATCGATAATAATATATGAATTATTATTATATTTTATCCATTTATAGGATTCTTTTTAGGAGGGGTCATGACAGAATGTCCTGATCCAATAGTGTTGTTAGATGACCTAATAAGTTCTTTAAAGTATTTCATTGCTTCATTTGGCTTATTGAATCTTTCCACAAGTTCTTTTTAAATTTTCAATTCATTCTTCAATAAGTCCTTTTGTGATATCAAATTTGCTATTTTGACATTCTTCATATTCAACTCTTGATTTGCAAGCATCAATTGATTCATCATGTCAAGTTGAGTGTTTGTTAGCTTTTGTACATTAGATATCCTTTCTTCAAGTCTAGTTGCCATTATCATTTTGTCTTCCTTAGCTTTCTTCTTTTTCTTAGTTACTTCACATATCCTTACTAATTGAATCTCATGTTCCCTTTTTAGTCCTCTGACTTCTTCATCCAAGAGTTTGTTATTTTCCAGTAGATTTTTCGATATTGTGTCATTTGAATTTATTGTTTCAAATAGTAATTCAGTTTCAACTTCTTCATAAGCAAATTATTTGTCCTAAATAGCCAATTTCTTTCTCCTTTTTAGGGATTTCTTTAGATCTTGTCTTGTTGTCTCAAGTTTCTATAGTATGAGTTGAATGTCAATCACCTGCTTGTTAATAACTTTCTCAAATTTATAAGCCTCCATCTCCAAGATTTTAATTCCAAGTTGTTAAAATTCTCCAAGAGAACTTATCTTTGATACCAATTGTTGGAAGTCTTAATTGGAAACTAAGATACTAAGAGTTGGGGGGGGGGGGGGGGGCGTGAATCAGATTCTGTAATACTTTAACCTTTTCCAACAATTTTATAATGCATTCACCACATTGACCATCTCATATCCAATTTATTATGCATGCATAACTTATATAATCAAATTGTAATAACATATAGATCTAATTGATTTACACAATATAATATATTCTTTTTAAAGTGAATCTTCCACTCACAACTTACAATTATTTTGTATAGAATGGTGGAAGGATTTTTAATTTCCTTTGTGGGCAGGAAAGGTGTACAAGAGTAAGAAGTTAGGTCTCAAGATGGGATCTCAACAACTTTCAGAGCCAACAAATCCAAGGGAGACAGATTTGGATGGGGTCCATTGTTTATAGAATTTTGACCTGGGAAAAGATGGGGGCTCTATACCCATCAAGATTCCTGGCCTACTCCAAGGAGTGCAACTAAGGTAAGATCTTTTCAAGTACTAGCTAGTTTTTGTAGAAATTTTATCAGATGTTTTAACAGTATGTGTGGACCCTAGGCTAAAACAATGAGAGGAGATGTGTGGAAGAACTTATGTAAAGCCAGATTTGGAACGAAAGTGGAGGACTATTGGATGGATGGGGTCTGGATAAATCTAACAGCTATTGACCCCTCCCTCAACTAGATTATGTTGCTCTTGAAGTCTACTTCTTTAAGCATGGAACCAGACACAACCATTTGGGATGACAATACTTTCAGATTATTCTTAGTGACCTCAGCTTATCTTGTTAATCTAGGAGAGAAGAATGATTCATTTAATTGGAAAAAATTTTGGAACTCCATTCTCATTCTAAAGATAAATTCTTTCCTTTGGCTAGCACTACAGAACATAATTCTTACTATGGATAATCTCAACAAGAGGGGTCATGATTCCTAATATGTGTTATCTTTGCAAAGATGATGCAGAATCTGTTCACCACCTATTCATTCTATATCATTTTGTTTCATAAATCTGGGTAGAGATCCTGACAAAATTTGGGGTGTTCTACTCTTTCCCAAGGATGATATCTAATTGCTTTATCCAATGGACACCCCCTCCTTTTGTTTCTCCCCTACTCACCTTTGTGTGGGATCTTGATTTTCCTCACATTATTTGGGGTCTTTGGAAAGAAAGAAACAATAGGATCTTTCATGATTTCCCCTCCCCCTAGGTGTGGTGTTCTCTAAGGTTCTAAGTGCCATTTTGGAAATTGTCAAATTGGGAAAGGTCTCATGCTTAGGTTGGTAGGAGATCCTCCAGTAGAAGAAAAAAGGGAAAGATCCTACTAAGGGAAGAGCTAATTGTCATTGGGTCGTCCCCCCTATTGGGTGGAGCAAAAAAAATTTTGATGGGGTAGCCAAGGGCAATCCTAGGTCGGTTGGGTGTGGGGGAGTGGACAAGAGTGGCACTCCCATTGGTGTTCAGACTAACCATGTTGCTGAAGCCATGGATGCCCTCCAAACTACTAAATTGACTAAAGAGAGGGGTGTTTCTAAACTTTGGCTAGAGGGAGATTCACTCAACATTGTGAAATTCCTTAAAGGCCAATTTGATCCATCTCAGACCATAGACAATATTATAAAATAGAATATTTCTATTCTCAATACCTTTAAGGACTACTTTATTAGTCATAATTATCGAGAAGCCAATGGGGTTGTTGACGCCATGGCTAATTAAGTCATGACATGTCAAAATTTTCAAAAATGGAATGAAAACCTTCCTAATCCAATCATCTTGAGAATCAATCATGATGTGATTGTAGGAGTTGAAGGGCTCATCATTAAATATAGTGATATATACTAATAAGGATATGTTTTTAAATATGAGTGGTAGAGGTGGCAGTGGTACTCATCATTAAACTATTATTTTTCACATAGATTCTAGGGCTTTTTGTTATCTATTACTTATCCCTACATCTCTTGCATTAGCTCTGCTAACACTGTGAAGAGAATGGGATGCCAAAGAAGATGCCAAGAGCCTACTATATCTGATAAATGGAGGAAAATAACATGAATTTGGGAACTGTTGAGAAAAGGGGGTATTGCTACTTTCCTAGAGAAATTGCATGGGGGAAATCCCCAAGTTACCTAGTTGTTTCTATAGAATTGGAATGAGGGTTGCTTGAGTGTGAATGATAGAAAGTACACTATCATTGAGGAGTATATCTCCAAGGTCACGTGCATCCCGATTGTTTGCAAGAAGTTTTATAGAGATAGGAAGATCTCTGACTTTGCAGTGGAAACATTCCCAAAGATGCCCAAGGAGAAGAAGAAACTGGTGAAGAAAAAAAGTATTACCTACTTTCAGCCCAAGTCTCTGAAGAATTCCTCAAAGTTTATTCTTAGGGATTTTTTTTTCTACAATACTCTTGATGGAAAGCTCTCTAGGGTTTATATGTATTAGTTTGTTATGCTAAATCACTTTAGGCATAATGTTAAGATTTCTATTCCTTTTTATTTGTACTCCTCATTGAACAATAACATCAATGGGGTTAGAGATCATAGTATTACCAATCCCCCTCTTCATGATGGCCTCATGCTTCTCATTTATGAGGACATTAAAGCTAACAATGTAGGGAAGTTCATCAAAGCCAAGACTACGAAGCATGAAAGAGATGATTATAATGAGTATGAAGATTTCACAGATGAGGAGGACAATGATGGCCTTGACTCTAATGACGACTCTAAGCCGAGAAAGAGTAAGAATAAAAATGCCAAAAGGAAAACTTCCAGAGATTAGCTACAAAAAAGGGTTAACAAACATCCTTTGAGCAACCCTACTGATTTTGAAGATGATCTCAGTCCTAGTGAGGATGAAATGGACATGGATATTGAGGTACTATACATGGTTGGGAAGACTAGCACAACTAAGAGACAGAGGAAGTATAAAAATCCTGAGAACCCCCAGACAAAGAAAGGAAGGGAAACATCTTCTAAGAATGATGAGGAGGAAACTAACAACATGGAAATAGAAGGGGATAAAGAGGTTGTGAGAAAGACCTCCAAGGAAAATAAGAAACAACCATTTCAAGATGAGACTACAAGATATGCATAGAACAAGGAGCATATCCATATCAACAATATGGACCTAGGAGACCAATAGGGGATTGAGACTCCCACTAACCCTATGGAAGAACAGATGAAAGAAAAAAAATGTGACAATTACTACCTCTACTAAAGGGAGGGTGACAACTTGAAAAACCATGAACATGGACAACATTCTCCTAGGAATAGCTAGATAAACTGTTAACCTACAAATTCATGAGGACCTGAAAGGGAAGGTGGAACTATAGAAGCTCATCAACCCAACAATGTTGATCATGAGTGACTTTAGCAAGGAAGATAACTTCAATTTTTTCAACAATGCTAAGAACAACATGATGGACAAATTTGGGTCCATTAAATAGTTGTTCCACCAGATTGTTAAGATTAAGGAAAGAATGAGTCTAATGGAAGGAAAGAAGATCATTGTGGAAGGGGACATAGTTGAATCCAATCAATATGTTGACCTTGCTTCCTTCTACAGTATGAAATCTAAAGTGTCAGATCTTACCAAAAAAGTGGATGCCACTCAAGCTACTCTACAGGGCATAGCTAACCAGAGCTACCATATCTTGAAAGCCTCCAATGAAAACCTCAAGTCTCTAATCATGAGATTGGAGGGGAAGGGAATGGAAAAGGAAATGATCATCACACATGAAGGGGGTGCTGGAGTTGAGATGGAAGGCCCAGGGAGTAGGACTAGATCCAACAAGAGGAAGAAAGTCTCTGAGAACAACAATGAGTTCATTGAGATCCAAGAGGTTGCTCGAAAGATGAACAATCTAGAGAAGGAGGTTGTTGGTTGATTATTTTGTGTTGATTTAGGTTGTCCTTGTATTGATGGCCTTTCTCACTAGACTTTTTAGCCGCTATCCTTGTTTTGCTTTGATTTTTGTTAGCTTGGTCTTTTAATGTTTTATTCTCTATAATTATAAAGGGTTTCAGGGCCCTTCAAAACCTATTTTCTTTATAAAAAACATATAGATCTAATCTATCAATCACATGCATGAAATGTAATCACATGATGCTCAATTGTTACTATGCTTGACACCTTCTGTATGACTCAACTTCAATATGCTCAAACTACTCGGATAACATTAGAATCAACTTACATTGAGAGTACTTGGTGAGCATATACTTTCTTGGCTCCTATAGAGCTCAGTATATACATGCTTATATATAACTCTATCTTTGAGACTCAACCTATATAGAGTAGCTCGATCGCAATGATGTTTGTCTGACTCTGCCTAGTAAATGACCAAGTGTTTGCACTAATAGACAACAATAGTGAGAGAAACCAACACTCTATACTAAGATAATCAATATTCAATAAACATAAAGGAAATATTTTTGGGTGATGCAATATTTCTCTTACACTAAGGATGCTTTTGCATCAAACATTCGAAGTAATTTGAGAAGTGACCCCATCATGTCTTAGGTAGTCAAAAGAAAACTAAGATGATCTACCTCCTCCCTTGCTAGCCATGATGAATCCTCCATTTTCCTCCCTTTCCATTTGACCATATACTCTTCATATGTTTTATTCCTTGTGCTTCTTCCAACACAACTATCTAATATCTCCTTAATCTCCTTTGTAGCTGAAGTAGCTACTGGAATACTCCATTTTGCTTCTCTAACATCATCTCCATCACCTCCATAATATTCTATCAAATCTGAAATGTTAAATACTAGTGAAATAATTAGTTCAATAGGCAACTCTACTTCACAAGCACTTCCCGAATCATGCCTTTTTAGTATTTTACATTTTCAAAAGTTCTTCATTTTTAGTTTATTATACATAGCCATTGGAAATCTCTTCTTCATCAAATGAACCATGAATTCATCTCCAATCTAAAATTCCTTATACCTTCTTTTCACATCTTCCTTAGCCTTGTATTGTGTATTTATCTTTGTAATAATCTTCCTCACCTCCTCATGGATGTTCTTCAAATGTTCAACAAAATCCTCCACTCCAGCACAACTTATTTATCCTTTATCCAACTACCTCAATTTAAATGAATTTATGCAAATAATCCCATATACAATCTATAATGGTGATTTACTAATACTCCTATTGACATGATTATTTTATGCAAATTCTACCTATGGTAAAATTAGATCTCAACCTTTTGGCTTATCTCTAACCAAGCATCTCAAAAAATTCCTCAAACTATGATTCACAAATTTTTTTCACCCATCAATATGTGAATGATGGGATGAACTAAACTTCAAATTTGTCTTAAATTTCTTCCATAATGTTTGCTAGAAATATCCAACAAACTTGGTATCTCAATCAAAAACTATACTCTTTGGCAAACCATATAATCTCACCACTTCTATAAAAAATATATCTACCACATGAACAACATCACTAGTCTTCTTGTAGGGAATAAAAAGTGTCATCTTTGAAAATCTATCAACCACTACTGAAATTGAATCATTCTCTCACTAAGTCCTTGGTAAACCAAGAACAAAATCCATGTTGACATCCTCCCATGACTTCTTTGGTACACTTAACGGCTGATACAACCCCGTATTTTTCTTCATTCCTTTCACCATCTAACATACTCTGTAACTCTATACAAAATTCTTGACATCTTTCTACAACTGTGGCAAATAATAATTCTTATCAACCAAAGCAATGGTAATATCTATACCAAAATCCAACCAATCCTCTACTATGCTTCTCCTTGATGAGATTCTGCCTCATAAAACTTCTTGGAATGCACAACTGACTTCCTTTGAACAACATACCATCTTGGATTGCAAAATGAAACCACTTCATCCTATCAAGTGTAACTGGTTCTATACAAGCTTTCTAGGCTTCAACAAAATCAGAATACTCTGAATACAAATTCTCTAGTTCCTTGAACCCAACCACCTCAATCTGAATCTTTGTCAACAAAATTTATATCCTACTAAGAGCATCTACAAATCCATTAGACTTCCCACTCATGTGTTTTGAAACAAATTTGTAACTCTATAAAAACTCAACCCATTTCAACTGTCTTTAATTTAATTTTCCTTAATTATTCAAATATTGCAAAGCTTGATGATTAGTATACAAAAAAAACTCTTTAGGAAGAAGATAGTGTCTCCACTTCTTCAATTCTCGAACTATAACATAAAATTCCTAATAAAAAACAAAATATTTCTTTTGGCATTATTCAACTTCTCACTAAAATAAGAAACAAGTCTACCTTCTTGGCTCAAAACAACTCCTATTGTAGTAACATAGCATCACAATCTACTTGAAACACCTTGTTAAAATCTGGAAGTGCTAAAATAGGTTGCTCTCTAACTTTTCATTTCAACAAATTAAAACTCTTATAAGTTTCTATAGTCCACTTAAATTCTCTCCTCTCATTGTTTTAGCCAAGGGTTCAAACATACTGTTAAAACATCTGATACAATTTCTATAAAAACTAGCCAGTACTTGAAAAGATCTTACCTCAGTTTCACTCCTTGGAGTAGGCCATTCAAGGATAGCCTTAACTTTCTTAGTGTCTACTTTTAGACCTTCTATTCAAACTATAAATCCTAGGTACACCAACTCCTTCATGAAACTACACTTCTTCAAATTTATCTACAAATTTTCTTCCCTCGGCTTATCAAACACATTTTGAATAAACAACGAATTCTCCTCCAATGCCTTACTAAATATGAAAACACCATCTAGGAAAACAATGACAAACTTACCCAAAAACTCCTTTAGTACCTCATTCATTAGTTGTATGAAAGTTCTTTGTGGATTGGTTAGCCCAAAAGGCATGACTAACCACTCATGCAATCCTTCCCTTGGCTTGAAGGTAATCTTCCACTCATCTCCTTCTTTGATGCAAATCTGATGGTATCCACTCTTCAAATCTATCTTTGTTCACTTGGCTTGAAGGCAATCTTCCATTCATCTCCTTCTTTGATGTGAATCTAATGGTATCCACTCTTCAAATCTATCTTTGTGAAATACACAACTCCACTCAAATAGTCCATAATATCATCCATCCGTGATAATGGAAATATGCTTGATTTTGATATTGTTGATAACTTGAGAATTTTTTCATAACTTTCATCCTCCATTCTTCTTTGGTGCTAATATAGATGGTACAACACATGGACTCAGTCTCTCTCAAATCAATCACTTCTGCAACAACTTATGCACTTGTCTGTTTAACTCCTCAATTTTTGTTGGTGTTATTCAATTTGTTGCCTTGTTAGAAAATGACTCCTAGAATCAAGTACATTTGATGACTAGTCTTTCTTATTGGTGGTAATCCACCAGGTATACAAGTGGTGTCTGTATAAGTTTCAAATTTGTTGGAGGAGTTTCTAGATATCATATATAATATCTAGAAACTTTTTAAACAAATTTGCAACTTTTACAATCACCTCCTCTAATTCTTATTTATTATCTTTTGAATTTATGGAAAAATACATATGCTTGTGCCTCATATCCTCTAAGGACTACTTTCTATCAACAAAACATACTCTAGAAACTCTACACACCTTTTCATTTGTATCCTTCAATGGCTTCAGCTTATGTTTCACTCCATCCTTTGTAAAAGTGTAGATATTTGTACACCCATCATGTACGACATGCCACTAGATCTTTGAATGACCCTTCAATTTAGCCTTTGCAAATTTTACCCTATCTAGATCTTCAATATCTTCATACTCAAAGTATCCCTCAAATTCATTGATCCAATTGATCAATTCCTTTTGGTCAAGATTTTCTGAAAAATGTGGGAAGATCAAACTTAGATATTTTTCCAATCTTGAAAATGGCCCTTTCTTCTTTAGGGTTCAAAACCACCTCTTATTCAACATTTTCTTCTTCTTTTCCTTCATCCTCACTTTCATATCTTGTGACAAGATTAATCCCTTTGCACATTTGTTCTTCCAATGCTTTCATTTTCCTTTGGAGGGCATTAAAACCCCCATGAGTAACACCTACAACTCTTCAACCATGCTCTCTTTATGGAGGCATTTTTTGTGCTTCCACTAGAACCCTAGTGCAAATTGCCTCACAATCGGTGATCTATCTACACACACAACCCAAACCATAAACCTGGTGTAAATTGCTTCATAGTCGACGATCTGTTTACACACTTAGGAACTCCTTCTCCTATACCACTTGATGAAGGGTGCTTCCCTTCATACCAAAAACACGTAACAAAAAAAGAAATAACAATAATTACAAGAGCAAAATATGGACTTCTTATTGTGTATGTGAATTTAGTGATGTTAGGAAAAGAATGAAATAAACAAAGCATTCACAAAACCAAACTAACAAAACATATAAAGAGAGACAAAGTGAGGTCCTCAAGTGAGAATATGAGCCATGGATAGGCTCTCTCAATGAGGATGATAACTTGATTTAGAGATGTGTCTATTTGATAGGATGTATGCTCAATTGCTTCCAAAGGCTTCAATGGATGTTTGATGGCTTTTTGGTGTGAGTGAGTGAGATTGGTAAAATGGCTTCTCAAAATAGCATTATAAGTTTATGGTAATGGATTGTGCTTAAAATGGCTTGGAAGGGGATTCCTTAAATGGGCAAAGGGCTTAAGGGATCAATGGCTAGGATGGAAGGAAAGGAAAAAGCTTATGGAGGGCTCAAATTGAATGAGAGGAGAGCACATGGATTGTGCTTCCTTATAGCCAATTAGGGAGTGACACATGTCACAGGGTCATTGGTTAGAGCAAGAGGGGTTGAGGGGTCAACAAAGGAGGCTCAAAGCTCATAAAGACCCTCATAATGGCTTGTAAGTGCAATAAATGGGCTTGTAAGAGTTATTTATGATTTGTAAGAGCATTTATGGCTTGGTGGTTGGGATATTTTGAGGGAATAGACTTTGGCTTGACTTAGGAAAGTCTTAAGCTCATTTAGGATTGTGCAAATGATTAGGGGATGGGTTAGGCTTGGGTTAGGATTAGTTTAGGGATGTTAGAGATGTGCAAGTGGATGGTATTGATGAGGGTGGGTGAGTTAGTGGCTAAGCTCAGTTAGTAGGGGTGGATTAGGCCAAATGGAGGATTAAGGATAGGTTAGGGGCTATTAGATTTTGAGGGCTTTATTTATTAAAGTGATTTTAATAAATTTGGGATTTGGAATTAGATAGGAGAATAGGATTTAATTGATAAATAATGGGTTATTTGATTTATCAATTAGGACTATAGATGATTAATTAAATTAATCAGCTAGGGGATGGAAAATGATTAATTAAATAGGAATTTAATTAATAATGCCTTTAGAGATAGCTAAATAGGATTACAAAAGCGGTGTAATCAAATTTAGGTGTCTACATTTTGCCCCTCTTTGGCATAGTGTTGAGACAACACTATTTCAAAGAAGTTCGAACGGAGACAACATGAGGAAGATGTTTTAGCAACAAGGTTGCCCCAGTCTCAGATAAGAAGAGGAGAGACTAGACTTAGAGATGCCCCCTCAAGAAGGTGGTGGAGAGAGAAGACGAGGCTCGACAGCTTCTTGAAAAGCATAAGAATTCGAGACGAGTAGAGACACAGAGAGTGGCTAAGAGAGGAGGGGAGAAAGCACATACTCGCACTAGGGGAGAATGAAACAAAGGAAAACCATGTGCACAAGGATAACAAAGGACTAAGAATGGGAGGGTAGGGCTGTGGAGATTATGATTCTAGGATGAAGATTGATGATGAGTAAGATTATGATTGATGTAGGAGCTACAATTATGATGGATGCAAGAGCTATGATTATGATTTGATGCAAGATTGGATATGATGGGATTGAGAGATTGGTTGGATCATGATGGCAAGATTCATTGGATAGGATGCTTGGATAGGATATGAGGCTTGGATAGGGTGGGATTCTTGGGTGAGATGGGAAGCTTGGATAAGGATGGAATGCGTGGATAGGATGGGTTCAACTAATAGGATGGGATGGGATGTTTTGATGTAATCGATTAAAGCTTGAGCTTGGGGGTGTTCCAAAGGGGAGCACCACCATGTAAGTGAGCATTTATTTTGATATAGGAATATTGGGAATGGGTCAAGGTTACTAAGAACATCAAGGCCATGGTACCAATATTTCATAAGACTGACACAAAACAAACACGCAAGGATTGCCCCAGCATCACACATGAATCTTGAGAGAATCAGAGTGGGAACGATACTGGGTAACCCATAAGCAGAAAAGAAAAGAAAAGATGAAAAACCTGAGCAAGACCTTGCACTCGAATTGCCCCATTCATAGCACACTGTGATATAAAATATCGTGGCGACCGTGAGGAGGGAACAACCCAAATCAATTGGAAGAGATACGTCAAGACCTAAAGGGAAGATGCCAAAAGTAAAAGAAAGCGAAAAGCCAAAAGAGAACCGTTTGTCAACAAGATGTGTAGGATGAGGTACTAACAGACCAAGATCAGACAGGAGGAAAGCTCTATCCTACAAGGATCTATCGGAGAGCACCTAAGCTGAGGGATTGGGATGAGTGATGCGTCTGACAAGCTGAACTAAGAAGGATAACACTTTGGTGACAGGAGATCGAGCTAAAGGATGCATTGGAATAGCTAACCAATAGTTGTGTGAGGTGTGCAAGATGCGGAGCAAGGATGAACAGATGTTACAAGTGTACAAAGTTATTTTGTTTTGTTTTTGCGAGATGGGAATTTGTCTGAAGGGTGGGATGACCGAGAGGGGTAGTCAGGGTACTAGGGTGGGCTATAAGGGATGAAGAGGGGGCATTTGCAGTCAGATTGAGGAGGAGATATTGTTGATTAGGAGCTCTGCAGTGAAGATTATGATGGTAGGTATTGGGTGACCAGAGCACCGAGCGAACATAGTGCGACGAGTACGAGTACGAGGGATGCCTGATCGATTGGTAGGGTCTAAAACCTCTTCGTGATTTTTGTTTATGCTTTCGATAGATCATTCCCACGAAGGCAAAAATGTGATCCCGTAGGCACGGGTCTAGCGAGAAAGCGAGCGAGGTCAGTGGGATCGCGATCCCACAAAAAATATCATAGGGTAGGAGTGATGCGGGAGTTTAAATAGGGATTTGCGAGAAAGCGATCCTAGGGTGGGAAATTATGTGGGAATGGGGTAGAGTCAGCGAGATCGCGTCCCCGTGAAGAGGAACGCGAGTCAGGTAGCGGGAACGCATCCCCGCACGTTAAGGGTTTTGCACAGCGGGAAAGTGGGAAAAAGGGGACAATGTAGGAATGCAATCTCACGAGATAAAGGGTCAACGAGATCACCAGGTGTAGAGACCACAAGAATGCGCTAGAAAGATCGGGGTAAAAGGTCAAGGGTTAGAACAAAGTCAACATCGCGATCCTGTCGAAAGATAGTTCCTCAAGAACACGAGAGGTTAGGCTTCACGGGAATGCTATTTCCACGAGAATGCAACTTTTGTAGTCTAAAGGCAGAAAAAGTTGGGGAGAGTGGGAGGATAGACAAGGAGATTTTAAAAAAACTAACATTTGAATTTATTTTGTTGGTGTGCAGTGGTTGCTGGATGCATTAGTGTCATGGGAGTGGTGAGCAGCAGTGTTGCCATTGGAGAGACGCTGACGTCGATCGACTGGGTGTGGATCGAGGCAATCGGGCTAGGCCACTTGGTGAGGTTGCCCCATACCCACACCTACATGACGATGGTCATAGCATTGTGTGAGAGATGGCACAGTGAGATAGCGATGTTCCACTTACCGACGGGGGAGATGACGGTGACGATGGAGGATGTGTACCATATATTCAAACAGCCAGTGTGGGGGACGCTAGTCATGGCGACCAAAGAGATGACAGCAAAGGCGGCTATGCAGAGACTGGTGGGGCCTGGAGTGGAGTATAGGATCCGAAGGGGATAATTTGCACTAGACGAGCATCTTGATCGCGTGACGGTGGAGAGGCGGATCTACTTCTATGTGCTAGGGTTGGTTTCAGGGTACATTGCCCCAGATATAGGTGGGACAAGGGTTACACTAGCATTGATTCCAGTGGTGATGCAGATTATGGATGCGGGACACCCAACAGCATGGGGTTCTCTGATGTTGGCCAAGCTATATCGGGACCTGCATCAGATAGTGTACCAGGGCGGTGGCTGACAGGGGAGGAGTATTGGGTTCCCTACACTTTTACAGGTATGGACATGGGAGCATACTGCAGTGCTCAGGCCATTGGGGCGCAGAGATAGGCAACCAGAGGAGCTAGTGGCGTACAACTGGGCTGAGCCATTGACATACCACCACATGGATTCAGTGGATTACTGAAGAGTGTGGATTGATGAGATAGTAACAGTGGTATGAAGGCTATACATGGGCCTGGGATTGTGGGCAGAGGAGAGAGAGCACAGGGCACGAGGGCAGCAGTGGTGGTGGGGGAGCTAGCCCGAGCAGCTCGATAGGGGCGGTATGTGGCGAGGGGGTTGCGGCAGTGGGTAGTAGCGGTTACATAGGAGGAGGAGCCAACCCAACAGAGGAGGAGGGTGGGGGGGAGGAGAGGAGAGCTTAGCCAGAGAGGAGAGTAGAGGAGAGGGGAGCCCAGCCAAAGAGGAGAGGAGAGGAGGCATAGGGGCGGTAGTGGGAGAGGCAGGGGGATCGTCTGCCGGGGGAGGAGATGACGGATTGGCAGGCCAGTACGCCTCGCTAGAGCAGGCACATGCAGTGATGAGCCAGCTTCTCTAGGATACACAGCAGGAGAGAAATTAGCTCCGGGTAGAGCGGGATAAGTTTAGATAGGAGTGGGATACAGCCTAGGGGCAAGCAGATAGGGCAGGGGTGGAGGTGGGGAGGCTATAGATGGAGGTGGGCCAATGGAGGGGAGGTTGGATGCCGTGACTATGGAGCGACAGGGGGTGCAGGCTAGACTAGACGCCCTCCAGTATGAGCAAGATAGGTTGGTGGTGGAGGTGGCGACCTTACGGGTGCAGGTGGCAATGGGAGGGGGTTTGGATGAGCTGCAGAGACTGCGAGAAAAGATGGAGGAGTTGAGGGAGAGGGCTAGATTCTACCAGGGGAGGTACCATGTCATAGTGCCAGCAACACAGATTGAGCACTACAGGAAACCTACGCGGTCAAGGACAACAGGTACCTCCACAAGGATGCAAGAAGGAGGGGAGAGTGGATGGAGCACTGGGGGGGAGAGTACAAGCGGGTCCCAGCGCATAGGGTAGAGTCAGAGGGCAAGGTCGAGCCAATGGCATGGGATAAGAGAGGAGGCAGAGAGCTCTAGGACAGGGGAGGATTGATAAGGCCACCACCTCCACCACCACCAGCGTCAGGGGTCGAGAGAGGGGAACAGGAGGAGACTGATGAGGCAGGTACGATGGGTTGATCATCGAGGAGCAGGCGACTTTTCGGGATACTGAGTACCATGTATATATCAGCTTTTCGAGACACATGGAGGTTTTGTGCGGGCTCAGACCCGTTTGTATGATATGGACATTATACACTGATGGACTTTTATTCTTTCATTTTTCATTGATATATAGATCTGATGATTCTAGTGATATATGTGTTATGGACTGGTGGTGTTATGTATAGTGGTTGATAGTGATGTTTTGACGTTATTGCTGACGATTGGTGATGCAGATGTGATATGTGCTATGATTTTATGATTGTGCTGACAGTTTGTGATGTAGGATGTGATTTTTGATGACATTGTATACACGATATAATATGATTTTGATGTGATTCAGCTATGATAGTGCAAATATGATGTGATGTGATTTTGATCTATGATATCACAGATGTGATGTGATTTGATGTGATCCTTGATGACATGTTTTTCCTTATGATATTGTAGATGTGATGATGATGAGATTTTTTGTATGATAGATGTGATAGGTTTTTGATATGATCCTGATGATGTGATGTAGCTTATGATGGATGTGATGTGATCCCGAAAAATTAATTTCTTTGGAGAGTATTTGATATGATGTTGCATGATGATAAGTACAAACTATAAAATAAGTGACAAATGTAAAATGAATCACCAACTAAAGGATAAACAACAAATTTATGATACGGAAAAGGAATACAATGTCATGACACTTAGGATATGTTAACACAAACTAAAGATGGATCAAAAATTAAAACAAAAGAATTACAAAATAAAAGATGAAAATATTAAAAATGAAGTACAACTTAATGATGAACTACAATGCTAAAATGAAACCTATACTAATAATGAATGACTATAATGCTAAAATGAATCATAATCTACTAATGAGTGATTATGCTAAAATGAACCATCATCTAATGATGGATGACTATGCTAAAATGAACCATAATCTAATGATGGATGACTATGCTAAAATGAACTAAAAGAGAGAACAGTAAATTTATGATATGCTAAAAAGAACACAAACTAAAAGATACACCTAGGATTTATGATAAGTATGTGAGAATAACATAAAAAAGACCAAATGCAATGATATTTCGTGATATGATAAAAGGATACAAGCTATGATAATACAACATACGAGATTCTAGGAGATGCAAGACAAACAATGATGGTGGAACACGATAACCAATGCTTTAACTTATGATAGTGTTTTATGATATAAAAAGTGTTCATAGGAGATACTGACTCTAAGGAGAATAATGTTGGAAAAAGAGTGACCAACAAACTCGCAGTCAGGAGGATAGCAGAGATTTTTTTTTTTTTTTTTTAGAGCTAGGATAGTAACTTATGATAGGGATCACATCATGAGAAAGAATAAGGATTGATGTTCAAGGTTTTGAATCAAATGATTCTGAGGGTAGAAAAGTGATAGTTCAAGGGAGAGGGGTGATGACAAGGAGGAAGATACCAGGGGTTTCTAAAAATAAAAGTGAGGCGTAGGGGAAGCTTGAGCATGGGGTACTTCGTGAGGTAGTACCACTTTGTAGTGTGAACACTTTAGTTGATATAGGATTGTTAAGGATCTACCAAGGTTACTAAGAACATCAAGGCCTTTTCCCAAAAATTCCATAGGACTGACTCAAACAGGCACGCAAGGATTGCCCCAGCATCACACATGAGTCTTGGAGAGATCAGTGTTGGAATGATGCTGGATGATCCACAAGCAAATGAGATTACCCAAGTGCATCATGTTTTATCGAAAGATGAAAACATGTTGGAAATATGCAAGGATAATATCAAACTGACTCACAAGCAGCAAAAGATTGTGATCGAAACCAACCTCCTTAGTTTTCCCAGTCAAAACACACCATGATATGAAATGATCATGGTGATCTTGAGGAGGAAACAACAAAAGATACATGGAAACAATCAACCAAAAAAGAAACAACAAAAGATTTCGCAAAGTGAAAAATGAACCTTTTGTCAAAAGAATCAAATGACGGGTTGCAACAAGACCGGGATAGTATGTACAAGTATGACTAGTTAAGGACATGGGAGCTTGTGACTAGATAGCAAAACATAGTAGTAGGTATATGCATGACGGGGGAAAGCTCGGGATGAGGAGATAGTGTTGTTATAATACATGGTTTTGGTTAGGTGGGATTATGTAAAGCATGATTTATGTACAAGGGTCCGGATATTGTTGTATTCACATAGGTATGGTACATGGGAGACAAGGGTTAGTGTAGAGGTGCGAGACACGTGTTATATGGGTTGTATATGCTACACATGGTAAAGTACGCGGATAAAAAGAACTTAATAGGGTAGATCTAGTAGAGTACAATGGTGGGATACATCAAGTATGATACATGGGATGCTGTAATACTGAAATGAGGTGGGATGTTGGCATAGTGCAAAGTGCTAGAGGATGATGTTGCGAAGCATGTCAAATAACAATAAGGAACACCTTGGAAAAGCGGGGGGAGATGAGTGATATATTATGGAGGAGTGATAAAGGGGTGTGTGTCGGTGATACATAATGGAAGAGTTGTAGTACACCTGGCACCTATTTGCTAGGTTTTCACCAAGGACCTATCCAAGGCGCTTGAATTGCCAAGTTTTCACCATTGGATGCTTTAGTTTTATTTTGTGCCTTTTTTCTTTCCTTGATTTGCAAATTCTGTCCTTAGGTGTAGAATTTCTTGAGGTGAATAATGTTGGTAGGATCATTTAGGACTTCACCCTCAAGGGTAGATAGCTGATAGGCTCCTGAGCCAAAAGATGTCATGACCACATAAGGACCAAGCTAGGTGGGCTCGAACTTGCCTTTCTTTTCTTTGTCAGCTTGAACCTTCATATTCTCTTTAAGGACCATGTCACCTTCCTGAAAACTGTGCGGATGGACTTTCTTGTTGAAATTGCACTTGAGGCGACTTTGATAGACCATGAGATGGTCCTAGGCCTATTGCCTTTTTTCATCAAGTAGATCAAGTTGAGTAAGTCGAGCCACTCTATATTCTTCATCAGATATCTATCCTCGGAGAGAAATGCAGAGTGATGGGAGTTCAACCTCAATAGGTAGGACTGCTTCAGCATCATAGACCAAGGAGTATGGAGTTGTGCCAGTGGTCGTACGGAATGAAGTGTGGTATGCCCATAGGGCGAGATTAATTTGCGAATTCCAATCACGGCCGGAGTCATTGACAACTTTCTTGAGGATTTTGAGGAGGGTTTTATTAGTTGCCTCAGCTTGACCATTACCTTGTGGGAAATATGCACAATTCTTCCATATTTAAGTTTTCAAAATTACCTCCGTGGTCTGTGAAAATGGTAGCTGGGATGCCAAAGCGGCATATGATATGATACAATATAAACTTGGACACCTGAACTCTCGTGGCCGTAACAAGGGGAACTGCTTCGACCCACTTAGTGAAATAATTAGTGGCGGTGATTATCCACTTGTGCCCTTCTGAAGAAAGTGGCGCAATAAGACCAACAAGATCAAATCCCCATCAGGCAAAAGGCCATGGTGGTGCAATGGGTTGCAAGTCCTGCGCTAGAGCCTGGATTAAATTAGCATGTTGTTGACAAGGTAAACATCATTTCACAAATTCACATGCATCATGTTCTAGAGTAGGCCAATAATATCCAGCCTAAAGGATCTGCTTTGCTAGCACCATCCCGCTCGTGTGAGCACCAAAAAGTCCAGCGTGTACCTCTTTGAGAGCCATCGCAGCCTCATTTTGATCAAAACATCGAGAGAGAGTATCATGATAACCACAACAATATAGGGTTTGGGTGATGATAGTGTAACGGGAAGCTTTGCGAATAAGGTTTTGGCATTGGGTTCGTGTGAGGTGAGGAGATATGATACGATTTAGTAGGTAAGCATGAATTTCGTGGTACCATGGAGATTGGGGAACAACCAAGATATAGACCCGTGTTGATTCATCATTTTCATATGCGGGTTCGTGCAGCTGCTCAACCAAGAATTCATACTGCGTAGCTTCGTGTGGTATTTCCAAGAGCGAATCAATAGTAGCCATAGCATCAGCTGCCTTATTCTAGAGTCTAGGTATCTATATGAACTGGATCTGAGTGAAATGCTCCTTTAGTTGATCAACCAAATCTTTGTAAGGTAGTAACTTGTCATCCTTGGTTTGATATTCATTCAAATCTTGTTTGATGATAAGCTAAGAATCACCATAGACCTGAAGCTCTGTGATATTCCATTCAATGGAAATTTTTAGTCCGGCAACAAGGGCCTCATACTCTGCAATGTTATTGGTACACCAGAATTGTAGCTTGAAAGACTTAGGGATATAATCGCCTTGAGGTGTAACCAAAAGTATGCCCGCACTGGAGCCATGAGATGTGTAGGAGCCATCAAAATATAGCTTCCAGAGTGATTGTTTTTCTATAAAATAGAGGTGTCCGTCTAGAAATTCCATGATGAGTGGGTGATCTAAAACTAAGGTTGCATCAGCCAAGTGATCTACAATAGCCTAGCCTTTGATGGCCTTTTTGTCAACATATTGAATGTCAAACTCACTGAGAAGCATAACCCATTTTGCCAGGCATCCGGTGAGTACTATACGAGAGAGCATATATTTCAATGGATCAATCTTTGACATCAGTTGTACAGTATGACTCAACATGTAGTGATGTAGCTTCTGGGTGGCAAACACCACTGCTAAGCATGCCTTCTCCATTGGTGTGTAGTTGAGCTCATAGCCCACTAATGTTCGGTTGATGTAATAAATAGCTCATTCATTTCCTACATCGTCAAGTAGTGCTAGCAGAGCACCTAATGTTGTAGGAGTAGCTTTGATGTACAATATGAGGGGGCACCCTGCAACTGGAGGAACTAAAATAGGTGGATTAGCTACGTATTGCTTGATGAGCTCAAAATTCTGCTAGCAAGTTGGGTCCCATTTGAAATCTTGATCTTTCTTAAGCAAGTGAGTGAAAGGTTGACACTTATCAGCAAGCTAAGAAATGAACCGCCAGACTGATTGGAGTTTTCCTTGCAAAGAACGAAGGTGCCTGAGTGTCTTAGGAGGAGCCATATCCATGATGGCTTTGACCTTCTTAGGGTCAATCTCAATACTGCGCTATGACACAATGAAGCCTAGGAGGTTCCCTGAAGTAACACCGAAGACACACTTCTTTGGATTTAGCATGAGACGATATTCTCCCAGTCAGTTGAACACTTCCTCGAGGTGAGATAAGTGATCCAAAGCATTGAGAGACTTGACTAGAATATCATCCACATAATCCTCAAGTATCTTATGGATTAGGTCATGGAAGATGACCATCACTGCACGCTGATAGGTTGCCCCGGTGTTCTTTAACCCAAATGGCATCATATTGTAGCAGAATGTGCCCCAAGGTGTAGTAAATGATGTCTTATGTTGATATTCTTTTGCTATACGAATCTGATTATATCCAGAGAAACCATCCATTAGTGACAAGAGTTCATGACCTGCGGTGAGATCCACAATCATGTCGATATTTGGTAGGGGAAAGTCATCCTTTGGACAAGCTTTATTAAGATCCCTAAAATTGATGCAAATTCTGATATCACCAAAGGGCTTGGTAACAGGTACCATATTAGAAATCCATTCAGAATAATCTATTGGTCGAATGATTTTGGCCTCTAGCAACTTCTCTAGCTCTGCTTTGACTAATAAAGCCACTTTGGGGTGCATTTTTTGAAGTTTATGCTTGACGGGCTTGGCCCCTGGATCCACTGCCAGATGGTGTACAACTAATTTGGAGTCCAACCCTAGCATATCCTGATATGACCATGCAAAGCGGCCTATATTTTCACGGAGAACTTCAAGAAGAAGATCTATTTGTTCAGGTGGTAGAGAGGCTACGATGTATGTGATATGTGGTATCTCTATCAGACTGATGTTTAGACGCTGAGTTTCTTCTGTCAAAACTGAAGATATAGGAGGTTGATGCTCTTGTGGGGGGAGGATGAAATCTTCATCCTCAGGTGCCTCTGAGAGGTTTTCATCGTTGGATACGTCTTTTATTTTTGTTTCATTTTTTGAGTCACCTAATGGCGCTCGAGAGGAGTTTTCACCATGGGATGTTTTTCTTTTATTTTTTTGCTTTTTTATTTCTTTTAGCCTTTCATTTTTGTGACTAGAGATTTCCTCCTCCCCGAAGTAACCCGCAAGATCTAGCTTGTAGACATATGCTGATGGTGGAGGCAACCATTTATGTGGCATTTTTGCCCCCATGAATTTAAGGAGCGCATGCTCGGTAGAGAACTTGTCAACATGAACAACACTTGGTTGGTCCCAATCTATGAGTTCGAGGTGAGCGAGGGGGGAGGTCTATGAGATTCAAGGATAACTGGTAGAGCACAGAGGCTCCAAGGATTATTTCATCAAGGAAAATATCGTCGTAAGCTTTCTTTTCAACTTCTTCAGGAATGTCTTCAACCTCGATGAGAGTGTTTTGGATGTTGATAAAGGCGTGGCCTTCCGTTGTAGTGCCCCCAGTTGCGGGGAGTCCATAGCCCAAGCCTTTGGTTTTTTGACCTTGGTGTGCTTCTATAGGTTATCTCATACCTGATTCTTGGTAGCCTAAACCACCTTCTTGATAATCCCATTGCTCCGTGGCCAAGCAATGTGACCAGGGATATTTTTGTTTAAAGTGATCAAGAAGTGCTTCACTTTTAGGAGGTGGCTCTTTGTATAACCATGTGTTAATGTCTGGTGTGTTTTTTGCTCCATCAAGTATACCTTTGGTGACAAAAGTGGTAGGGCCCAACTGGTGAAGTCGAGAGGTGGTTTCTGGTATAGGCCCTTGATGTATTGGGCATCCTTGAGTATGTGGGTCAAGTGGTAGAGCGCCAACAACAAAAGCATCTGTAAGACTATACTTGCCACAACCTTGGTAGTTGATCTTAATTGTGGAAAGAGTGGAGGCTAAAATGGTGTATGGATCGTGGCAGGTGCTAGAGGAACTGGCCATGGTGGTGCCAATTTCGATCCCAGGATAGTGATTGGTGTATGAAGCTTCAACCACATTGCAATAAGCAAAGGGTTCAGGATTTGCGTGGATGGTTATCTCAGTGCCATTATGCAGAAATTTGATGCACTAATGATATGTGAATGGAATGGCCTTCATGGCATGAATCCATGGACGACCGAGGAGGATGTTATATGGAAGATTAAGATCAACTACATGACAAAGAGTTTCTTGAGTGGTTGGGCCGACTCTGATAGGGAGCAAGATGGTCCTTCAGTAGTACGCTCCAAATTGTCATATGCCTTGATGGTGATCACCTCATTGATGATATCTGCTTCAGTATATCCTACCTGCTTGATGAACTTTAGAGTACATAGGTTTAGAGTCGATCCATTATCTATCATGACATGTTTAACTGCAAAGTCAGAGACCATGACAGTGATGCAAAGTGGGAGGATGTGATCGGGTTCAACTACTGGGATATCAGTAGTTTTGAAAGATAAGGCACAGGAGGCTGAAAGATGACCAACCAAGTTGTGAAACTCAGTGGCATTTATGTCAGAGGGGACGCGAGACTCACATAGAGTGCTGTCAAGGATCTCTTGATAAAGTGGACTTGTTCGTAAGAGATCTAGGATGGAGATCTAGGCCGACGTGTTTCCAAGGTGTTCCAAAATGTTATACTGTGGCCCTAGTGAAGGTGATTCTAATGGAGATGCTAGAAATGGAGGTGGACGTGTTGATGGTGGTCTGATTTGTGTGGATATAGGTGGACCAGCTATATTGAGTCACGTCCGACGGGTAGCAACTGCACACTGAGTGTCTGGGCCTTTGACATTGATGACATTGACAGATGGTTCAACTTGGGATATGCAACGAATTAAGCTACCATAGTCTAAGTATGCTGAGGTATAATTTTGAGGCGTGTCTTGGTTGTCACCTTATTTACCCAAAGCATTGTTAGGTTTGTTGACAGGAGGGTTTGCATGTGCCTTTCCTGGGTTTGTGTTATGAGGAGGGAAAGCATTTTGATACATCATTAATCTTGCATTAGGTGAGGGTTGTGCCCCCACTGTGATCTCTTTCCAGTCAATGAGGTCCTGTACATAATCCTTAAGCTACATGCATTTAAGGGTAGTGTGCCCTTTGACATGATGGAATTTTTAATATTCGTTATCTTTGTACCAGGATGCTCTAGACTGATTGGGTTCCAAGGGTTGTGTTTGTGGATATCGAACAAGGTTATCTTTGGCCAATTTTTTGAAGATTGTATCAAGAGGTTCCCCCAACGGGGTGTATGTTTGTGTTTGTCTCTGAACACAGGGTTTATTACCTGCCGACAATGTGATAACATTAGTTTGATTATGAGGAACAGGTATTTGCTGATGACTTTGCACAGATGGCTGCTGATACGCAGGAGGTTTCTATTGATAAGTTTGTTGTTGGCAAAATGTGGTGGGAACACTGGTAGCCGCCCCAACAATATGGACCTGTCGAGTGTCAGTAGCACCATTTGTCACTGTATTCTTGTTTTTGTTCCAATATCGAGTTTTGTCATTGCTCAAACCGCGGTCCTGGGTGTTTTCTTTGTAAAACCTGATGACACCATCCTTAATGAGGCCTTGCTCGAGGCCCATTCCTTTTTCTTTGATGTCCTTGTATGTTTGCAAACAGTTCATAACCATATGATGAGTGAGGCTAGGGTGTGAATTGTTTATGAACATCTTGACAAGATGGCACTCAGGGATGGTGCAAGAGATCCTTTTTGTGAGGATCTGCCAGCGTTGCAAGTACTCTGTAAGACTTTCTCCTCCCTTTTGTTTAGTGTGGACAAGCTCTACTATAGATAATTCAGTTTCAACGAGATGGGTATACTGAGCAACAAAGTCCTCAGAAAGTTCTGCAAAAATTTAAATAGTACCTTGAGGGATACAACAAAACCATTCCAAGGCTGGTCTTGCCAGGCTCTTGCGAAAGAGCCACATGAGGAACACATCATTATAAGTTACCTCCTAACAATGCATATAGAATTCCTTAACATGTGTGACTGGATCATTCTTCCCCCTAAATTTGTCAAACTTGGGGATCTCAAAATGTTTAGGAAATGGAGTTAAGGTGATAGTCCTATCAAAAGGGTATGGGCAATCATTTTCAAATTTGAAATTTTTGGTGTCTATCCCATCCTTGAGGGCTTTGAGAGCATTCTTCATCTCTTCCCATTTA